>JACGCM010000965.1:0-354571 GCA_014058105.1 Kingdonia uniflora | reverse complement strand
AGAGCCTTGCACCTCAAAATATAAGATCCTGGGGCTACTCCTCTCATTGCCAATTGGTTTTGAGATGGACCCTCCAGTTGACGCACCCCCTTCCATCCCCAAGAATGTTAGAGATGATTTGTTGGGGATGACTGCGTATTCATATCCACTTGTGATATGATTTAATTATGTGGTAGTTTCAGAGCTAGGAATATTCACTTAGAGTTAAAATCAAAGGATTTAATCCTTACTCTTCCGTGCAGTGGGAATTTCATGCAGAAGTTATTACTGATTTATCTTCTGGATCGTCGACACCAGTCCTTCACCAACAAGTCCTTCACCAACAGGAAGGGGCTCAAAGCTTCTTTGATAACAGGTAACGATCAGTATACTTATTATATTACATGTCACATGTGTTTGGCTATAAATTCCATGAGTTCCAACTCTAATTAGCTACTTATTGGAAATAGTCCCTCTCGGCTGGCTTTGTCAGAGATTGCGATATTGACAAGAGAAGGCATAGGCTGCTCATTTTTAAAAGTCAGTTTAGCTGTTTTAGAACAGTATTGACAAAATTCTTGCCAATCGGTTTGTCTTGCAGGTTACTGGAAGAGAAGTTTATATCGTCAATATCTGTTGCAATGACTAGCAAACTAGATGACCGGAAAGTGTTAGAATGGTTAGACGATGCAGATTCTGGAGCTATTGGAGTTCAAGGGTCAAACGGAAATGCGAGAACTTGGATACAGCGTTTTTTGGATTCTAATGTAGTTGACTCAAACGTTTTCGATATTGCAATATGGGTAGATGGCTCGTTGCCATGGATGGGAGATATGCAATTGCAAATTATGGATCAGATAAAGTTGCTTTCGCTTAAAGGAGGGAATGAAGAAGAAGATGAAGAAGAAGAAGATGATGATGAAGAAGATGATGATGATGATGAGGAAAGCGACAGTGATGATGATGATGATGATGTAGATCCTGAACTTATTAATGCTAGGATGCGTATTTTGTTATCTGACCTTGGTCAAGATCTTAAGAAGGATTTTGATGTACTTGATGGAAGAGAAGAAATGATTTCTGCTTCAGTTGCAGGGAAAAGGGTTTTGCTTATTTTAGAAGACATGAATTGGCATGGTATAGACCTTTTGGGTTCTTTAGGCTTCCCCGAACATGTGAGTGACGACTTCGTAGTTTTGCACACAAGAGATAAACAAGAAGCTGAGTTTATAGATAGGGTCCTATATTTGGACGAATATCTGTTTGATGAAGCTTTTGCTTTGTTCGAAAAACTGTCTGGAGTTGCCTTTCATTCTCCAGGGGGTCCCTTTGATTCTCCATATCTGCATGCCCTTGCTGAAGCTTTACTGAAGGACTGTAACGGGGCTTACCTGGATATTTCTATACTAGCAGGCACATTCAGAAATCTCGGAGATGATTATAGTCCTACACTGGTTGCTGAACATCTGAAACAACTAATTGAATTAAGGAAGATTCACTCAATGGATTCAAAGAAGATTTGTTATGAGATGTTACCCAGCAACACCATGAAAGACTGTTTCTTGTACTGCACTCAATATTATCGAATTTATCATCGTATCAATGTCAATAGGCTGATATCAGCATGGATAAGGGAGGGGTTTCTGTGCGGTTTCATTTACTTTGAAAATGCATTTGACAATGGCAAGAACATATTGGAAGAGCTCGTAAATCGGTTTCTGTTGTATAGGTTGAACGAGAACAATGTCACAGTTATTTCTGGCCTATCTTTTACCAAAAGGAGACTGCTGGTCTATCATATTTTCAACCATATGACAGAACAAAACGTCCCGCAAAAGCTACAGCAAGGTTAGATCTTCTATTCATGCTTCTTAAACAATACTCAAATAGTCATAAACATATCTGTATTAGCAAATAGAACAAAATTGCCGGTGTGAATTTTTTGAGTATGTAACTTTAGTCTTAACATCTTAACAAATTTATATATTAGGGTCTGAATTTCAGACTTAGGGAGACTGATGTGAGTCGTATAATTCCCTAGGCATGGTACACCAAAGGAGAGTCCCTAGTGCAGGATATGAATAGACTAGCACACAAACATCACAACCCTCGGATTTTACTTTAGAGATAAGCGAACACGCATTTCTTAGTTCCCAACTTGAATGACTCTTACAACAAAAAAGGCCTTTAAATAGGCTTTAGCTGACTCTTAGACTCTATAACTCATAACCTTAACTTACAACTAAATAAGACCCTTGACATTTGTAACTCCAAAACTTGACTCACACTCAATAAGACTCATAACTCAATCTTTATCTCCCAAACCCTATGTTACTTGAAAGTGAAGCGGGTACGGGAAACGATGCGAGAAACGGAAACGGGGAACGTCCATTATTTTCTATACAAATTCGGGAAACGGGAAACGCATACAGGTTAGATGCAACAATTGAAGCGAAATGTGGAAACGAGTACTGAAGCGTAAATAAAACCGAATTAAGAAATGAGTAAGAAACGTCAAAGAAAGCAAAGAGTGATACTTGTTTATAGTATAGAGATTAATATACAAAGACAATACTTGTTAACTTAGTCAAGATGGAAGATAATACGAAAGATTAAGTATGCTCAAGGGCTTCCTTTCTTGAGGATATTTCGTTATAAAGCGATATCTATAAGTTTGTGGGTGTGTTTATTTTCCTTTGTGGGTATAAGAGCATCAAATTACGTATAAGGGCATTGTTCACATTTGTTTTGATATACAAATTACAAAAAGTTGCCCAAACCTAATAAAAAATCGCTTAGAAAAATGAATCATGCGAATCAAAAATTGAATCATTAGCGTTTCTCAAATCGAATCATCAGTGTTTCCTAAACCGAATTACAGCGGAATCGAAACGCGAATCATAAATGTTTTCCCGACCTTTCCCAAATTCAGGGAAACCGAATCGCACCCGTTTCCCAAATAGGTTTCTGGAAGCGCCGAATTTGATGGGAAACGTGTTTCCCCGCAACATAGCCTAAGCTTAACTCACATACTAAATAAGACTCATAACTCCAATTTTGAATCAATACTAAAACCTCGCACTTAATGCCTTGTAACTAGAACTTCTTGTCCTGCGTCATTTCCTTTCGGTTGAGAAAAATTCTCCCTCGAATTTGGCACGTCATCATATCATAAGAAGGAAAAAGAGGCCTTACATTAAAAATGTTTGAAATTCGAATATGACTAGGCATCCACAACATGTAAGCCATTTGAGTTGATCTTCTATATTACTTTCAAAAGGCCAAATTTTGAGTACCCAACTTGATACAGTTATCTGCACGAATTTGATTCTATGTAAGACCAACCTAACCGAAATCTCCAACCTCGAACTCAACATCTTTTCGAGGATGACAGCTGTAGTCTTGTACTTGGAATTACAATCAAGCAAATTCTTCATGGCATTAGTATGCACACTGTTAACTTTTACGTTTGTGGAAGCACAAATTAGTTTATCAAATTGAAATCTAGGGTTTTAAGAGTTTACCCCAAAAACTCAAACAAATAAACTACCCAAAAAGAAGCTCCTAACATATATATATAGAGAAAATAGAAAGTACGTGGCCTCGTGGGTAACATGATCTATCAACTCTTCCCTCCTAAGAAGAATTCGACCACGAATTTTGTAGCCGCATATAATCATCGTAAAGTGTCAGATCTATCCGTGCAAACAACTCCCCCTAAATCCATGAATCATCTTCGTCTGAACGACCAACCCATCGTATCAATAACTCCACATGTCTTGCAGCATCTAAACGGCTATCGATATCTCATCGATCTCGTCAGTCAACTCAATTTCAGGTGAAGGTCACACTGAATGTGATGGAATATCGCCATAGAACTGTGTAAGAAGCTTGACACGACAACCTTGGAACATGCTCTTGGAATATCAAGCTCATAAGCATTGTCGTCAATGCACTGAATGATGCGATATGGTCTTGATTTACGTAAGAGAAGTTTAGACACCACGCCTGTGCGTCGTCCCTTCTCAATATAAAGCATAACCAGGTCCTCTGGTGAAAATACAACCTCTCGTCTATGCTGGTCACCCTCTCCTTGATTCCCGCGTAAAGATTTTTGAGATGTCGCCGAGCCTCCTCATGTATTGTCCGAATGGACTCAGCAAACTCTGCAATACTATCAGATGTAGGTACTAGTTGGGGAATAGGTGCCAAATCCAATGCAATATCTGGTGAATAGCCTGTCACGATATGAAGCGAAGATAATATTGTCGAGCTCAACAGTGCTATTAAAAGCAAACTCAGCCTGTGAAAGGGCAAAATCCCACTCCGTAGGTCTGCCCCTTGTAATACACCATAATAAATCACCCTAACTTCGGTTAACCACCTCGTCTGCCCATCTGTCTGAGGGTGAAAAGCTGTGGAAAAACAAAGCTTACAGCGTAATAGTCTGCATAACGTCCTCCAAAAATGTCTCGTAAATCGTCTATCCCTATCAGAAGTAATCGATTGAGGAACCTCATGTAAACGTACCACCTCCCTAAAGAACAGTCAAGCCACGTGAGCCGCATCTTCCGTCTTGGTGCATGGTATAAAGTACGTCATTTTAGAGAATCTATCAACTACTACAGAAACAGAGATGAAACCCCGTGTCTTCGGCAATCCTGTAATAAAGTCCATCGAGATATATCTCCAAGGGCTAGAAGGAATTGACAATGGTGTGTAGAGGCCGGTGTTCTACTTTCGCCCTTTACCCGTCGCGCAAGACTAGCACCTCTGGATAAAAGTGTTAACATCCCTGCGTATAGTGTCCCAGAAGTACCTCTCCTGCATGAGTTTCATGGTCTTGATCACCCCGAAATGTTCCCCAAGGCCCCTAGTATGGATATTTTTGCAATCAAACGCTTCCGCATAGTAGAGATTGGGACACAAAAGGATGTACCCTTAAATAAATACCTATACTGGATGGTGTAATTCTCATGAGAACCCTGGTGCTGCCCACATGACTCATAAATAAGCCCAAAATACTCATCAGAAAGGTATAAGGCACATAATTCAGAAAATCCAAAGAACGGAGTGTAACCAAGAGGTAAGTTGTTCTACTGATCTTGTCAGCAGACCCGTTCTCTTTCCCCCTAATGTGTTGAATGGGAAAGTCAAAACTCTGGAGGTAACTGAACCTCTTTGCTTGCCTGTCTGTCGAGGTTGTCGAGGTCCTCTGTAGTCTATGCATGTGTCGTAGCGCGTCATGATCAGAATGAATGACGAACTCCCGGTGAACCAAATAATATTGCCAATGCCGCAATGACCGTACTACCGCGAGTAACTCGATATTATAAGTGCTATAGTTTAACTATGCCCCAGATAACTTCTCACTGAAGTAAACAACCGGCCTCCGGGACTATGAAAGCATAGCGTCAATCCCAGTGTTACACGCGTCTGTCGTAACCTCAAAAATTGGCCCTGAAAAGTCTGGTAATACAAGAACATGAGTTGTCGTAAGCTTTTGTTTAATCAATTGGAATGCCTCATCAGCCTCTGGCGTCCACTCAAAAGGCACGTTTCCCATGAGGGAAGTGATCGGTGCCATAATACTACTGAAGCCATATATGAATCACCTGTAGAACGTAGCCAATGCATAGAAACTTCGTACGTGTGTCGTCGTGGTCGGGACTGGCCAGTTCCTGATCGTATCCACCTTCTCCTCATCAACCTTGATCCCCTCTGACGAAATATTGCACCCCAGAAACTGCACTAAATCAACGAGGAATGATCACTTCTTCAACTGAAGAAATAACCGGTGCTGACGTATGACCTCTAAAACTCTCTCCACATGAACAAGATGCTCCTCCTTGGTGCGGCTGTATATTAGAACATCATCGAAGTAGACCACCGTGAACCTCTTTGTAATGCAGTCGCGTAGATTCTCTGTCGTTAAACACATGAATATAGACGGGGCATTAGACAACCCAAAAAGCATAACTAACCACTCATGCACACCATCTTTGGTCTTAAATACCGTCTTCCACTCATTCCCTGGTGCATGCGAATCAGGTGGTACCCGCTCTTAAGATCAAGTTTGGAAAAAAACCTGGCGTCATAGAGATCATTTATAATATCTTCTAATCGAGGAATGAGGAATCTGTACTTCACTGTGATCTTGTTAACTGCCCGACAATTAACGCACATACGGTAACTCCCGTCCTTTTTGGGGTTTCCTCAGATTTGGCGTTTTCGGAATCTCTAGATTCATCGTCATCCCCCACTTTCTCTTTCACTCCCATTTCTTCTCTTCACGATCACGTTGTCTCTTGGAAGTATAAGCTTTTGAGATCTTGGCCGTAGACATGATGTTCTTATTCTTCTAATTAGATCTCTTCCCAGATTGCTTGAGTTAGTCGCATGTCGAGACCATAAACCACAATCCCCCAATGATGAACGGAACTCCGCTCTGATACCACTTAATCCACAATTGCTAGGAGAGTATTAATTAAAAGAACAATAAAAAAGATAATGAAGAACACACAATAGAATTGGTAGGGAGAAAATCTCCCCTTAGGGTTTCTTTATTGCTCCATAGAAAGATTACAATAGAACTCCTAAATTCCAATTAGGTTTTCTAACCTTAGGATTGTCCTTTTATAGGGTACAAGTCCTATTTTAGAAGTTGAATTCGTATTGCTAAATTTGAGTAATATTCTAAATAGAAATAGGAACTCATATTTCTAAAACTAGATAAATACTCTAAAATAGAAGTATGACACTAAATTAGTGATACATCACAGATCTTCCTGGATCACAGCTTGATCCAGTAAGCTATTGCAGCTGGAGCATGAAACCTTACCTCGACAGTTAGACCTAGTCAAATACGCAAGATGTAAGGCGAGATATTAGAGTAATGGCTTGGACCCAACCGAGCATAATGCAAGAATCGCGGGATGACGCAAATCGAGTAGAGTAGTTAGCGCCTGAATTCAAATTGGAGTGTGCTAACAGCTCACTACCAGCACGCGATCTATGTAGCCTATAAATAATTGTCAAATCCTTCTAGATGAGGGGTTGGACTTTGCTCACAAGAACTGCATTGTGTTTATTGCCTAAATTCCATTATCTAGCTCAAATCGTAATAAAGATTACCTTTCAGAAATTCTCGTAGGAGATCGTGGTTTTTTTACTCATTCAAGGGTTTTTCACGCTACATCTGTTGTTGTCACGCCCCCAAAATTGGCTTCTTAATAAACTATTAAGAACGCGAATTCTGAGGTGTAACGTCGGGCATCCTAAAGATGAACCCCAAAAGACGTACTACAATTTAAAATAAATCGTAAATACATCTAGAACACTAAGAAACTACGCAGCGGAAGAAAATCTAAGAGAGATAGAAATGATAAATAATACTACAAGGATAGCCAGAACTCCAAAAGATGCAAGTCCAGCTTGCTCCAACTACTAGTATCGCTACCGCAACAATTCACCTGAAAAAGTATATATGCGCAAGGCGTCAGCAAGCAACGCCCAGCAAGTACAAATATCCAAGGTCATAAGACATGATAGACCAAGATAAACACAGAAAAGAGACATGAAGAATCCAACGGAATTATAGGAGAAGATCAACCAAGCTACGAGTCCTAAAGAAGACGGTCTAAGTAAAACTAATATCATATATATATATATAAATGATGCAATGCTTTGAGGAAATAATGTTCAATTATTAATGTTATTTTTAAGCGTCGGCGCCAACCGGTATTATAAATAATTCTAGAGTATTATTAAGTGTGGGGGATAACTAACAGACGATGTACACAGGGTCACTTTTAATTCAGTGGGACCATACTCTTGCACCCTTCTGTCCTCAACAGAAGCGTATCCCTTATTGGCGAGCCAGGGATTGGCGGATTCCTTTTTAGTGAGCCAGGAATTAACGGGTAATACACCTGATCAGGGTGTTCAAGGAATTTCAACCTACAGGTCTAAAGCCTGTTTTATTTTCACTTTTAGGGATCTATGCCCACGGGGAGTATTCACAAAGAATAACAAAGCCGATATGTAACTGGGGAAGTAATTTAGGGACTTGCAACCCGGGAAAACTGATAAACAGTTACCTCATATTTGGTTTAGGGACTCGAACCCAAGGACCCTGACAACATAGCCCTACTGTGTGCATGACTTTAAGTTATCCTATGCATGAATGAAAGGAAGAAGTTTGAATCCTATAAGAAACAAATGATCTGTCTGCCCCTGCCTAATCAGTATATGGGACTATATCCAAAGACCTACCGCTCTTACGACCAGATGATCTATCTACCCTCACTTTAATAACAAGTGGGGACTCTATCAAATGAAGTAAAGCTCCAACATCCAATACTATCTGTCGTAACATGCCCAATAAGTGTGACTATATCAAAAAGAAACTCTGAGCATCAAAGCGAATCTAAGTCGCGTACTACTGAATCCTGGAAAATTCATGTTAGGATCAACTGTCACAAAAGACATACCGAAGAATCATCTAAGTTGTTCTAGAATCACAGACTCGTCCAAATGTCCATTTGAGATAAAGAACTCTCTTACTCAACTCGCGCCTTAGAATACCAATCTTACAATGAGTACTATGTACAACACTAGGCCGCCTTGTCCATAATAGACATAATCGATGTCTCGAGAATTCTCATTATTACTAATGTAATATCTAGCAAGAAAACACCTAGAGAACTACTCCCGTAGACCATATAAGGTACTTGTATGCTTCACAACCCATGTCATTCGCCATAAGATACAATCAATATATATATGGAAAATTGCCTCAAACCAAACAAGTATCGATAAGCTACTTACTGAACTATACCATCTTAAGGTAAAGTTTAGTCCAAATACTCCATCCCATATAATTTAAGAATAATATCAACTATACCAAAATGTGTCAAGATCACTCTAAGAGTAGATTACTTTATGAATTTCTATAAGATAACCAACCCTCGATATAAACACCTGACAAGAACACCATATACATACATCTTTCTAAGCAATTACGCCTTCGTGAGTTAACCTAAGGGTAAGCCTAATCAGGTTGAATACAAATGAATCAAGAATATGCGATGTCCAAAGAATGGCCTAAAACAGAACAAATCAAGATTATCACAAATACCAACTTCCCATAATATCTAGTTTGTCTACCTAGAATACAATCTGAAGTAGTTTTTTTACACTTTCAATGCCCAAGTGATTCTCTAACCAAAATTACCATCAGACTATAAGAATATTAGGATATTAACCTATTAAGAACCAAAGCCTAACTCATAAAGATCAATAGTTGTATACCTAAATAAACATGATGAAATAAACCACTAGGGGATACATGACTGCATACACAATACTGAGATGTCTATTGTAAATTGATGCGACGATTAAAACGACAACTAAGAGGGTAATAAACCAATGACAGATTAATATCTAGAACATGCTTTGCATAGGGAAGATTAGAACATACAAGAATACTATGATTTACTCATATCAATCAAAGCAAATGAGATTAGATAGATGCACTTGCCTTGGGTAAATGGACGGAGAAGGAATTTACTGCATCTTACTTTAATCGTCAACCTTGCCAAAGCATCTTCAAATTCAACAAAATTAGATTTAACCAAGATGGGTTTGAGATTGAAAGGAGAAGTGGGAGGTTATAGGTCGGAATCCAACCGGCATAATGTTGTTCTCCGATGAGATTCTAGAGAGAGAAAGAGAGATTGGAGAAGGTTGATGGAGGAGAAATAGGGAGAAGAAGGAGAGAAGCAAGGAGTTATTTCGGTGGTGGGTTGAATGGGTTAGGGGAACTAGAGTTAAGATCACATACTACCGGGTGCAACGAGTTTAAACCACAACTACTACACAACTAGTTATAACAAAAAGCGGGGCGCTACAGTTGTTATTTAGCACTGTTGTTTGTTTTGTTTGTTTATATGCACTCATCATAAGTCAAAAAACGCTAGGAAGTGTTAGTTTTTTTGTCAGTGGAAGAATGAATCCTTTCCATAACGTAAGGAAGAAGCTTTGTGGCTCTTGAAGGGTTTCCCTAAAGGCTATAGGTTCACTGCGAACCAGGTGTTTGATCGCGAAGCAACCCATCAAAAGAAAGAACATCTTACCTGTTGCGCTTTCATCCATTGGAACCTGCCCCACTTCACCTACAAATACAATACACTGGTGTGAAGGATTAGTTGTCCAGAAACTAAGCTCTTGCATACCGATATATCCAATTTGATTCATGCTCTCACAAACCATGAGCAAGATGCCAACTTAAGTATTTCTGAGCTCAATAAAAGTTCAATCCGAATGCATCTAGAGATTGACTGCCTCAACTGGGCTGGTAAGTTTTCTATATATAGAAACTAGGGGTACACGAAGCAAGTGATGTTGGTTGAGACACAACTTAAAGAATTTTCTTTTAACTAGTAGGATTCTTTATAAAAAATTTATAAGAATCTTGGGATCCGCTTATTACAGAGTGGTGGAAATTTTGCATGAAACTTGGGCAAGTGCATGATGAAATTGTGACGTGTAATCAGGCTATCTCGTCAAAAAAAAAAACCATTTTAACTATGTGACACTTTCCTTGATGGTATAGTTTTTGATGGGTTTCAAACAGGAAAGAACAACTAAAATAGAATTTTTTGGATCAAAATATCGAAATGTTTTCTAACTTCTGGTGTAATAAAGTATTAGTAAGTATTCCTTTCAGTCTACCATTTTGTGAGAAAACTCACTTACTCAAAAATATAATTGATAAATCGTGTCTCTCGTGGGTCGTTTACCCACGAGTGCACGATACTCTTTTAGCTATATATGTTAGGAACTTGTCTAGTAGAGGGTAGTTCTTTTTTAAAGAGTTTTTGGGTGAACTTTAGAAACCCTAGATTTCTCGATTAATTGAATTTTGATGCTTCCATGAACGTAATTCGTAACAACTTGGTATCAGAGCTATGACCAATTCTAAGTTTTCTAAGTACGTGCGAGCAATTGTCGAAATCGCAAGGTTAAAGGCGGGTATTATGACTGAGGAATCGATGGGATTCGATGAAATAGACTTGGTGATGAACCACTACAAGGAGATGACAGAGAGAGAAGATCGTCGTGTGATTGATGTTGTAGGTGGGGAAGACAGGGATGTGTTGAAAGGTTCTCGATCAAAGTCCCACGATGTGGTTGTGACATTGATGCGAGAAGTTCACCCAATTGACGATTTCAAACATCATGAAGTCTAACCAAAGAAAATCAATACTGCACCAAAACCTATGTTGCGATTTCGAAGAGTATTGGGATTAGAAATAACACCGATAAATCAGAATTTGGAGACAAACGAGTGCGAGGGGTCTCCATACAAACTAATGATCCAGTGAACGGAGAGAGGAGAGAGGGCACCTACTGGACCGACAAAACCAACCGGAGTCGCGCCAAAACAAGCCGCAAAGGGGGGCAACTCGGAAGGGCCAACAACCGCTACTGAGGGTCCGACAACCATGTGCGGGGGTACGCCGGGGAAGCCTGCAGCAAGTGGTGATATAGTGGGGCGGGCAAATGTAAGCGGGGAGGTCCCACAACCGCATGCGACACCGATAGAGAGAGAGAATTGTCGGAGGTTGCCGTAACGGCAGATGGTTTGGTAGAGGGAGAGTTGCCTCAGAACCGTCCTTAAGAGGTGATTACGATGAAACTATTACCCCATGAACGGGTAAAGAGGGGAGTTCCAAGGCGAGCACTGACACTATGTTGATTACTTATTAAAAGCGACAATACTAATTCCAAGATTAATGAATATTGGAAGAAACATGCGCTATTTTGTACGCGTGTAGAGCCGTAGGAAAGGGGTTGGATGCGACTATTGACGAGGGTTCGACGGATAACCTCATCTTAGAGAGCGTGGCTGATAAACTACAACTAATACTTATACCCCATCCCAAGGTCGCTACGCTAAGTTGGTTGCAGAAGGATGGCACAGCGGGAGAGGTGACACTACTATACTATACTCGTATGAAGATTAAAATGGGTGAGTATGAAAAACTATATTGTGTACTGTTATCAAGATGGATGTGTGTCATTTACTGTTGGGCAGCCCATGGCAGTGGGAGAGGAACGCGATCTACATAGGGGGTCCTATCGTGTATGTTTTTATGTGGGAAGGGGTTCGACAAAGGTGGATAGGTCTATCGCCTGAAGAAATAACAATTGTAAAGCCAATTAGTTTTCTAACAGAAGCAAGAAAGTAGGGTATCGCGTATGCTTTGGTATGTGCGATGTCAACAACTCTTACAGCGATTCATGAGGATTTATAGCCGCTACTTAATCGGTTTCCTGATGTATGTCGCAAACCTGAACTACCAGGGCTCCCACCGTTACGGGATATTCAACACAACATTGATTTGATCCCAGAGCCTTCGTTGCCGAATTTATCCCATTACCGTATAACTCCAATGGAACATGTGGAATTAAAGAGGCAGGTTGCGGAGTTGTGTGCTAAAGGGATCCTGAGAGAGAGTATGTCCCCAGTAGCTGTTCCAGCCCTATTAGTCCCCAAAAAGGACGAAAGTTATCGGATGTGTGTAGATTGCAGGGCGGTAAATAAGATAACGATGAAGTACATATTCCCTATTCCGCGATTAGAGGATATTATTGACGATTTCTATGGGGCAAGGTTTTTTTCCAAACTCAATCTCAAGAGTGGGTACCATCAGATTCGTATGCGGCCTGGGTTCAATAGAAGACAACATTTAAGACAAATGATAGTCTCTACGAGTGGTTGGTTATGCCTTTTGGGTTGTCTAACGCTCCTTCCACTTTTATGCGTTTGATGACAGAGATTCTACGTAAGGTTCGCAGTGGTATACTTCGATGACATTCTCATTCATAGCCACACTAGAGAGAAGCATTTTGTTCATGTAGAGAGGGTTATGCAGGCTTTACGACAACACCCCCTATTTCTCCAGTTCAAAAAGTGTTAGTTCCTCGTGGATTCAGTACGGTTTTTGTGTTATGTTATTTCGTTAGAGGGGATTCGGGTTGATGAAGAAAAGGTGGATACTATCAGGAATTGGTTAGTTCCTACCACGACTACACATGTAAGTAGTTTTCATGGGCTAGCTATATTTTACAGACAATTTATTGATGGGTACAATAGTATTATGGCCCCTATTAATGTGCTTTTTGAGTGAACGCAAGCGGCTGATGACGCATTTCGATTGGTTAAACAGAAGCTCACTGTAGCTCCTGTTCTTGCATTACCAAATTTCTTCGGATCAGTTTTTGAGGTTACTACAGATGCTTGTAAGACGGGGATTGGGGCAACGTTATCTCAGTCTGGGAGGCCTGTCGCTCGCTTATTTCAGTGAGAAGTTGTCAGGAGCACAACTAAATTATAGTACCTATGGCATCGAGTTGTTTACTGCGACATTAGAGACACTACCTAGTTCATCGAGAGTTCGTCATTCATTCTGGTCATGGCGCGCTTCGACACATGCACAACCAGCAAAAAACTTTGACTGTTAGGCATGCAAAGTGGTTCAGAGCTTCGATTTTCACATCCAACATATTAAGGGTAAGGAGAATGGGTTTGTTGACAAAATTAGCAGGACGTCTCACCTCTTAGTTACTCTTCGCTCGTCAGTATTCGGGTTTTCTGAGTTACGTGACTTATATCCCTCAAATGTGTTTTTAGACCGATTTTTGACTCAAGGAGTCAAAACTATGGATCTCATGCTGATTATACTATTCAGGATGGATATTTGTTCAAGGGCACGACCCTTTAGATCCCGGTGTCTTCTATGCGCGAGCGGCTGATTACATATATACATGTAGGTGGTATTGGAGGTCATTTCGGGGTCATCAAGACTATGGCATTGATGAGAGAGAAGTACTTCTGGGATACTATGTGCAGAGACGTCAATGCCTTTATTAGGAGGTGTTATTTATGCGCGACGGCTAAGGGGAGAGAGTACAACACGAATCTTTTCACGTCTTTACCGATTCCGGCCATCCCTTGGGGAGACGAAACGATGGATTTCGTTACGGGATTACCAAGGACACGGGGGTTTAATTTCTTTATTTGTGGTGGTTGACAGGTTCTCTTAGATGGCGCATTTTACGTTGTACCAGGACAGAGGATGTAGCTCATGTGGCTAGACTGTTCTTTCGGGAGGTAGTACGTTTACATGGGGTGCCCCAGTCAATTACATCTGACAGGGATAGACGTTTTACGGGGAATTTTTGGAGGACATTACGAAGATTACTACGCTGTAACCTTCGGTTTTCCACAACTTTTCACCCGTAGACGGATGGGCAAGCGGAGGTGGTCAACCGCAGTCTTGGTGATTTATTGTGTTGTATTACAGGAGACAGACCTACAGAGTGGGATTTTGCTCTTTCACAAGCTGAGTTTGCTTTCAATAGTTTATCAATAGTTCGACGGGAACTATCCCCTTTTCTAATTGTGACAGTTTACACACCAGGTATGGCGTTGGATTTAGCACCTGACAAGGATAGACATTTTACGGGGCATTTTTGGAGGACATTACGGAGATTACTACGATGTAACCTTCGGTTTTCCACAGTTTTTCACCCGCAGACGGATGGGCAAGCGGAGGTGGTCAACCGCAGTCTTGGTGATTTATTGTGTTGTATTACAGGAGACAGACGTACAGAGTGGGATTTTGCTATTTCACAAGCTGAGTTTGCTTTCAATAGTTTATCAATAGTTCGACGAGACTATCCCATTTTCTAATTGTGATAGTTTACACACCAGGTATGGCGTTGGATTTAGCACCTATTCCCCAACTAGTACCAACGTTAGATAGTGCTACAGAGTTCGTTGGGTCCATTAGAGCTATACATGAGGAGGTTTGACGACATTTACAAGAGGTGTATGCGAGAGGCAAGGAGAGGGTTGATCGGCATAGACGGAGGTTATTTTCTCACATGGGGACTTGGTTATGTTATACATTGAAAAAGGGAGGCGCACGGGTGTGGCTTCCAAACTTCTATTACGAAAATCAGGACCTTTCCGTATCATTTAGCTTATTGGAGAGAATGTTTATGAGCTGGATATTCTAGGAACTCGTTCGAAGGTGGCGAATGTCAAAGTTCTAACCCAGTTTTATGGCGACATTCCACCACATCCATCTGGTGTACAACTCCTACATCTGGAGTACAACTGAGTGACGAGATCGATGAGATATTGGATAGACGATTAGATGTTGCAGGAAATGAGTTCTTGATATGATGGGTTGATCGTAGAGAGGAGGATCATTTGTGGATTTCAGGGAAGTCATTCGCGTGGATAGATCCTACTTTTTATGAAGACTATATTCGGCTACAGAATTCGTGGTCGAATTCTTCCTAGGATGAGATAGTTGATAGATTGTGTCTCTCGCGGGTCATTTACCTACGAGCGCACTATACCCTTTTAGCTATATATGTTAGGAGCTTGTCTGGTAAAGGGCAGTTCTTTTTGTTAGAGTTTTTGGGTGAACTCTAAAAACCCTAGTTTTCTCAATTAATTAAATTTCAATGCTTCCGCGAACGTAATTCGTAACAATAATAGTTAGTTAGTTCAGCGATAAAGTAGCTCAAATAGATTCGCCTGTTAATTGCTCGCCATTTACAGTTGAATTCAATTGATCTGATCCTTACTCCTTGCAGGTGGAACTTCATTGCACAAAAAGCTTATGTTAGAAATTTTGGATCAGAAGATAAATATGTTGTTGAGTCATCGTCATCAGTGGCAGCAAAGAAAGTGTTGCAATGGTGCAATGATGCCAATGTTGGAACTATCGAAATTAAAGGGGGTTTAGGATCTGGAAGAACATGGACTGCAAAGCATGTGGTCGATAATGTGGCTAGATCCGCTCTTTTCGAAGTTGTGATATGGGTTAATGTTGAGATGGAACATTGCAATAGAAGTAAGATGTTGATGCAAATTGCTGATCAGTTGAATTTGTTTTCCACGATTGAGAAAAACAACAAAAAAGATAAAGAGAGTGAGGAGCTGTTGGCACAAAAAATCTCTGCAATTCTAGCCGAGAAGAGGTTCTTGCTTGTTCTAGATGACATGAGGTTGTTTTTTCCATATGATCTGGACGGATTGGGAGTCCCACGTCCCTACATACAGAATAAATCATCAAAAGTGTTAATCACTGGAAGTGAATATCTCCTTAACAATGAAGGTGCTAATAATGTCCTTTCATTGGTCGGTGGCTTGCCCTTTCATGAAGCTTGGTACTTATTTTGTGAGAAGGCTGGGATGACTTTTAGTTCTCCAGAATTATGCCCCCTTGCTGAAATGTTAGTCAAGGACAATTCCATAGGACCTTTGGATACTATTATACTAGCAGGAGCTCTTAGAAATCGTGAAGGAGGTAGTGATCTTAGCCCTACGTTGAAGAAACTTGAAAAGGCAATTGGGCTAAAAAAAAAATCATATAATTTTAAAAAGTTATGTTATGAGATGTTACCTAACAAGAATCTGAAAGACTGCTTCTTATATTGCACATACAATACAGAGTATGACTCTATCAGTGTGAAAGGGCTGATAACATCATGGATAATAGAAGGATTTATAGATGGATTCTTCACCTTAGAGGAAGCATATGAGCAAGGGCACAATATAATTCAGGAGCTCGAAGGCCGTTACCTTCTATCCTTATCGACTGATAAGAACCACGTGACGATGCATGACAGCCTAAGAGACAGGCAGCACTATATTTTCGACAAAGGAAGCGATTTAATTTTAGCTAATCCTGAGTTCTTCTTAGATGACAGAAGAATCTATCTCATGGATGCAAAGCTGAGAACAAAATCTCCTGGGAGTCTCGAGCCCACTAGACCTGCAATATTATTGCTTCATGGTGATGGAGGTCGCTTTCTGACTGAAATCAAAGATGCATTCATCCCAAAAATGCAGGATATTGAAGTTATTGCCGTTCTCCATTCTGAGATCAAATCTTTCCCATCATTCATTTCCAATCTGCCAAAGCTTCGTGTTCTTGTGTTGAGGGGTTGTGGGTCTCTGGAGAACTTGAACCACATAGGAGGCTTTCGAAACTTGGAAGTTCTTAGCCTTTCTGGCACTGCCACCTTCAAAGAAATTCCAGACAACTTTTTTGAGCTTATGGCTAACCTTAAAACCCTCAATCTCTCAAATAAGGAGATTGAACATTTACCCTCATCTGTATCTAAACTCTGGAGACTTGAGTTTCTTATCTTAAGTGGTTGCTCAAACTTAAAAACGCTACCTCGTCTTGAAGAACTTACTTCTCTAATCGTGCTTGATCTTTCCGGCTGCAAATCCTTCAGAGGAATCAATGATGAATGTTTTGGCAATAAGTGTGATCTTCACACACTAAACCTCTCCAGAACTCAGGTGGCAGAGTTACCATTTCTTCCTAGATGCATCAATCTCCGTCAACTATTCTTAAGAGATTGTGTGTGCTTAGAGAAACTTCCAAAGTTGGAGAAGCTCACATTCCTGCTGAGGATTGATATTTTTGGATGTACGGCATTAGGGAAGTTGGAAGATAAAATCTTTGAGAAAATGTGTTGTCTTGACACAGTAGACAATGGCGGGAGATTCATTATCGGCCGCTCGCAGGTGGACAATGCATTTCCTCAGACTTGCTGTGTTCAGGAATTTAACATTCATTGCAGACTAATGAATGTTGAGGAGCTGGACATAGAAGGCCGCGAACAGGTAAAAGACCACCGTACTGTTATGGATACTTCGAAGTCTTCTAGGGCTTTTTTAATCTCACAACCTTTTTTTTTTTTTAATCATATGTTTTGTCCCAATAAACTCGTGGATACATTTCACACTCAAAACGGTCTTATTTTGTAAATTAACAAATCAAGTTGCTTTGATTACTTGCTAATTGATATGAGGTGATATGCTAAAAATTCCACTGTAGATACAAAGTAGGTACAAAGAGTGTACATGTCATATATATTGTGTAGCCACATGACCCCAAGCAAATACTATAATTTGGAATTTATGACCTATTCTAGGGATCAAATGTATTGAACTCTTCAAAAGTGTCTATTTACCTAGGTTACAACACTTCAATTTGAAAATATAAAATGTGTCTGACACCGACACTTGGACACTCGGACACACGTGTCCAACACTATTTACAAGGTACTTTTCAATTTTCAGCCGTTTCCGACACCCCGTACCAGTGTCGGACACCGACACCCGTATCCGTGTCGTTGTTACCTGGCTATTTACAGACCTGTTTTTGTCAGCGCACATGCACAGTGTCAGATCTCGATGTCGATTTGCAAATCTCGGCACACAAATTATGCTCATTAAGGTGGACAATCTGTACATGTATGTAGCATTCCTGGGAAATCACATCGGATAATATTAGCTTCACCAGAACCTCATAATAAATCATATATTCTGTAGCAAGATCATTATTTTTTAAAATTAATGTGGTTCTTCATACTTGGTCTTTTACAAATTTCAAAAAACTTGAAAACAATATATGAAAGTAGTCATCCATATAAAGATGTTGGCCTTGTATCATTTATCAGAGTTTTGCCCCAGAGACATCAAATGAGAAGATATGTTACATGATCAAAGCCACTGAGCTTAGAACTTTGTATGGAAAGAATCCTAATTGCTGGAAGTTTGCAGAACAACACGGGTAAATGCCTCTCCTCCTTTTCTAGCTTTTCCTTCTTGTTAAAGCATCTCCAATGGTTTTGAATGTAATGATCAGTCTATATGATTCTGATTCTGATCCAATGGTTAGAAAACCATGGTCTAGGAGGAAAATCCTCTAAAGCCAAGAATCTAGAATGGAAAGTGGCCCAACTTTATTCAAGCATAGATCTGACTGTTGTTCTAGTGGTGCAACTTTATTCATGCCCCATTTCTTGTTATTTCGTGTTTGGGCTATTTTAAGTAAATCATTTGAAGATAAAATATATTTTAATATACAGATGAAAAATCATAATCTGCGGATAATTAACGATATTTTGCAGATTAATTTACAATATTTATTGTATTTTGGTAATAAGTTGCCAGAATATGGGGTATAACTTATCAGTGTTATATTCCCCAAAATATCATATTGTCCGGCTAAAATTTCGAACTTATCGGCCAATATATCATCGATATGAATGAAATTTTAAACAATTTCAAGTGATTTTGTTTTTTGCCGTGTAGGTAGTAGTATTATCAAAGTATTATGATTTGATTCTACGATTCAAGTCTTGTGCAACGATTTGGATCCCAGGATAATATCTTACTTTGAGTGAATTCTTATGATTCAAAGCTAATTCCTGTTGACACGCATGAATCATACGATTCAACTTTCGAGGAAAATTGGTCCAGCTGCGGTGAACTTCAGAAAAAATAATTTTCATTCTTAAATCTGTAATATGGGTCTTCTAGTGCTCTCCCGTTTTTTATTTATATGATTATGGTTGTTGGGTATATCACGTGGGAATATTTATTCTGTTAGAAACGAAGACAGTAAAGTTTTCCTTCGATGTAACTATTGCATAAACCAATTTTGGAGTGGTGTTTGCCCAATTATTACAGATGGTTGTTTTAGGCATTAGTTTCATTAAGTTAATGGATGATGAATTCTATGACTACCAGTTTTTAGAAGTTATATAAACAAATACTCTGATAAAAACTATAAATGATAATTCTTGCTAATTATAATGTCTAATTTTTTTGTAATTCCTATGATGTCTTTAAAACTGAGTTGGTTTTGTGGCCAAGAGTGTAAAATAATACACCCACACCTATCTGTGGACATGCGGTTATCTCTTTCATGTGTTCATATTCTATATACTAACTGTGTGCATGCAAATCATATAGGTTTGGAATGGTGATCCAGCTTCTAATTGCCCATAAACTTAAAGTTGAAGGGATGATGGACACTCGAGAGTTGTCCCCAAGGACAACGTATGGAGTCTACTTCATATATAAGTTAAGCAGTGATGCAAAAGGTTTTAACAAAACTCCAGTACAGGTCTTAATATCCTTTGTCAAATTTCCTACTTGTCAGAAATCTAGAATTGTGTACTTAGATCCTAATAATGAGATTCCACCAAGGACGAGAAAAGATAGGTGGTTAGAGATTGAGATGGGAGAGTTTTTTAACGGTGAAGGAGAAGATGGACTGGTATACATAATTCTTAAGGAAACGAAAAGCTGTGAATCGAAGATTGGTATCACCATTCGAGGTATTGAGCTCCGACCCAAACAGAGTTTTACCCCAGAAATATTATTGGCAAAGGAGGGTTATATGATCAAAGCCACCGAGCTTAAATATTTCGATGCAGAAAATCCCAAGAGCTGGAAGTACACAACTAAAGCCAGGTATACCCCTTTTCCCTTTTTCTGCCCTCTAATTGTTGTTAAAGCATTTCAAATGATTTTGAATACAATGGTCAGTGGAAATATGTGTGGTTCTGATCTAAACACTGGTGTAATAGTAATCCTCTAAACCGGCTGCTGGGATGGGTTCTACTTCATTCCGGAGTATCTAGAATGGTTGTTGTTGCTAACAAAATCTCAGTGTGCTCTATTTCCAGCAGAGTCATGCTTAATCCTTGAGCTTGGGTGCTATTTTATATAGTAAACTTTAATTCACATTTTTTCCTTTGGAAGGTAACATATTTTTGATTTTACGATCTTACACCCGTTCATTTTAGTTGGTTTTGGGGCTAAGAAAGAAAAATCACACACACCGCTGCCCAACCATTAGAGATAACTTATCCATATTATATACTGATAGGTCGGGGTTGGGATGCCCACGACCTAGGCGCACGATTTAGTGACCGGTCACTATTTTTGTTTCCTATTTTAGTAGTTTCCTTATTGTTGGGGAGTGTAGAGAGAAAAGTGGAGGTCTCCTATATATGGGAGATCCTAGGGTTGGAGAACGAGGGTGTTGAGTTTTGAGAGAAAAGGAAGAACCCTAGAAGAACTAGAGAAAATTAAGAGAGCTTGTAGTAGTAGTTTGATGGAATAAAAGAGATCGTTATTCGTTAATTACCTTTCGTAATCTTAGTGTTTAACAATTTGGTACCCGAGCTAGATCGAACTTGGCGGGAAATTTCTTTTACGAAGATGGGTAAGAGAACACCGAAGAAACCGATCAAACAAACACAAGGGGAGCGTTTGAAATTGGTAGAGGACTCTATCACAGAGTTAACTGCTTCCAACAAGCTTATGACGAAACAAATTAAAGCAACGTTGGTGACGGTGATGGCAAAAGTAGCCTCATCCGAAGTTGTGGGTGACAAAGTCGACTGTAGCGAAGGAGGGTCAAGTAAAGGAAGAGTGAGAGGTCTTCCAATGAGCTCCTTTATGCGCAACAGACAACTAACGGTGTGACGACCTACCGAACGCCGGCCAAATTTACCCGAGCGTTTTGAGTTCTGTCCGAATGTATTTGTTCTCTATACCCTAATATAGCAGCACGCCAAGTTTCGTCGCAATCGGATTCAGTTAAGGGGGCGAAAAGGTCCAGTACGCTTCGTCTCATGTTTTAACGTTTCCTTTTGGAAGTTGACTATTTACTTAGTAGCTATATTAAGGAGGAACCTTGGTCCGATCCTCCCCATGACTAAAAGAGCTTTAATGCTTGGTCATCAAGGACCCCGGCTCATGGACTATCTACAAGGGATAGTTATGAGTTCTCCTAGGCCTAGGGTAGGCTAGGGGACATTGCCTCGCAATGCGGGCCGGTTTTCATTAGAGGGCTTCATATGGCGCCGCTATGCCCCGCGGGCTATCCGAGACGCACCGCCCCGTTCAGATGGACAGTATAATTAGTCCAGGCTCGTCGCCCCTTGAGATATGAGTCCCCTATGTGGAAACTGGCATATTGAGCTACCCTGATCCGCTACAGGACAGGTGTGCTTTCCGTATCTCGCGCGCGTCGTGAGAGATTACGCTGTAGGGATTATTGAGGGAACCTTCAGCGTTGTTGCCTATACCGAATACATATTCGATGACCCCTCACGAGTATCCAGGATAATCCGGATGTCGCTCTAGCATCCGTGGGTTGAATGCCACTGGCGCGCCGCGCCAGTGAAGATGGCTGGTACACGCCGACCCCGCGTCCGTGTACGCCGCACGGTCCCTTATTCCGCTGCACTCCGGGCACTGTAGAGTCGGTCCTGGCTAGGGCCGTGTCAAACGGGCATCAATTTTATGAATCCGCCGCTGTTGCGAGCAGTAGAACGAGGGAAGGAAATGATTTTTTTTCCAAGATCACGTAAAGAGGTTCGATCCGGAAGGGGAGGGGACCCATGTTTACAATTCATTTGCAGGTCAGACCGTAGATGTTGAAAGCGTCGACAAATTTGCGGATTCGCTAGAAGTTGAGGGGTACGATGATACCCAAATCCGAACGACGACACCGCGATTGGCGATGGGTTAGAGGTGCCACAAGAAGGGAGAGAGAGGTCCCCCACGTTTCCGGTTATCAACGACCAAGGGAGGAATCCCCAAAACGGCACCAAAATCCGTGTAAGGGGTGAGTTTTTTTGTGAAACAAACCAAGGAATCAGTGAGGGAGACTCAGGCATGTCATCGTCCAAGCATGGCCCGAGCACGGGCATGCCGAGGCAAGGGGCTAGCACCGATGGCACATGGCAGAGTAAGGCATGCACCGATGGGGGTACGATACGAGAGGCATGCCGTATGGCAGTGGTAACGTGAGGGAAGGCATGAACGACCTGGGTCAGGGCATGCCACGACATGGTGTGCCTTCGGGTGGCATGCCACGCACGACTACCACATGTATGGAGCATGTTGGGCACATTGGGACTTCATCTATTGGGGCTCGTTTGTGAGATTCAACTCTTCCCCATTCGAATTCGACATTGGTAAGGGAGGGGTATGGAGAGAGAGATGTCTCGACATTCCAACATGCCATCACGGCATTGATAGTCGCCACAATGCCAATCACGACGACGACTCCAGTCGTTCAGGAGATCGTGACGACTCCGGTTATTCAAGAAACCCTGACGACGGCAACGCCGCCAGTAACGGGGGGGGGGGGGGGACAACCGACAGAAGCTTCGGTCACCACTGCATCCCACATTGCGACGACAACCATCCTCCCTACAAGGGTTTCAGATTTGTAGGTTTTGCACAGAAACTCAAGCATAGGACTTCGTGCCGTTAAAAACAATAGTGGGTATTACGGGAATGTAAGTGGCGATTGGAGGAATACATAACATAATTTTGGGTGACAAATATCAGCGGGAGCAACACCTTGTGTGCCTCCGCGACCACAACGGCCACCTGTACCTCTGCAAATACCTCGTTATTTTGGACAGGGTATTCCACAGAGACAGTGGACTAGTGGACAAAGATTTTTGGCTGAAAGCAAACAATGGGATAATGCTAAGCAAAGGGGATCTGGGGACAGGTATGGTTTTCATGACAGAAGAGGTAGAGGTCGCAACTATACTCCAAATAATTTTGGTACTCGTTCCCGCACTAACAACTATCAGCCGAATCAGGGTATTAGAGCTACTAAGTATGAACAACAGCCACAATATGGCACTCAGTATGGCTACCAGGGCAACCTAGAGAGTCAGGTCGTGAACCCTATTATTTTTGCGTTCCAGGATCTGAACTCTGACGTGAAGATTAACGTACCAAATTTTGATGGAAAATTAGATGCAAATGGTTTTATAAATTGGTTAAATAGGGTAAGATGCTTGCATTCAAGAAGTATACTAGACAGAGGGCGGTGACACTGGTAGAGACAAAGCTGTCAGGATGCGCACTAAATTGGTGGGAAAACATTCAGGGTCATGATTACATCACAAATTGGGAGGTTATGCGGGGTAAGAATGTTTTGCTAAGCTTCAAACCTTACGTCAGGGTCGGAAGCAGTCTGTTGACGATTACACTAGTGACTTTTACATGCTATCGTCACATGTTGTTTTATCCGAGTCAGAGGCGCAACGGGTTAGTCGCTTTTGTTTGGGTCTTACAAAGCGCATTCAGGACGAGATCTTATTCTCTCCACAACCCTTATCAGAGATAGTAGAAATGGCTCGTAGAGTTGAGGCTAAGCTAAAGCCATCAGGATATCCGTCTTTTTCCGTCTTTTGTAGCACCAGCTACAGTGACCCCGATACAAACTTCTACAGCCAGCAGTTGGGGGCAAACCAGGGCTTGTCGGGACAACCATTTGTTACAACTGCGGGAAGACAGGACATATAAAACATGAGTGTCCTAGCCCACGAAAGTGATGACGCTCATTTCCCATTAGCTACATGATCGCGTAGATGAGACACTCGGAGCAGTTATTCAGCGACGATTATGGTGACGCAGAAATTGTAGCAGTTGATCTTCCTTCTCCTTGAATTCGTGGACGAATTCTTCAAAGGAGGGGAGAGTTGATAGGTCGGGGTTGTGATGCCCACGACCTAAAGAATCCTTTAAAAGAGGATTACTCTAGTAGTTTCTTTATTGTTGGGGAGTGTAGAGAGAAAGGTGGAGATGTCCTATATATGGGAGATCCTAGGGTTGGAGAAAGGGGAAGTTGAGTTTTGAGAGAAAGGGAAGAGCCTTAGGAGAACTAGAGAGAATTAAGAAAGCTTGTAGTAATAGTAGTTTGATGGGAGATCCTAGGGTTGGAGAAATGGGGTGTTGAGTTTTTAGAGAAAGGGAAGAGCCCTAGGAGAACTAGAGAGAATCAAGAAAGCTTGTAGTAGTAGTTTGATGGAATAAAAGAGATCGTTATTCATTAATTAGCTTCCGCAATCTTAGTGTTTAATATATTCTAAATATTTGCATGCATACCTTATAGGGTTGGGACGGTGGCCGAACTTCTGGATGTGCCTAAGCTCTTAGTTGAAGGGACGATGGAGACACAAAAGTTGTCCCCAAAGACAACATATGTAGCCTACTTCATATACAAGTTACGCGCAGGTGCAAAAGGGTTTGATCAAACACCAGTACATGTCTTAATCTCTTTTATTGAAATTAAGGGTTGCCAAAAATCTCGAAGTGTGTACTTAGACACTAATAATGCGGTTTGGTCAAGGAAGAGAAAAGATGGATGGTTAGAGATTGAGATGGGCGAGTTCTTCAACGATGCAGGGGAAGATGGAGCCATAAACATGATTCTTAAAGATATGAACAGAGGTGATTCGAAGAGTGGTCTCATCATCCAGGGTATTGAGCTACGGCCCAAACATGCTAGTACCCCAGAGACATTGATTGCAAAGAAGGCTTACATGATCAAAGCCACCGATCTTAAATATTTGGATGCAGAAAATCCCAAGTGCTGGCAATACATAACAGACCCCAGGTATATGCATCTGCTCTTTTTCTTGCTTTTCATTTTTTGTTGAGCATTTCCAGTGATTTTAACTGCGATTGTCAGTGTATTCTGAGTGCAACTCTGATCTAACAGTCCAAATACACTGGTTTACAAGGAAAATTCTCCAAACAAAAAGCATGGGATGGAAATTTGTCCAGCTCGAGGACCATTCAAGGATATCTCGAATAATTTCCCGTAACCAAATTTCATTCTTCTCATTCTAGTGTAGTCGTGCTTATTGCATGTGCTTGCAATCTACTTTACTTGTAAACCTAATTCGCATTTGATTTGGCTGTTTGACTTTACACCCACACAACCTCATTGGAGCTGGTGTTGGGACTAAGGGTGGAAAACTGTACACACAATCGTAACCAACAGAGTTTCCCTTTCTTCATACATTCTTACCATCTGCATGCATCTTGTATAGGTTTGGAAAAGTGGCCCAGCTTCTAGATGTGCCTAAGCGTAGAGCTAGTGGGACAAAAGTTACTGCGGCTATGGAGACTCGAGAGCTGTCCCCAAAGACAACATATGAAGCTTATTTCGTATATAAGCTAAATCGGGAAGCGGAAGGCTTCAAACAAATGCCTGCAAAGGCCTTAATCTCTTTTATTGGAATGGAGGATAGTGAGAGATCTACTTCTGTGTACCTAAACCCTAACAGTCAAGTTCCACCGCAAATTAGAGAAGATGGGTGGTTGGAGATTAAGATGGGCGAGTTTTTTAACAGCGAAGGAGAAGATGGAGTTGTACATATGATTCTTAAGGAAATAAAAAGGCGTGATTCTAAGAGTGGTCTCGTCATCCAGGGAATTGAGCTTCGGCCCAAATCTGTTTGAACAAAGAATTCTATTTAAGTAATACCTCAATAAGCATATGTTGGCAGATCTTAAACTTTGTGTAAGTTAAAATATTTATTGCCATTTCTACAGCTCGTTTGTAATTTTATTATCACGGTGACATTTCAAGGGTGCCTGAGGCTGAGATCAATGTTTTTCTGGTTTCTATAATAGTTTTTTTTTTTTTTTTGCTAAGCAAAGCTATGGTTAGGCTCCCCATGACCGGGTATATTCATATCAGTATAAATTATTACAACCTAATGTATTTCTTGCCCTTGCATCCTCCTATGCAAAGATATGCAAGCCTTGAGGCATGGAGCTAAGGGAGAATAAAATCTCAATACAAATAGTAGCATATGGGGCTAGATAGTATGAGCAACGATTGGTTTCTCCATAAACATTGTAAATCTTGAATTCAACCAGTCTGTTGATAAGGTCTTTGATGGAGAGCATTAGGAAATAACATTTCCTATTAGAAAAAATATTGTGGTTTTATCCTTAATTTGAATGGTTAATATCTAAGTGGTTTATTTTGTGCCATGTTGTGTATGTATGTTACTGAGTTGAGTTGTCTCCAACAGACACATTTTTTGGTATGTCTTAAGGTGTGATATTTGGTGAAGAAACACTAACTTAAGGTGCGACCCTTGGTGAAGAGGCATTAATACTCTATATAACCCAACTTCATTTTTATTGTTTAATTAAGAGGTTTTACAATTTCTTTGAGTCTTTTCATCTAAGAAATAGTAGTCGCAATCAAGGTTCCATTGACAGGTAGATTGAAGTGTTTTTTTCTACTCGTGTTTGATCGTTATATCCTGGCGAATCTGTCTTAAGAAGATAGTGTGCATGTACTAGACTCAATCATATCTCGATAAGTATTTTGATCTCTTTCTAATCTTCTTAACTTGTTTTTGATACTGTTGATTTTGAACACAGGCTAACGATAGTTCCATGGTCGAGTAACACCTTTAGCAATAAACTGCACCATTTGCATCGAGTCTGTTCCAATATGTACTCTTCTAAACCCTTTCTTCATAGCATTCACTAATCCTCTGTCAATAGCAAGCATTTCTTGGTAAGTAACAGTGCTTGTTTCATCTACCTCATTCCTTCCAGCATAGGCTAAGATACCCTTACCCATATCATTTCTGAAAATGCCCTCATAACTCCCAGCTGTACCATTGAGAGACCCATCAGTGTTCAATAGAATAACACCTCTTGGGGGGGGTGACCATTGACAGTAGACAACAGGTTTATGTTAAAACACAAGCTGCACATTCCAATTTGGACATACATGGATCTTGCTTTATGAATTGTGTGTTCAATTTTATGCACCACATCAAAGTTGACACTGCATTATTTGGTTCACATGTAAAACTTCCCCCCTGAAATGTAATTGTTCCTCATTCTCCAAACATGATAGACAAATGATGTAAAGGCCACAGCAATAAACTTTATCACAATACTCCGTTGGCTCAGGTTACAGATCCAATCAACCTTTTGCTACAGGTTACCAACTACTCTTATGATGTTACATTTAGACAAGATCTCCTTCCAAATATTACAGATATCATTGCATCCCATGAACAATTGTTTTATGCTCTCTCCATGGTTCCTACATACACAACAAATAGAATCAGAAAGCATGCCCATCTGTTGTAGTCTGCCCTGAGTTTTCAACGTTCCTTTTAACATTAACCAAGTAATAAATCCATGTTTAGGAGTGACATAGTTCGACCAAATCACACTGAACTTCCTGCTCTCTTGCCTACACTGTCTTAACTTGTTGTAAGTTGCAGCTACTGTAAAGGAGCGAGTTTTTTAGACTTATGTCCTGATATTTCTTTGCATATTTGACTTAAGTCCTTCCATTTAGCAAAAAAAACAACTATAGTCCCTTATTTGAAGCTTGACCTTGGTCAACTGCAATTGACTGCAGTTGACTCAGTAAATCTGGGCGTAAAGTAAAATAACTGAAATACCCTTGGAGATCACGTGTTAATCAGCTGCTCTATCAGACAAAACAATTTCAGACCAGTTCTTCTCTCTCACTTCTCAAAAAAAAATTAGACCAGTTTCTCCCTTCTATCTCAATGAATCCCAATCGAATTTCTCATCTTTGAAAATAGTGAAAAAGAACTCGAAGAAGAAGGCCAAGAAGACACCGTCCGTGATAACGCACCAGATGATTGCCCTCCACCTGAAATTCAAGAACCAATGTTGGGCCATATTTTCAGACCAAGGTATGTAATTTATACTATACATTGCCCAATTGGATTTTTTTAGGGTTTATTAGAAATTGGGATTTGAGGTAAGTTTGCTTATCTGTACTTAGAAATTGGGATTTCTTTACTGAATCAACAAATAGAAACAATAATAAGCATTACAAAGTAGTGTACAAATAGGCAATTAAATTGGGGGTTCATAATTTAGGGTATTTTTTTACCACTGTATGTATTGGTGTTTAATTATTCTGTAAGACAATGTTCAATTCCTATCTGTTATATTGAGGGTTTTTGCAGGCATTCATATGATTTGAGGCATATTTTTATTAACTATGGGGGAAAGTGGGGTAGAATGAGTCCTACAGGTTGGGTTGACAGTGATTATAAAGGGGGGAAGAGTTTTAAGTATGGGATACTATGTGGGGAGGGGATAATTTATGAGAAATATATAAGAGATATTGCAGTCAAGGTTAATGATCACAATGGGGTGGGGAGTTACATTCCAGAGGGGAATGTGATAAAAGTTATGTGTTTGTACAATGGGTTGCCTTTTGTTATCAGATGTACAGATGATCTGAAGGATATGTGGGCAAAGGGTGATGAAGGTTATTCAATGAGAACACAATTTTACATTAATCCAACAGATGTAGTAAGAGAGATCCCTGGGGCTGAAGTTGAGGAGTATATTCTTCTAGATGAAGATGATAATGATTATATCATATCCCCAAGAGAGACAAAAAAGAAGAATACCACCCTAGTTAATGCCACCTTAGTTAAGGCCATCCCAGTTAAGACCAATGTTAAAAGAAAGGGAAAAGCAGTGGTAATGAGTCCTTCCAAACCTAACAAAGCTGCCAATAAACCAGCCAAGAGACAGAAAAAGAAAGAAGAGATTGTTGTGCTCTCAGAAGAAGAATGAAAAGACTTGGATGATTTACCTGAAGTTTATCATAATGACAAAGAGATTGACCCAGAGGAAATAGATGCTTATGAGATAGAAACTCCAGTGAATATTGTGCAAGAAAGTGAAAGTGAATGTGATGATATAGATGAAGAACAAGAGAGATGGGTTAGGTATGCCCAAGTTGGGATTGATTGTTTGGGGGCTGAGGATGGTTATTACAGTATCCACACATCAGATGATGAGGATTATGTTCCTACTGCTGAAGATCTTGAAAGATGTAATGAATTTGAAAATGTTGATGCTGAATTGGATGATATTTACAGTAAAGAGGAGGATGACAAAGCCAAAATACCATTGACTGTTGGTTTCAAAGAACTTGAGGTAGGGATGCAATGGGCAACTGTATATGAAGCTAGAGAACATATGAGAAGGTTTGGAATTTTAAACCATTTTACACACACACACGCATATATATATCAAGAATGACAGTACTAGGCTGAGGCTAAAGTGTTCAGAGGAAAAGTGTGAGTGGCTGGTATTTATATCAAGAAACAATGATGGGCACACTATGGTTTTAAGACATGGTAACTTTTAACATTCTTGTGAAGGCAAGCTAGGGGCAGACAATACCTTGTGTAATGCAACATGGGTTGCTAGAGAAGTTGAAGCATTGGTTAGAGATGTTAGGGCAATGACTCCCAAGGCAATTAAGACCAGAATGAAGATACAGTATGGTGTTGAGATTAGTTACTGGATTGCTTGGAATGCAAGGCAAATCTGCATAGAGAGTATAGTAGGGTCTTATGATCAGGGTTACCATGACTTGTTTCATTGTGTGTGGAGATTTTGAAATCCAATCCTGGGAGTATAGCTAGAACTTGGAGACAAGATGACACTCTGCAATGAACTGGTACTCTTGTGGCTTTCAAGACATCTTTGAATGGCTTTGTCAAGGGTTGCAGACCTATATTGGGGCTAGATGGTTGTTTTTTAAAAGGGAAGTATGGAGGGGTTTGCCTATCTGTACTTAGTCTTGATGCCAACAATGGCTTGTTTCCAATTGGAGTGTACATGTGCAGAACTGAATGTAAAGAGAGTTGGCTTGATTTTCTTGCTAAAATACACTACAACAAATAAAGGTATTTACGTCACTAATAAAGTGACGTGAAATAGAAATAACGTCACTTTTGCAAGCGACGTTGACCAAGGCGACTTGGTAGCTCTTGAGTAATCACGTCACTTTTTAAATGACTTCAAAGTTTAAAAAAAGCGATGTTATTTCATACCCATATCTCACGTGATAGGCATTAACGTCATCTTTGTAAATAACGTTAAAAGACATAAGCACAAACAATGCCACTTTTTGAACGACGTCAAATACAAACGTCACTTATTCAGTGATGTCTTTGTTAAATCATATTTTTTTTAAATAGCTCCCCCCCCCCCCAATCCTAGTTCAACCTTTACTCATTTTTACTGTAGCAAGGAAGTTATTTGCATCCGATTACAATGTAAAATTAAAACAAAAAATTAGTACATACATACATAAACATTATCTAAATTTCATAATCTTCACGGGAATAAAATTCTCATTCTCATTACGTATGAATTTTCTTCTTGATATGAAGAGAAATAGTAGTAACACAGTTACAAACTAAAATTATAAAAAAAACCAAATTGATCTAGAATCAAATAGTACCATACAATTATCCTAGAAATCGTGTTTATGCCATTGTCATGATTCCTGCCATTATGTAAACCGGTTTCTCTTGCTTTAATTATGACCTGCATGCCATTAGACTAATTTAATAGTTGTCAAATATCCATAACATATAGGGAAAACATATTTTGAGTTAGTATTGAAGCATTTACCTCATTCAAGAATCTACTAATAAGCTCATGGAGAGAACCTGTATATTACTAATTTAAACTATGTAGAAGACCTGCATATTACAAATTTAAACTATGTAAATATATCGAACTGGCAAGTAATGGCTATGAGATGCTAATTAACTTTAAATTCTTTCTTACTTGAAAACGAGACTACACCTTCTATAGAAATGCAACATAAACATCTTTATTGGACTTCTTCAGAATATGCATCTTGAACATCATACAAAGAAACTCAGGAACTTGAACCACTAAAATAAGACCTAGTGTCCAGGCTCTCAAGTGTTTGCTTTAATTTTATTTTTTATTATGTTATTTTTAACATTTAGATCAAAAATTAGATAGTGCTTTTAAAAGTTCAAGGTAATTGGAGATACTGTAAGCATTGTTGCTTAATAATAGAAAATATAGATTTATTCTTACATTGTCTTGATCGTAGAGGACATCGTCATCATCCTTGTCGCCCGAGCCATTATCTAATACTATCTTCAGCCTTCATTCTAGACTTGTTAGTCTTCTTTAAGTGTAGACAATCGATGCAAGTCTGCCATTATAAATAAGCTTCATCAGATCAAGCAAACCCCATTATCATCAAAAAGTTTTCAGGATATTTAATAAGATAGTATGCATACCTTGAACAAAATTTTTACAGTTCGTTGTGTTGATCCTACTCTTGACACTCATTGCTCTGTAAACCTCAATGACCTATAAGTAATACACAAATCATTTTCTTTTGTAAAACAGATAAACAAGGAGCCAATTGGAAATTATTTAATAATTAACATTCTAATGTTCCCTTACCTCAACTCTATCACCAGTTTTTCCGGTGACAACAAGTTTATCGTGCATTAATAAACTCACTGTGTGTGGGGTCCCACAGTCAAGAATTTCATTAGGTGTTTCCTGAAGTCTTGCTCCCTGTATACCTGCAAATCTGTAAATTTGTAGCAGAAATATCAATGAACAAAATGCAAGTTATAGACAAATATCTATGATATCATCTGCAGCAGTGGTATATAGAAAAATAAATACTCAAAATATGAAATGCATCAAGAAACTTTTTAGCTGCAGAACAAAATTATATTTTTTTAATCTCAGGCGCCTAACATTTGGGCATCCTTCCCATTCGATTGGTGTCCAAACAAAAGAAAGAAACATGCAAACTCTTTGACTTTTTACATACGCCAACACAATGAATAAAAATAAAGGGAATAAGTATTCACTTTGTGTTGGAGGGCGCCAATGAGAGGGGTGTTAATGTCTTAGGTGTCCTTTGGTTTCCTTGACACATTACGGGAGTCTTCGTTGTTTAAGAGAAAAATTGGCCTTAAGAAAATAGACTATTATGATTTCAGTGATTTTAAATGCAAGACGATGGTATGTAATCAGGATCACCTTGACGTGTACAGTAAGAATCAGACCTAGTATCACCCTTTCCCTCTTTGTGATCATAATAACCAACAATCTTCAGATTTAACTCAAACATATTCATGTTAATGGCAGATTTTTAGATTCAAATCTAAACAGAAAACCAGTTTCCTCAGTCCCAGAAAAAGGATACAAATTGATGATAGGATAAAAATGGATGGAAGGACAAAAATGGATGGAAAGAAACTGTTAACTTGATGTTTATTGAAATCTGAACACAAGTAAATATGCTTCAGAATCTCATTAAAAACCAGTTTAAGTGAGGCAACAATATCAGATTGAGCAATCCCCACATAAAATCCTATTTCACTTTGTTCCAGAAAATGTGTGAAAAAGGACAAAAATGGATGCTTGAAGGAGGATGAGCTCAAACATAAATCATACCTAGTTTCACCATTTCCCTCTCTGTGATCATAATAACCTGCAATCTTCAGATTTAACTCAAAACTGAATAGCAGATTTCCAGATTCAAATATATATAGTTTCTCTCAACCCCAGAAAAAGGAAACAAATGGATGAAAGGACAAAAATGGATTAAAAGATACTGTTAACAGGATGTTTACTGAAATCTGAACACAAGTTATTATGCTTCAGAATCTCATTAAAATTCAGTTTAAGTGAGGCAGCAAAATTAGATTGAACAATCCCCACATAAAATCATATTTCACTAAGTCCTAGATAATGGATGAAAAAAGATAAAAATGGATGCTTGAAGGAGGATGTAACTTGTTGCCCATGCATATGTTCCAGAACAAAACTCATCTACTCCTCCCAACTGCTGGCCTGAAGTAGATCTTTACCTTTTTATCTTCATCACAGATTTGAACAAGAGTAGCATCAAAAGAGTTAACATCCAAGTCAAAATGTCCCATAGCAGAAGCAAGCTTTGCAATGTGGCCAGGAGCTCTATTACCTTCTCTAAAAGTATGTTCAATCCACCATTCATCAAAAAGCAACAATGTTCTGTTTATGAATCTCATCATGCTTCTAGCTGCCCATGGAGTTTCCCAGATTCCATTAATAGTGTTAACTGTGTGTAAAGAGCCGCATATGATCCTTAGCCTTTTCCTACCAGAGTCGACACAACTTCTTCACTATATTACTTGGGACTTTCTTCATCCTATCAGCAGGTGCTCCAGGTCTTGGACAGAACTGTGATATATGTACTTGAGGGAACTTGTAGTCCCTAATAAGGTCGAGTGTTTGAGAAAAATCTTCCTCCGTTTCACCAGGGAATCCACAAATTATAGCGATAGCAATCTACATTTCAGGAACAAGTTGATACAAAGTATCCACCACAGTTCTGAACTCACTCCCTGATTGAACTGGTACATGAAGAAACGAATACACACAAGGGTGACATAAGACTTCAACTATCTCTTTTAAGTGCTCAAGAATAAAAGGAGGATTCGTCAGCCCAATTCAAAACATCTTGCTTCTATCAGAGGGAAGTTCCGCAACAATGGCCTTCAGTAGAATAGGGAGATTCACCCCAATATCATGACCATATGCTCCAGTATCTTCACTACTTATCCAAATTTCCTTTACTCCATCAGCTACAACATTTCTAACATGCTCCACAAGGCTTTCAATAGTATAGCTTGCCAAATGCCCACATGCATGCTTTGTCTTGCAGTAAGTGCAAGCACCTAAACAACCAACGTTTATCAGAAGAATTTTAATAAAATTGTTCTTTCTCACCATGGTAAGGTCTAGTGCTTGCAATATCTTACGATTCAAAAGGCACACCTCGTGACCCTTCAAAGTATCTTCAACAACTTCAATAACACAGTCAATTTGTTGCACTCCAACTACACTGACCCCTTCCAGCTCTTTTAAAACTCGACTACCTTGAGGCATACATCCAGCGACCACCAGTGGCTTTTTCGCACTTTTACATTTAACAATTATAGTATCCATAGTAGACTGACTAGGAGATTATACTGTACATGTGTTAATCAACCACAGGTCAGCCTCCTCAGGATTATCACTCAATGCATATTTAAATGCTAAAGTTGACCAGCTATGTATTCACTATCACTTTGATTGTGAGAGCATCCAAAGGTCTTCATGTAAATGGTTTGAGTTCCAGTGATATCATATGAGGAAGTAGTGATGAGGTGGTCATCTCGCTTGAGGTTCTTCTTGTTTTTGAGTCGTTTGGGGTTTAATCCGATCGACATTAGAGGTAATCAAACATACTACCCTTGTAGAGCTCCTCCACCTACTAACATGTCCTCTATCTAAAAATAATTTAAGTTACTGAAGACGGAAAAAAAATTCAAATTTGTCAAACTAGGACATACTACTTCCATTCAAATCGTATGAGCTTGAGAAAATAATTATACTCCATCGAAATCGGGTCTTACCCAGACGTATCTTGGTGAAGCCGATCTGCTCCCCATGAGATCAATTCTCGTATGCAGTCAAAAGAGCCACTCCAGGCTACCAAATGAAGTAGGGTGGGGTACTCCATGAGAAACTGTAACAAGGACTTATATTAATACGAAGATCACGAAACTACCATTGAATCATATAATAGTTAATATAGTATCTTATTCATGCTTTTTTGTATTCGAATACTTTGCCAATCTAAAAATTTGCATTCAAACTCCAACTGCCTAATCGATCCCCAATTCATTGGGACACGATCATAACACCCTAAGAACCTACTAAGAAATGGCAACAACATTGACAAATCCCTTAAACAATTCACACTAGGAATAAATCTAAATCCTAAACTACCCATATTCAATGAAGATAAAGGAAAGGATTTTACTCTATCTCAACTAATCGATAAAAACAACAATCCAACACACAATGCAATAAACCAACAAACCTTACCGGCATAACTCAAACCCCCAACATTCCGATTACTCCCACCCTCTGTGACAAACCTCGCTGCCACATTCCCTACAAATCTCTGCCAATATCGTCGCCGCAGTGCCACAATACTGAATCACCAGAAACTACAATAAAAATGCAGTTGTCAAAAACTGGACTAAATCACCAAAAGTCGATGCTGGGGTTTACTAATTGTACCTAATGAGAAGAGGGGTTGTCTCAAAATCTTATCTTTTGAACTAGTAAAATAGAAGGATAAGATGGGAGAGAGTTGGAAGAAATGAGGAGAACTGGTTTGCTTCTAGGCAATAACAAAAATCATAAATTTAGGGTGAATTACTAAACATAATTCAATCTAATTGGCAGGAAAAAAATTAGGGTTTGCTTCGTTACTTGCAATTACGATTCCCCAATTGGAGAATTTTAGGAGACCTCAAGTCTTTAAAACTCAAAGATTGTGGGAAATGGGGATTAAAGGGAGTTGAGATTAAGTGATGGGGGATTACCAGGTATGTAGAAGAACAAAGTTTCATCATTTTTTTCGACTGAGTCTTCAAGAGTGGAGAAATCGATCCACTTGGGGTCATTGATGTGCTCGTCGATGTCGTCTTCAATGTTTGTCGACTCCACTTTACAAACCAAAGAGAGGGGTAAGGAATTTTAAAAAGAAAATTGTAACCAAGGATTTGGGAGAAGAGATTTCACTTCGACCGGTAGAAAATTTCTAGAGCAAATTAGGGTTCTTAGAGATGGAGAGAGAGAATAGAGGAAATCTTTTTTTCCGAAGGGCTTTAAAAACTCTTTTCCATAGTGAAAACGCAAGTTATTTGCAATTAATCAACGTCAATTAAAGCAAAAACGACATAAATGCCATCACATATATTTTCACGTCACTAGCAAAAGTGACGTTAAAGGGATATTAGGTAGAAATGAAGTCATTATTTGGGAAATGACGTTATAGCCTACCCAAATACGTCAACTAACAGGAAGAAAAACAAATATTGTACTTATTATGTTATTTTTTATTTATAGAAATGACGTTATTTAAGTGACATAAAAGCCTATATTTGTTGTAGTGATAGAACCTTACTTATCTGCACACCCAGGAAAATTAACATTTATCTTTGATATGCAGAAGGGGCTTATTGATTCAGTGGCAGAGATTTTTCCACATGCAAATCATAGGTTTTGTTTCAGACACATGTTTAAGAACATGAAAAAATACTACAATGAAGCACACTTAGAAAGACTGTCATGGGGAGATGCAAGGGCTTTTAGGCAGAATGAAAAACAAGAGTTTCTAAATCAGCTTGGTATTGACATCCCTGGGGCAAAAGACTACTTGGAGAAATAACCATATGAGCATTGGTGTAGATCTCATTTTGATTGTACTGCAAAATGTGAACATATAACCAATAATTTTAGTGAGTCCTTCAATTGGTGGATCATGAAGATCAGAGATAAACCTCTAACCAAAGCATTTGAGAGACTAAGTTTGATGCTTATGAAATTAATGTTTGAGAGAAGAACTAAAGCAGAGTCATGGGATCAAGGTGGTTTGGTACCAAGAGTAGTTAAACATCTTGAGTATTTAATGACACATTATGGGGAGTATGATATGGAAGGAGGTGACAAGAATAAATGGGTTTCAATCTCTAGTATTGGGGCAAGGTGGGTACTAAACCTGGAAGAGAGAACTTGCCAATGCATTGAGTGACAATTGATAGGAATGCCTTGTATCCATGCTACAAGTGTATTAATCCCAAGGCAATCATTGAAGAAGTAAAAAATATATTTTCCTAATTTATTTATTTATTACTTTTTTTCATTTGATTTTACTGTCTCGTGCATTTTTATTTGATTTCATTGCAGTTTTTTTCACCATATCACTTTGTTGCTTCATATGTGGCCACATATAGTGGTATTATACATCCAGTATCTAATGATACACACTGGGCCTCTGTAAGTTAAAATTATTCTTTAGTGGTATTATACATCCAATATTATACATATAGTATATATTCAGTATCTCTGTATTATCTGATGATACACACTGGTATTATTCATCCAGTATCTAGTATTATTCTTTAGTGGTATTATACATCCAATATCTGTGTATTCACTTTGTTCTTTTAATGTATAAACACTATTCTTTTTTTGTTGCTTATGTGTTCTTTTAATGTATAAACATTGTTCTTTTAATGTATAAGCACCTATGATACACACTGGTTATATACATCCAGTATCTGATGGGCCTCTGTAAGTTAAAGTTTTTTAGTAGTATTATACATTTTCTGATGAGCTCACGTGCTCTTTTAATGTATTCACTTTGTTCTTTTAATGTATACACACACACTGTTCTTTTTGATGCTTCTTATGCCTCATTTCTAATTGTATTATGCTAATTTATTGCTTCTTATGTAGCCACCTTATGTGGTTGATCCACCACCATTGCAGAAAGGGAGGGGAAGACCTAGAAAGGAGAGAAGAAAGGGTGATAATGAAGTGAATAAAGAGCAAAAAAATGTGGGAAATGTGGTGCTTTTGGCCACAATAAAAAAACTTGTAAAGGTAAACTTATCCAAATTCAAAGTGCACCTACACCTAAGGCAAGAGGAAGACCGTCACAATAGTTAACCAAAGTATACTTCAATCAGTCACAGCAATCAGATGTTACTCAAGTACAAACAACACCCATAGTTGGAGGAGTACAAACAACACCCATAACTGGAGGAAGGGGTAGCAGTGGGAGGGCATCCAATGCTGGTAGAGGGAGGGGAAGAAGTGAAGGTTCTTCAAGTGGGAGGGCATCCAATTCTGGCAGAGGGAGGGGAAGAAGTGAAGGTGCTTCAAGTTTATCAAATTCTGGCAGAGGGAGGGGAAGAAGTGAAAGTGCTTCAAAAGTTTATCCAATGTTGGTAGAGGGAGGGGAGAAGCTATGAAAACAAATCACCAAAGGTTTGTAGATGAATGGTTGAGTAACTCAAAACCTGTAGAAGCTCTGCAATCACAAGAAAGATCACCACTGGTGATACCACCCATACCTCTAAGGACAGATGCTTCAACAAATCCTTATAAGAAAACCTTCAAGCCACCTAGGCAAAATTGGAGGCTTTTAACTTTGTAAATGTTTGTGTTGTAGTTTGTGGCTGTGAAACAATGCATTGACAAGTAGTTGTGTTGTATTGTTAACAATGCGATGCTAAAATGGTTTGACTGTCTTTTTTATGTGGAACTGTCTTTTATGCATTGATGAATGGTTTGACTGTCTGAGGAGTACAAAATGTCTGTTAATTCCTATATTTGATGTGTTGTTGTCCATTAATTTCTATAAGAGATATGTGTTATAAGAGATATGTGATGTTATATCTGAAATGTTGAAGGTTGTATGTGAATCTGTAACTGAAATGGTTGTATCATCTGAAATGGTTGTATCTGAAATGCTATATCTGAAATGGTTGTATCATCTGAAATAGTTATATGTGTAACTAAAATGGTTGTATCATCTGAAATGGTTATGTGTAACTGAAATGGTTGTATCTGAAATGCTGTATCTGTATCTGAAACTGTATAATTTCAATGCTTTATGATGAAATGCTGAAAAGCTAAAATGCTAAAATGCTTATGAGGACATAAAAAGAAGGAATACGTTCTTCTTTCAAATCTCCATTACATTCATGCTTTCAAACACATATCTCTTTTACAAAGTTCTTTTTGCTTTAAACTCTTTAATGAATTCATATATCCCCATCTCTACAGTGACCTTCACATTAAGCTTTCCATTGTTGCCTTCCTTGAAATCTTCTAAAACATCCTTCAACCACTAGAAATTGCCACAAGTAAAACATTTCAAATACTTATGCCCATAACTATGATCTTGCCTAGAGGTAAGAAGTATCATTGTCCCAACACAACCTTGTACTTCACATTTGGATTCTTTCCAAGAGCAATCTCTAATCCAATGAGATGAACCACCACACCCAAAGCGCACACTTCCAGAGGAGGTCCCAATAGAACTTTTAGATTGAACATTTGCATCAGATAACCATTAAAATTTAATGCATTTTGAGTGCTGACACTTGAGATATTTTATGTTGTAGTTTTTTGTTGTGTATGAAGTCATAAACTTCTTAATGCCATCACAATGAGGAAACCTACATTTGGTGTATAGCCAAGGGCAACAGTCAGGGGAGTGGCCTTGAAGGTAACACATTACACACTGCAATTTGGAATAACAACAACAGTCTCACATAAGAGACATATATTAGACAGTATAAAGTACAAAGAACATAAGCTTTAGTCTTAACCCCCTCTGTTTGGAATTTGTAATTTGGAATAGCAATATCTGTTTGGAATTTGGAATAACAAATTAGACTTAACCCCCTCTGTTTGTAAAGAAGATAAGCTTTAGTCCTTTCTCTCTGAAATTTGATTCATGGACTAAAAACTTTATTTTTTTCAATTAAGACTATAGCTAAGCTTATAGTAATGCTAAATTACCTTATTTTGTGATTCAGAACCACCTCCCATGGCTAAATTAGCTTGGTTTATTTTATGTAATTTTTGTTCCAAATAGTAAACTTGGTTGAAACTTGGAGAGGAGGATACTCAGATTGGAGAGGAAGATTTAGAGAGAGAGAGAGGGAAGCTCAGAATGGAGAGAGGGAGAAATGGTTTTGGCAACGACGAGCAACGGTCGACAATTGTGCATCGTCGGATATACAGGTATGTATCTCGAGGCTGTAATTTTTTATTTATTTTTTAAATTGTAAAAGGGTAAACTTGTCTTTAAAATTTGTTGATTCAGTCAAATGTGAGTCAACTGCAAATAAGGGACTATAATTCCTTTTTTACTAAATGGCAGGACTTAGGTCAAATATGCAAAGATATATCAGGGCATAAGTTTAAATAACTCGTAAAGGAGCCATCAATGGAAGGAGTCTACACAATTTTGTCTTCTATAGTAGCAGCAGCAGTTTGGACCCAAAACATTTCTAACATTAGCTTTTATATGAAGTGTTGAGTCATACATTAGAGCTTGCAGGAATCTATCTTTGAGAATTCCCATACTATGCCAAGGCTCCAGCCAAAACTTAGTAGACTTTCCATCACCAATAAGATGTTTAGAAAACAAAGCTGCAGTTTCTCTAGACGGTAAAATCTTTCCCCAAGACCAGGAGCATTCACTAGGAATAGTTATACTCCGGAAGCACCTTCCCTTAAACAAATATCTGCCAACCCAGTCAGCTCAAGAACCTTTAAACTTTGACACCACTTTTCAAGTTTACTTTACCATAGCAACCTGGTTCCGTACTCGGAGATTCCTTATCCCCAGACCTCCTTCCTTGATTGGGAAGGCAAACATCTTTCCAAGGCACCAGGTCACTCCTTCTAGTAACCTGGCCTCTCCAGAGAAAGTTAGCCTGTAAAGCTTCAATTTTATCAATGACATGTTTAGGAAGGATACAAAATGCCAATCCAATAAACACATATATTATATAGAACATAATTTACAAGCTGCAACCTTCCCGCATGTGTAAAAAACTTGTTATGCCACATCTTTCAACTAAATGGGCACAATCTCTTTATCTTAGGTTCCTGCTTCCGAGAGGAATGCCGAAGTACTTTATTGGCAAAACCCCTTCATCAAAGAGCATATATTGCTTTTAGTTATGTCATCTACCCTTGCAACATGAACAATAGACTTAGTAGGATTGGTTTCAAGGCCAGTGATTTGGAAAAACTTGGTAAGACCTTCTTAGATGGCATTAACAGAGGGCAAATCTCCCTTATAGAGATCAAAAGATCATCTGCAAATGCAAGATGTGTAAGAATAGGCTTTTGACACTTGTTATGAAGAGCAAATGACTAATTGGACTTCACTTTTTTTTCAAAAATCAAATGTAAAGACTTCATGACCAACACAAAGAGGTAAGGAGACATAGGGTCCCCTTGCCTAAGACCCCTATGACCTTTGAAAAAACCTTCAAGGGCACCATCGAGCGAGATAGAATAAAAGGGGGTAGTATACACACTTTAATCCAATTCAACTACGTTGTGCTCTAGTGTTGATGGTGTGTAAACCACCCATCGGGAGGTCAAGGGTTCGATTCGCACCACCGTGTAGGCTTCGAGGTTGGTATGAGCCCGCTGGCCTTGTGTCGGCTTGCCCAATTTGTGTGATTTGCGGGCTATTATACAAGCTCTAGAGGATCTAGTCAGGAATTGATGGTCCGCAGGCCAGAAAAAAATAAAATAAAATTGTTAGGTGGAAGGTTGAGGGCTATGAGAGTAGGGTGACTACATCTCCCATTGGACAAGGTCATATGTTTTTTAAGATCAATCTTAATAATACATTTGGGTTGGTTAGAATCTTTATATATGATAGTTTCTAACGAACTCACGGGCAATAAGAAGATTGGCGCCTATGTTTCTCCCACTAATGAAGGCAGACTGAGAAGAAGTGACAAGAGGGAATAAAATAGGCTTAAATCTATTAGTGATGATTTTGGTGATGACTTTGTAAGTCACATTACAACGAGAACTAGGCCTATTGTCACCAGAAGAAGAGGGGTTAGGGATTTTAGGTATAAGGGCAATGGAGGTTGCAGTAACCTAACTCAAAAGCTTCCCCTTATTGATTTTTTTTTAATAGCTTCACACACAAAAAATTGTATAAAATCTCTATTCTTTTTAAAGAAGAAAACATTAAAACCATCATGTCTTTGATAAAGAATAAAGCCTCTTGCATTTCCTCATTTTGTAACCATTTTGATCAGATCTTCATGGTCCTCATCATCAACTTTCTTCTTGTAAGCTCTGCATACACCTCACTGTCAACTACCCTCCCATTAGCTCCCAAAATCTCCTAGAAATACTCAACATCTCCCAAAATCTCCTAGAAATACTCAACAGCTGCCTAACAATAAGGTTTGGGTCTGTGACTTTGTTGTTACCAGAATTTCTAATTGAAAGAATAGAGTTCTGTGATCTTCTTAACTTAAGAGCATCTGCAGCAGTTAGGTGAAGGATGACATGGCAAGGCGAATTCATAATTTCACTTTGTCTTTGCTCAAATCCACCCTAGCACCTTTGCTCAAATCCACCCATAGCAGCTAGGTGGATTAACTAAGTTGTCCACCCTTTGGGTGGATTTTGGGTGGATTGATGCCCCGCACTCCTGAACTGCGCGTAGATTATAAACCAATTAATATATTCAAAACAACTACGTGGCTACATTTAATTGGTTCTCATGCCCTGCAGTTCTAAATTGCGGGGCATATTTAGACGTTGGATTTACAACACGTGGCTAGATCTTAGGTGTTGTTTTTGCCCCGCAGTTCTGAATTGTGGTGATATTTACCTTGTTTTAGTCTAGAACTGTTGTGGGGTGGATTCGTTTTACGGTGGGTTTTGCCAAATTTAGTCTAGAACTATTGTGGGGTGGATTCGTTTTGCGGTGGGTTTGGGAAAATTTACGCACCTAGCTGCTACAAATACTCTAATGGCTTTATAAATGAAACTACTAATTTATCCTTTAATGCTTTTTTCCTCACAATTGTGGAGTCCTTTGATGCTATTTTTTAAGGGATCCCAAATTATTATAATTGTGAATTCCTGAAATACACATTGGCACCCTACTGGCAGGTTGTCCCGTATCATAATAACCTCAAGCAAAAACACAGCACTAGAGCAACGTGCCACATATAAGCGTCAACTGAGTTTGGTTTCCTATTCATACTTTAAAACACGGATGAACGCCTAGATCTCCCTATTCAGCTATAAAGGTTCATTTTCAATCAGCGTAGGCAGACTGATTTAGTCGCTCGGTTGTACTTTGAATGGGAACCTATACATCTATAGTTGTTTTTGGATCGGAGATAAAGCTTTTCGGAACTTTTTCGATTTTCGGATACCACTTTTGTATTCCAATCCGATTTTTTTTTTAAATCTGAAAATTATTCCGAATTCCGAAAAATAAGATATTTTGAATATCCGAAAATTCGGAAAAGTTAAAAGTTTCTGATAATACTTGTGGAAATAGTGGTTGTGAAGCACATAACAGAAACACAACGAATGAATATCAGAATATTGTTACAAAGGTGCTTGATTTTTTTTCTTCAAATGGGTTGCCAATTTATTATTGATGATCTTTGATGGGTCACGTTCTTTGGGTATTATATTAATGAACTCTTTTTTTTTCTTTTTCTTTTTTCCCCTTTTTCTCTTTAGGCGAAGGGTATCAAAGTACTTGATGGTTTTGTTGACAAGACTTTGAAGGATCCGAAGAGAATAGATGACATGCAGAGAATGATAAAAGGTTTTATTTGTTCCATTTCGTGTCTGTGAAGTCTCGTGGTTGTTTCAGTCGAAGACACTAAATGAATAAACTTTCTATTTAATTGTCGTTCGAACGAAAAGTCGTTCGAACGACTTGTGTTGTCTCCTGGAAATTTGGCCTATAGCCAATTTTTGTTCGAACGAGTTTCATTGTCGTTCGAACGAGTTGACATATCCCCTGGTTTTTGGCCCATAGCCAATGTTTCGTTCGAACGATATTTATTGTCGTTCGAGCGACTCTCATGAGAAATAGGGTTACTATTTAAACAAATCTTGTTTTCATTTTCTCCCCCGGTCTTTTTGTTTCAAAAACCAATTTATTTTTCAGAAGGCAACAACTCATTTATCAGATAGTAAATTCAATATCAATCAATCCTCTTATAATCCAGAGATTGATGTTGAATTAGTTTTGACAATACTTCCTACATATCGTTGATAAAGGTTTTTGGTGGGAGATCAAGAAGGGTTGTTGAGAGAACAGAAGAAGATTTGGTGTAATATCAAGAAAGGTTATTGGGAGAACAGAAGAACAATTCTTGGGGTGAAGCTTTGGTCAAAAGAGAGATAATCTTGAGATTAGGTTATCAAGTCTGTAAGTGTAATTCAGATTAAACTATTTTTGATTAGTAGATTTTTAGTTGTTGATTTCATCAACAATGACCTATAGTTTTTCTCCTGTGTAAGGAGTTTCCATAGAGTGAACAATTGTTTGTGTCTTTTAATTCCTTGTCTTTACTTTTGATTGTTTCTGTTCAATCCTAGATCATTGATTGATTGGAATAGTTCTGACCTAATCTATCGAAATACATTAAATATGAGCACATAGAATTTCAATTGGTGTGAGAGTAGAATCGCTTGTAGGCTTTATATCCTGAGCGTTGATCTTGTTTACGTGCTTGCTTAATTTGATGGATTCCAAAAAATTTAGAGGTCCTATAAATTGTCTACCACTCTTTGTTGACACGAACTTTCCTTACTGGAAGATTCAAATGATTGCCTTCTTGCAATTCATGAGAAGATATTTGGATTGCCATTGAAAATGGATGGATGCCTTCGACTGCTATGCGGGGTGAACCAACAATTGTTGTAGAAGTTTCTAAACCTAGAAATCAATGGTCCAAGGAAGAAAAATAAATATCTGAGTATAATTCTAAAGGTCTTAATGCTATCTTTAATTTGCTGAGCCAAAGTGAGTATAGGCATATATCTGCGTGTACCACTTCGAAAGAAGTTTGGGACATATTGATGTGCACTTACGAAGGTGATGATACGGTTAAAGAAAGTAAATTGCAAATGCACACATCTCAATTTGAAAACATCACGATGAGTGAGGATGAGTCATTTAGTGAGTTTTATGCCAGACTTAGCGACATTGTCAACAATAGTTCTTCTTTAGGAGCTAGATACACTGATGTTCAAATAGTACATAAAATTCTAAGATTTCCTCCTAAGAGTTTTAGATCCAGACGTGATACCATAGAGGAAGCACACAATCTTAAAACTATGAAACATGACACACTAGCTAGAAAATTACGTACGTTTGAAATTGAAATGGAAATGGAAAACCCTAAGAAGAATAAGAGTGTGGCATTTAAGTCTTCCTCCAACTCTTCGTCTTCTCTGGGAACTAGATATGTTGACAACTACTGTATCTCTGATAATGATAAGGAACTTGACTTTGACTCTCAGATTGCTCTTATAAGCCAACAATTTAGAAAACTTCTGAAAATGAGGCAATTTAAAAAACAAGGGCAAAATGTGAATTACAAGTCTCGTCTTCATGACCGTGTTAAGTCTTATGGCAAACAAACTAACTCAAGTACTCGTCCTCACGACGACTTTGATCAAGATATTAATAAAGTTGAATGCTATAGATGTCACAAGTATGGTGGTCACTATGCTCACAACTGTCCCACTAAGAGCTCTAAAAGTAACCATAAAGCCATGAATATTAAAGTAACTTGGGATGATGATAATGATGAATTTGGTGATCATCCCCAAGAATATAAAAATGGTAACTATTGTGCATTTCCTAGTATAATAAATTCTAATAATAATTATTCTGACCCGTTTGAACTAGAAAATTTTATTGAAGGTCAGAGTGATTATGAAAGTGATAATAGTGAAGAACCCAAGATTAAGGAATTGTATTCTCAACTTATTTCTCAGCTTGAGAAACTTAAGAAAGAAAAAGATGCTCTTATTGTCAAATTTGATATGTGTGAAAAAGAAAAACATACTGCTGTGGGGAAATTAAAATTGACTAAAACTGAACTTGAGAAGCTCAAACTTGACTTAACTTTCACTAAGCAGAAACTTGAAGTTTTTCTCCATGGAGCAAAGAATATTGACAAAATGCTAAGTATGAGCAAAAATGGTACTGGCAAAAGGGAACTTGGATTTGATGAACAAAATGTTAAGTCTACACTTCAAATCACCAAGTTTGTCAAAGCTACTCCAGTGCCATTTTTGCCCATACAAAATGTTACTAATGTTCCTCATAGTCATACTAAACAGCCTTTTGTCTTTCATGTATTTTATTGTGAGGCTTGTGGTTGAAAGGCTCATCTTGCTCCCTATTGTAGATATGTTCCTCAATTCCGTGGCAGGAATAATCTATATTTGGAAAGAGGGAAACCCCAACGATCATATGCCCAATCATTTGCTAACTCGTTTTTTGCCCAAAAATCTTTTAATGATTTCAGGAATATGACTCAAGAGACAGAAGAACAGAAGAAAATGAGATCTGTTTGGGTCCAGAAGAAGGACCTTCTACCATAATTATGGTCTTATGTTACAGTAATGACCCTAAATATATTTTACTCTACATAGTGGTATGTAGATAATGGATGTTCTCGGCACATGACAAGGGATGTCACATATTTGAAAAATGTCACAGATATTCAAGGAGGTGATGTTACTTTTAGAGGAGGAATGAGTGGAAAGATTGTGGGAAAGGGGAGTTTAGAAGGAATTGGGTGTCCGACAGTCGATAATGTACTCTATGTCAAAGGACTCACTGCAAATCTTCTGAGTGTGAGTTACTTATGTGATGCGGACAACACAGTAACATTCGACAAGAAAAAATGTTATGTCTTTGATAATACCGGGAAATGCATTGCGACTGCTGATAGAACTTCGGACAACTGCTATGCTGTATCGCAAAAGTAGATATCATGTAAAGTTGCTAAGATAAGTGATGTTGAACTTTGGCACCAACGGTTAGGACATGTGAACTTCAGTGATCTGACAAAGATTACTAGTAAGGAAATAGTTCAGGGGGGTTCCGAAACTAAGCAAGCTAGCCGATGCAGCGTGTGGACCATGTCAAATTGAAAAGCAAACCAAGAGTCCACACAGAAAATCTACCAACATTGCCACTACGCGAGTTCTGGAGTTAATTCTTATGGACTTGATGGGTCCTATGAGGGTGAGTACTTTGGGTGGAAAGAAGTACATTTTGATTATAGTTGATGATTTCTCACGATTCACCTGGATTACACTATTAAAGCAGAAGTCAGACATATTTGAAGAATTTCATGCTATAGCTCTGCGAATACATGACGTTACTGCCTTTTCTTATTAGCATACAACGTCATTTTTTAACATACAGCGTCATTTTTTAACTATGACGTTAAAATATAAAAATAACGTTACTTTGAGAAATGACTTAATTGGTTTATAAACGGCATTTATTAGCATTTATGTCATTTTTTTTACTAATGACGTGGTTTATTCTAATTAAAATTATTCGAGGGAACTCGATAGAGTGGTCGCAAGAAACCAAATTTTGGTGGGAGAGATTTTTATAGAGTGGTCGCAGGAAACCAAATTTTGGTGGGAGAGATTTTTAAGGGAGATTGGATTTCGATGAGAACCAGGAGAAGATTTAGGAGATATCGAAATCAAAGGAGGAAATTTTTAGGCATCGCAACCACCAAACTCTTCAGCGAGGAACCCTAATCTAAGGTCGAAGTAATAATAAAAGAGTTTCGATTGATGCTAGTCTCGATTTTACTCCAATTTCAGCATTCTACAACCCTAATCTATGAAGAACAGAAGGATTGGCATCAGGTAAATTTCCCAATCAATAATTTCACAATTTTGTTAATTTGTTCATCGATCAAAAGGGTTTCATGGATTAGAACATTCAATACCCTCATCAAACTTGTTAATTTTGTTAATTTCCCAATCAATAATTTTACTATCTGGTTTAGTTCTTACTATTTTTTTTTCCGGGTAGTTTTCCTCTTTTGATTGAAGCAAGTTCATTATGTTCCTATCAATATTACAGACTTGGAAGAAATAGTTTAAAATTTTAAAGCATAAACCACAAGTAGATTTGATCAACACCACCATTAAGAGGGGAATTCATTATACACGGATTGGTCCGGTCCTTCGTCTTAGTACTTCGGTTCTTCCTTTTCTCTCATAGGGTTTCCTTTATCCTTTTCCGTGGTTGACTTTGTAGCCTGCACTTCGCCTTTGTCCAGTGGGTGATTGAGTTGCAATTATGTCTATAATGGGTGATTGAGTTGCAACTATGGAGTTAATAATATGGATTGATTAAGTATTGTGTGATGGCGTAATAAGAACAATTAAGGGTTGAGATGTCTTGGAGTAGCTAGAAGTGTGATTCTGTTACATAGAACATGGGGGAATTGAGATTGGACAATGATGCTAGATTACCGTCTATTCTTAATTGGACTTTTACTACTGTGCTCGCAAATGCATCACCTGAACATCAAAGAGCTTTGCTTGGCGAGAAACTTTGCCCACTGGTAGATCAGCTAGAACATGGTATGGCTGGCAAGGTGACTGGCATGCTTCTGGAATTGGACCAGCCTAAGGTTTTGCACTTGCTTGAGTCCCCAAAAGCATTGAAAGCAAAAGTTTCAGAGGCAATGGAAGTATTACGTAATGCTGCTTCCTGGTTGCAATCTAATATTCTTGGTGGTTTGGTTACGCCAGTACTTTCACCATCTGAACATCAGAGGATGATGTTTGGCTGGAAACTTTACCCACTAGTAGATCAACAAGAATATGAGTTGGCTTTCCATGTGACTGGCATGCTTCTAGAGATGGACCAACCTCAAGTTTTTCAATTGCTTGAGTCCCGGGAAGGACTGAAAGCGAAAGTGGCGAAGGCAATGAAGATATTGAATACGTCGCAGACTATTCCTGTTGTTGATTTGGTTACACAGCTTGCAAATGCATCACGTGAGCATCAAAGGAAGATGTTTGGCATGAGTTTGAACCCATTGGTAGACCAGCTTGTAAATGAAAATGTTTGCCAAGCTGACCGGCATGCTTCTGAAGTTAGATCAACTTGAAGTTTTGCACTTACTCGTGTCACTGAAAGTTTTTAAAGAAAAAGTGGTGGAGGCAGTAGAGGGATTGATGAATGATGCTTCTAGGTCACAGTTTGTGATCCAATTGGTACTTTGGCTACTTGGTTCGTAAATGCGTCACTTGAACATGAGAGAATGATTCTTGGTGAGCTGTTGGAGTGAATCCTAGCCTATCTCCCAGTTACAAGTGTATTTAGAGTAAGATCAGTATGTAAAAAATGGAATGAGATTGCGACTTCAAGAAGGTACTTGTGGAACTTATCAAACCTGTTAGAGCAAAAACCATGGTACTTCTTGTTTACAAGTTACAGAGGACCTAGCGGGATGCTTATGACTCCGTCTTTGGAAATTGGTATGACATTTTCTCCGTGACACCGTCTTATGGAAAATGCTTACTTCCCATTATTGATTCATCAAACTGGAGCATTGCTTCATCATACGGGCTGGTCTGCTTCATGGATAAGGAGAATGGTGGAAGCCATTTATTTGTCTGTAACCCAATCACTAAAGCTTATAAAAAGCTTAAAGAGCCTACAATACTTAAATCACTAAAGCCTATAAAAAGCTTAAAGAGCCTGCAACACTTAAATCATCAGACTATGGTTTACCTGCATTGAGCCTGCAACCCTTAAAGCCATGTGCTTCACTTTTATCCATAGGATACTCCGTAAGTTTACCTGCATTGAACTGAAATCCAGTACCTTTATATGATGGAACAATTGTTTGCAGGTTTTCAGTATTCTTAATTAGACTTTGGTATTTTCCCCATTCTTCGTTTTAATGAAAAATCATGCAAATTAGATGGGCTGACTTCATTCTCCAAATTGGTGACAATGGATCCATCAACCTATGACAGTGGCTTGTAATGTGAATTCATTGGTTTATTAAGCGAAAGTCCAATTAACAAATTTGTTATGATATCACATTTTTGATATTTAATCATTTTTCTTAGTGTGGATAGCTCACCCAACCACCTAATACTGATGAAACCGGAATGTCACCATTTCGACTATGAAACCCTCTATTTTTAGCTCAAGTAGACTTAGCATCTATGTGCTTATCTCATATGAGTTTTGGTTGCTTATAATATTTTTTACTAATCGTAATTCTTATTGAAAAATATTGTTATATCAGGTACATAAAGAAGTTCTTCCCGCCTAATCCTAAAACTCTGGAATCCTACTTAAGAGTTTCAAGGTAAGCACCCAACTTTGCCCTCATTGTCAAATAATCATCAACGTATTATCTGCTGGTACTTAACTACTGAACTTTAGGACCATCTTCCTTTCTTTCAATTGACTTTATGATAAACTCCTAACATATGATTGATTTTTTGAATAAATATTTGGAACTTCAAAGTAAGGGTGAATGGATTTGCAGTGAAGACAGTCGACACAACAGGAGCTGGAGATGCGTTTGTTGGGGATATCTTCTTGCCATATCAAAGAATGAAGCTTATACCTCACACTGACATGGTAACCACGTCGCGGCTAAAAGTTAATTTTCACAATCTTGGTAGAATGTATGCTATGTGTATGATATGTAACTCTTTTTCTGTGTCTTTTGGTATGCTTGTGTGCTTTGCATGCACAATTGGGAATCCTATTAACTAGCTTAATTTGCTTTCTGCCTTTAGGGAGTAGAGCATCTTCAACATGCATTAGAGATATCACCTAGAAATGTAGCTGCATACTTTGGTCTTGCTTCTAGACTTCTGGGTTTGTCAAAGGAATGTGTTAATAATGGTGTATTTAGTTGGGGAGCTTCACTACTGGAGGTTGGTTTTATAGAACCACTTCATCATTGTCTACTACTAATTTTACTACTTAAGAGGTGTGCCTTGTATTCATGAATATTTGTCATGTAACAGGAAGCATCTGATGTTGCAAATGCAAGTACCGTATTAACTGGAAAATGCTTCTTGCACTTGGAAGTTGCATGGTGACATTCAGGTATACTTTTTTTTTTTTTGAAAAGTGAGCTCGGGGACTTACCCTCCTTGATAACATAAACAAAAGAAAGATAGTTACAAGGTGGGGACAACTCCAATCCTTACAGACAAGGATAAGGAGGGCCTAAACACCAGAAAGAAAGAAAATACAAAGTTGATTCCTGACAACAAAAATAAAGACAGTCCGAGATAGCCTAGACCAAAATCATAAGCATCTTTAACTGTCCTGTAAACGTGTTGAGTTGCGTCTTTAACTACTTTGCAAATGCCTAAAGAGCTTGATTCAAAAAGAATGTTATTGTAGTTAAGGTGGCCATCCCATCCATTTTCTGAATAACCTGGAAGTGTTGGTAGGCCGCTGTTTTGTTGCTTCCTTTTGCTCTAGTTTTGCTGAGGTTCTGTATATGTTTTTGTAATGTTGTTGAAGCTTTAGGCTTTGATGTGCTTCTTGTTGTTGTGACTATAAGCATCTGTTATCCATTTTCTGGACAGCAGTTCCATCCATTTCAGAAAGGCAGTTCCATCCATTTTCTGAGTAAACCTAGATCTGACTAAACTGGTATCGTCTTGTAATAGGTCTTGCCGTTTGCATCATCTTTAATTAGACCCTGCAAAGACACAGAAAAATCAGTGGGTTCAATTTTCTTGTAACCATAATCCTTAAGTTAGCAGGCCAAAAAAGTAGCAACTTTGTTTTTGAGAAGGCAATTCGGAAGTATACTAAAACTGTACAGGTTATTGCTCTAACAGGCATATGGAGCGATACGGCAAGCTGTGCTACGCGCGCTTCATTATCCCGAGTCACATAATTTGAGCGGACTGTTATCTGAAGCACGATCAGATTAGGAATGTTGTGAAGAATAGGAGTAATTCAGTTTGTTTGGTGGTGGAAGGGTTGACTAATTTTGGGAATGTTTCGGCAACGTTTTGATCGGCGGATGCACTTGGGATTCAGTCGGTTCATGTTGTCTTGCGGGAGGGCTCGAAAAGGTGCAACCAGATTTGAGGTGAAAGCCTTGATTATCTTCTTATTGTTTGAATGATTATCCTTTGCGAAAATCATTCTAATGTTACAGACATTCATAGAACATGTTCCAAAATCCAAGCTACCCGGGTAAAACTTTCAGCCATTTTGTGGGCTGTGAGCTGAAAGTTTGCAAAGCAGTGAGAAAAATCACGGGAATTGGTACTTACGGCCAATTGTTTTACCCAGGTGGCTTATAACATATTTTGTGGATTTTATAGTAGCTCCATTTTGAAATATGATAAACTAGACAGAAAAAAGTGAAATACTATTGAGTTTAAAGGTTTACAGATAGGAGGGAACTTTTTTGACTGACTTGAGTGACTAAGAAGCTTTTGGGCATTTCTACTTATGATGAAATATGCCCTTTTCTGTGAGGGGATTTCATTCATTATAAGTAGTAAACTGGTAACAGAAATAATATGTACTATATATTGTTATCCTGCAATTGATAAACAATTGCTGACCGTTTTGACGATTAGAGTTTGTATATCATTATTTTTGAAATTTTCTTAGACCTTAGGTCGCTAAATGAGGTTGTTTCTTTTTTCCTGACATTTGTTTCACACTTATTACAGATAAAGAGAATCATCATGTTAGCATGGGTGCTGAAAAATGGTTTGACATTGAAATTTGGAACTCCACTCAGGAGTGCTTTAAGGTGTTAAAATCACGCACGCCTTATTATCCTTGATACAGTTCAGATTATTTAGCTGCCTTCTTTCTTCCAAAGCAAAGCTTTCCAATGCTCTGATTAAGGCTCCTTAACACTTAAAATAGGCACCAAAATACTGAAGTTTGGCAGATCCCCTCCCATCATCTAACCAAGGTATTACATTTCTTTGTTTATTGTTGCTTTAAAAAATCACTATCATCAATTCTCATTTTTTAAATCCCCTATGCCAGGTGGTAGTCTAGGTGCGTCTGCGGCAGATACAAGAGGCAAAATTGCTCATGAGTTTGATGTTCCCAATAGAAGGCTAAGTTTTAATTCCACCCAGTCACCAAATGCGCCTGTCAGTGTTGAAGAGATCAGGATGATTGATACTACAATGGCTATATCTAGAGTTGGCGTGAGAGACAAGATTGTAGAAGAGTTTGCAGGTCCTAGTGGTAGGCCAAGCACTGAGCCAAACTCATCATTAAATACAGTTATGGAGGTTCGGGAATCTAATATGGTGTATGAAGTGGGGCACCAGTTCATGCACAGTGCTAATGAAGAGATTTCTTTCACGTGTACGAGAGAAAGAATTGTGGAAGCGTTCACAAGTAATAGGAGTCCAAATTCTGAATCAAACTCATCATCAATTGTTGCTCCGGTGGTTCAGGAAGTTGATATGGTTGATGAAGTGGAAAACCAGCACTTACGAGCGAGTACCGAAGAGATCCCTTTTACGTATATGTCGAGTTTACAATTGAGGTGGACTGATATGAAGGATGATATGCCATTTGTTCAGGGGAAAATCAAGTGCTTCCTGACTGGTGTAAAGGGAAATGGATTTCAGTTTAAGGGAAGGACTAAGTTCGAGCTACATGTTTATATTGATGACGGTTGTCTCATTTCCGAGGTCCTCATCGATCACAATATTGTACAAATATTTTGCCTTTTTGTATAATATGGTGGTGGTCCTTTTTGTATAATATTTTGCAATATTTGATTTTTAATTTTTTTTTGTATTTTTTGAGGTATTAACATTATTTTAAAAATGTCATTGTTGATGTATGAAAACTCTACCACATCACTTTAAAAATGACGTTAAAAGATTTTAACGACGTTATTTTTTAATGACGTTATTTAGTGGCGTCAATAGAATATACTAGCATGCCGACCACCGAAATTGGGTATCAATAACGTCATTTTTAAAACCCTTTATACGTCACCTATTAAATGACGTTAATACATACCTTTCCACATCACTTATTTAATGACGTTGTTAGTCCCTTCCTTTCCACGTCATCGCCTTCAACGTCATTTGTAAAAATGGCGTTAAATCCCTTTTACGTCATTTTTTTAATGACATCGTAGCCAGTATTTGTTGTAGTGTCTATTGATAGAATTCAAAGTGATTGTGGAGGAGAGTTCAAGGACAGTGATGTGATTGAGTACTGTAAAGCAAATGGGATCAAACATGAATTTTCAGCACCAATCACACCACAACAAAACGGAGTCGCAGAACGAAAGAATCGAGTTCTACAGGAAATGGGGTGGGTATTACTTCATGGAAAGAATGTTCATAATCACTTTTTGGGAGAAGTTATTCATACCTCGTGTCACATTATCAACAGAGTTTATCTGCTTCCTCTTACACTTAACACGCCGTATGAACTCTGGTTTGGGAAAAAGCCAAATGTGAAATACTTTCGTGTATTTGGGAGTAAGTGTTATGTCACTTGTGATCGGGAGAACATGAGAAAATTTGATGCCCGAAGCGATGAAGGTATTTTACTGGGATATGCCACAAATAGTAGGGCTTATCGGGTTTACAACTTGAAGACCAAAATGGTCATGGAGTCGATTAATGTGGTAGTTGACGACTCGATAATTCTTGGACAAACAGATGATGGAGATAGCAATGTTCAAGTAGATTCCCTGCCAACCTCATCTATTGTAACACAAGATGTTCAAGAAGAACCTCACGCTGAAGCTCCTACAACATCTTATCGGGAAATTTTAGCACCAAATGTTACTGTCCGTACTAATCCGTCTCGGAATTGTGGTGCTAGATACCTTGATGATTATGAATGCCCTACACTTCATGAGTCCGCTAGGTGTATCGGGTATCATTGATCTACGTTATATGAGACAGTGGGGAGTGTGCGTTATGTGTCCATCATTGAACCAACCAACGTGAAAGATGTCTTATCTGATGAATATTGGATTAACGCCATGCAAGATGAGCTCAATGAATTTAAACGACAAGATGTGTGGGACTTAGTATCACGACCGGCAAATATTAATATTATTGGCACTAAGTGGATTTACAAGAACAAGTTTGATGAGAACGGTGATGTTGTCCAAAACAAAGCAAGGTTGGTAGCTCAGGGATACAATCAAATAAAAGAGGTGGATGTCGAAGAAACTTTTGCTCTCACAGCTAGACTTGAATCGATTCGGATGTTTTTGGCTTTTGCTTGTCACAAAAAATTTAAGCTTTATCAGATGGATATGAAAAGTGTGTTCTTGAATGGGCTACTTGAGGAAGAAGTGTATGTAGCTCAACCAAAGGGGTTTGAAGATCCTCATCGCCCGGAGTATGTTTATCATTTGAAGATAGCACTTTATGGCCTAAAACAAGCTCCTCGAGCGTGGTATGATAGACTTTCAAACTTTCTAGTTGGAAAGGGGTTCATTCCAGGGGGGGTTGATAAGACATTGTTTATTCAGTGGGAAGAAGATGACATTCTTATTGCTCAGGTTTATGTGGAAGATATTGTTTTTGGAACTATGTTAAACTCTTGTGTCAAAGCATTCGGCGAGTTAATGGGAAAAGAGTTCGAGATGAGCATGGTTGGAGAATTGACCTATTTCTTAGGTTTTCAAATCAAGCAACAGGAGGATGGTATCTTTGTTTCTCAATCTAAATATGTAAAGGATATTGTCAAAAAAATTGGTCTTGATTCCTCCAAACATGCCCGGACACCAATGAGCACTACCACAAAATTGAGTAAGGACTCTACAGGTACTGATGTGGATCAAAAGATAAACAGGAGCATGATAGGATGCTTATTGTATCTTACAGCTAGTTGACCAGACATTGTGTTCAGTGTTTGCATATGTGCACGTTATCAGGCAAGTCCTAAGGAATCCCACTTACACGCTGTTAAACGGATCATTCGATATGTGTCTGGGACTTGTGAGTTTGGATTGTGGTATACTCGAGACACTACATCTGAAATTATTGGATACTCAGATGCTGATTGGGCCAAAAATTTGATGAAAGGAAGAGTACCTCTGGGGGATGTTACTACATTGGGAAAGTAAGAAACAAAATTATATTTCATAGTCTACTACGGAGGCAGAGTATATTGAAGCGGGAAGTTGTAGTACTCAACTAATCTGGATGAAGCAAATGTTACATGACTACGGGCTGAATCAGGGAGTAATGTTCCTTTATTGTGATAATATAAGTGCAATCAACATTTCTAAGAATCCTGAACAACATTCGCAGACCAAGCATATTGACATCCGATTTCACTTCATTCGAGACCTTATTGAGCGGAAGATTGTAATTGTGGAGTATGTTTGTACGGAGAACAGACTTGCTGATCTCTTCACCAAACCTTTGGATGTTATTCAGTTTAAAAATCTTTGATGCGCTATTGGTGTTTGTTTTATTTCCTAAATCCCTCTGGTCTTTATGTCTGTGGTGTCGCTATCTTATGGACATCGTCAGGTATGTGTCGTGTATTTTACTCTTACTGACTATCTTCCCTGTTTTGTACTTAGCCTATCGAGCTTTGCATATGCATGTATAGAAATTATTTACGTGTTCTTTATTCATTTAATGCTTAAGTTACTTGGCATCACTTATTCGTCACGAGGTTCAATTGTCCCTGACTTTTGGTATATGTAAAAATCTTGAGGGGCAATGAAGAGACTTCGTTACCTAACATTATGTGAGGATCTAGTCTTTTGTTCTAGCGTTGAGTGTTATTAAATAAATTCTTTCCAGCAAACTCTCTTTTTTATTTCTGATCTCATTATTTAATGCATTAGTCAATTGTTGGTGGTGATATATAATTTAAGTTAAAATACTATAACATTTTCTCTACTAGATTCGAGGCGAAACGAGATATTGCACAAGTCTTAGGACATGATTTTAGGCATATTTATTTGCTCCTGTTTTGACCTTTTAGCATCTAACCCAAAATTGTTAATTCACTTTCTACCCGTTGAGCCTAAAATAAGCCATTTCTTTGTATTTGCCAAATTCTTGTTTTAACATTTTGTTCTGAGGACAGGAAGTAATACAATCTGAAGAGTGATGTGTGTATGAGTGTTGCTTAGGAGAATATTTTGTTACAACAAAGTGTATATTCAAATAGTGCCAGAAGATGTGTTAATAACAACAATGGAGGTGATCACAACAAAGGCTGGAAAAAAAAAGAGGGAAGGAGGTGTATTGATAACAACAATGGAGGTGGAAATTCTTTTTGTCCTCAAAATGCCAGCAAAACACCTTTTTTTCTCATTAGCCTACCTTTGTCTTCATTACAACCTTAAAAGTTCTAGTTGATTCTATGTCTAGTGCAATCAGGATTAGTGGAGATGATAGTTTGAAAATCTCTGGTACTTAACTTGACACCACTAAAATAATTAATATTCCTTCCATGAGATCTTCAGTAAAATGGCGCCGTTTTCTTGGATTATGAATTTTTAACTTATTCATATTCCATAAGAGTGATTACTAGTAAATTCTCAGTGAGTTTGAGTGACCAACCATGAGAGGCCTAAGTTCACTCATGTTTCCAATATAGTGCTCTTCGTATGCCTACTTGTCAGGACTTTATTTGGACTACACACACACACACCGAGTTCTTTTGCATTATTTAGTGTATAACTCTATAATATTCTCTATCGTGTATCTGTTGTGCTTATAGATATGACTGCATATATTGAGGGGGAGTGTATTTTAGTCTTATTTTTCTTTTCTTGCTCTCTGCGTTTGTTTATGGCTACTCAGTGATTTTGGATGAGTTTTTTTTTTCTTTCATCCATTTTGTCATTTTCATCCATTACTTCCTTTGGTTCATCCATTTCCAAACTGCAGTGTATTATTTTTTGGAAAAGATTTTGTTTCGTTCGAACGAGTCTCGGGTTTGGTTGTTTTAAAAACAAATTTGGTTTAATTTTTTTTTGTCTTTTTTTTTCTCAACTACACTCCACCATTGTTCTTCAAAGCTTGTTGCTGGGTCTTGATTGGAAGGAAATTAGCTAAAATTGGTATCTTTTCTACTCCACGTTCAATTTGACGTTTGGGTTTCAATTTGGTAAATTTTGGTTCCCCGTACTGTTTGTGCCCCAGTTTTTCTTTGGTATGCTTCTTTGGACGAATTGGCTTAGATATGTATGAAAAATTGAAAGGTTTTATTTGTTCTATTTCGTGTCTGTAAAGTCTCGTGGTTGTTTCAGTCGAAGACACTGACAAGATGGGGATCTCTGGACAGAAGGTAAGTAGAACTCAATAATAAATGAATAAACTTTCTATTTAATTGTCGTTCGAACGAGTTTTCAAGTCGTTCGAACGACTTGTTATGTCTCTTGGAAATTTGGCCCATAGCCAATTTTCGTTCGAACGAGTTTTATTGTCCTTCGAACGAGTTGACAAATCCCCTGGTTTTTGGCCCATAGCCAATATTTCGTTCGAGCGATACTTATTGTCGTTCGAACGACTCTCGGGAGAAATAGGATTACTATTTAAGCAAACCTTGTTTTCCGTTTCTCCCCCGGCTTTTTTGCTTCAAAAATCAATTTATTTTTCAGAAGGCAAAAACTTATTTATTAGAGAGTGAATTTAGTATCAATCAATCCTCTTCTAATCCAGAGATTGATGTTGAATTAGTTTTGACAATACTTCCTACATATCGTTGAAGAAGGTTCTTGGTAGGAGATCAAGAAAGGTTGTTAAGAGAACAGAAGAAGATTTGGTGTGAGATCAAGAAAGGTTATTGCGAGAATAGAAGAACGATTCTTGGGGTGAAGCTTTGGTCAGAAGAGAGATAATCTTGAGACTAGATTATCAGGTATGTAAGTGTAATTCAGATTAAGCTCTCTTTGATTATTGGATTTTTAGTTGTTGATTTCATCATCAACGACCTGTGGTTTTTCTCCTATGTAAGGAGTTTCCACAGGGTGAACAATTGCTTGGGTCTTTTAATTCTTTGTCTTTACTTTTGATGGGTTATGTTCAATCCTAGATCATTGATTGATAGGAATAGTTTTGACCTAATCTATCGAAATACATTAAATACAAGCACATATAATTTCAAATGATGGGGTTGGCATTTCTGTGCCTCTACACATGCTTAAGAAAACCGACAATGAAGATGGTGGCTTTGGAACTAGAATTGATTCGAGAAAGAGTAGCGGGGTTAGAGGATACTGAAATAAGTGGGGGAGCTTTATAAGCAAGGAGATGTTTTTGTAACTAAGAATTTAAACTAACTTTTCGGATTAATTTTTGTTTGTATTGGCAAGTATATGGCCTACCAACCAACAACTCTAAAGTAATAGAGAGATCAATAGTTTCCCAAATCTTTTTCATTCTTTATCTTTCTTCTAGGGCCCTTTAGTTAAAACATAATTAAGACTTCATAACAACCTAATTAAAACTTCATAGAAAAATTTATTAAAATTTCATCAAAAGTAAAAGCAATATATGAAATTACCCGATTTAAATTTACCCACCAAGGAGGATTGAAGCGTTGTAGAATTTTCAAATTGTTCAACTATTGAGAGATATAGTCTTATTGGCTTATATAATTTAGCGACTAATAATGATCTTGTCGATTATAGGGAGAAATGATTTTACAACAACGCAATTGATTAAGCTTTAAGAAAGAGAGAAATATTTTAAGAGAAAGAGATTTACTCTCGGGAGAGAGTTTCTATTTCTATTTTGCAGGATTTGGGGGGATTTGGATAATTAGTTGGTTGATGGGCCCACATCCTTGCGAACTACCATATTATAAACCATATTTAAATCTCCTTGTAGTTACAAAACATCTTCTTGCTAATAAAGCTTCTTAAATAGGTGCTCTAGAGTAAGTTCTTTAAATGAAATACCAAAATTTGCTAAATGAAATTAGCGTTGTATTGATAGTCTGCATTCGTGTACTCTATTATTTATCCATGATTCAATTTGTTGTGATATGTAATAGCCTAGTAGGGTACTCGTTTATGAACGTGTGCCGAAATGCATTATAAAGGAAGCTTGAGGCCAGGCTTGGTTGAGGAAAAAAGAACTATTTTCCATTTATTTGGTTGGACATGCAGAAACGGATGCCAAATCAGCTTATATGTAACAAACAAACTATGCCTAGAAAAGAAGACGTGATTCGGTCTATGGCACTACAATATTTACAATCGGGTTATAATAGCAGGATGCCAGTATCTCAGAACAGCGAATTCAGTTCATGTTCTTCCTTTTTCAATTGAAATCACCTGACACTAGATACAAAAGACTACACATGTTCTAGAATGTGTGAAACACATTGGTAATAAAGTCAAGCTACCATAGGAACAATAGTCTACCATAAGAATAATAGTCCTAGTAGGTAGCATAGTAAGGTAATGTTTGTATTACGGCTTTAGAAGCTAGATTGAATTTGTTCTTTAATGCCTATATAAAGGTTTGCTATATGTTGTAATCAAATCATCTCATCCCAAGTGTGATCAATAAAATTTCTTTTTTTGAATTTAGAATTCTATTTTCGACATCTGGTATCAGAGCGAGCACGGTCTCTGGCTCGACAGCTCGAAGGCGACGACGTAAAGAAAAGTAGAACCTTTTTCTAGTATTCCATCGAGATATCGTTCATTCGGTCGAGGTTATTGATTTCGTCTATTTTTTTAATTTTTTTTTACGGAGAGTTATATTCAAGCGGCAATTCCTAAATTCGATGGTCACTACGACCATTGAAGTTTAATTATGGAGAACTTCTTGAGGTCCAAGGAGTATTGGCACCTCGTTGAGGTGGGTATTTCTAACCATTCGGAAAAAATGACGACTACTTAAATATCCAAAATCGAGGAATTACGATTAAAAGACTTGAAAGTCAAAAATTATTTATTTTAAGCTATTGATCATAACATCTTGGAGACCATCCTATGCAATAAGACATACAAAGATATTTGGGATGCAATGAAGAAGATATATCAGGGAACAACTAAAGTAAAACGGGCACATCTACAGGTACTTCGTGTAGATTTTGAGACTCTTGGTATGCAACCAACAGAGTATGTTTCAGAGTATTTCTCCAGAACCATGGTGATTTCTAACAAGATAAGAACAAATGGAGAAAAATAGAGGACATTACGATAATCAAAAAGATTCTTCGATCAATGACTTCAAAATTTGATTACGTGGTATGTTCGATCTAGGAGTCAAAAGATCTTGATCAACTCTCGATGGATGAACTAATGAGTTCTTCGATGGTTCATGAGCAACGAATAAACAAACATGTAGCAGTGAAGGAAGCGCTACAATCTCAGCTCTCAATCAACAATCAAACGACAATGAGAAAAGATACAAGTCAAGAAAGAGGTAACTGCGATAGCCGATTCACAAATTATCATGGAAGATACAGAGGAAGCAACAATCGACATAGTGGAGGCCAAAAGTCAAAGTCGTTTGATAAGTCAAATATCAAATGTTACAAGTGTAACAAGTACGGTCATTTTCGTTCTGAATGTCGTTATCAATTTTATAAGGAAAGAGGCGAAAAATCTAATTTTTCAGAAAAAGAAGATAAAATTTCTCTTCTTTTTGGTTTGTAAAACCAAAGAAGAATCTCAAACCGAAAAAGATTTTTGTCAAAACATATGGTAGTTGGACATAGGAGCAAATAACCATATATGCGGTGAAAAATCCATATTTCACCAAATGGATGATTTTTTTCGTACCTCGGTAAAGTTTGGAGATAGTTATACAATTGTTGTCATGGGGAAATGCGATATCAAAATTTGGGCCAAAGATAACACTCATCAGACTATCTCACGTATTTTTTATGTCCCAAACTTGAAGAGTAATTTGCTCAGCTTGAGGCAACTTCAAGAGAAGAGATATGTGATCTTCATCAAGAATGGAGTCTGCCGGATTGAAGATCCAAAGAGGGGCTTGCTAATTGCACAAGTACATATGACTCCAAATCGAATATTTCTGCTAAGCGTCACGCATGCCGCTCTTCCTTGATTTTCAAGTATGGTGAAAGATCAAGGCTAGATATGGCATCTTCGTTATAGACACTTGAACTTCAACGGCCTAAAGCTCCTTCATCAGAAGAATATGGTGAGGGGAATTACTCAGATTGATCGACATCCGCAAGTATGGGAAGGTTGTGTTGTTGGCAAACAACACTGGGATTCATTTCCAAAGAGGAAAACCTGAATAACCAAATCAATACTAGAGCTGATCCATACCGATATATGTGGGCCAATTGATCCACGATCCAATGGAAATAAGAGGTATTTTATTACATTTATTGATGATTACAGCCGAAAATCATGGGTTTATTTTCTACTAGAAAAATCTAAAGCTTTTTCAGTTTTCAAGTCATTCAAGGCCCATGTTGAGAAAGAAGTAGGGAGATCTATCAAGATTCTTCACTCGGATCGTGGTGGAGAATACAATTCTTATGAATTTACAAATTTTTGTGAGAAATTTGGAATCAAAAGACGATTGACGGCATCGTACACGCCACAGCAAAACGGCGTAGATAAGAAGAAGAACCGCACTATTATGAATATGGTGCGAAGTATGCTGCAAACATCAAATCTTCCTAAGAGATTTTGGCCAGAAACAGTCTTATGGAGCATCTACATCCTCAGCAGAAGTCCTACCATAGCTGTGAGGAACATAACAGCAGAGGAGGCATGGAGTGGTAAAAAACCAAATGTGGAGCACTTGCGAATCTTTGGATGTATAACATATGCTCATATTCTGAAAGAACGGAGAACAAAGCTCGACGATAAAGGTCAGAAATATGTTTTTCTCGGTTATAGTGATAGTTCAAAAGCTTATAAACTCTATCATCCTACAACTGAGAAAATTATCATCAAATCTTCCTAAGAGATTTTGGCCAGAAATAGTCTTATGGAACATCTACATCCTCAACACGAGTCCTACCATAGTGTTGAGGAACATGACACCAGAGGAGGCATGGAGCGGTAAAAAAATAAATGTGGAGCACTTGCAAATCTTTATGAAAGAATAGAGAACAAAGCTCGATGATAAAGGTCAGAAATGTGTTTTTCTCGGTTATAGTGATAGTTTAAAAGCTTATAAACTCTATCATTCTACAACTGAGAAAATTATCATTAATTGAGATGCGATTTTCGATGAAGAAAATACATGGAAATGGAATATTAAAGATGCAGGAAGGCCTGTACCGGTGGTCTTCGATGATGAAGAGAGTAATCTGCCAGTTTCGGATGGTGAAGCGCAATCACCACTCACGCCAACATAGAGCTCTACCATCCCTTCTTCAGCAATGGCTCGATGACAATCTGTACCATCATTCTTAAGGCCTCAAAGAACCCACAGGAGACCAACGTACTTGGAAGATTACGATCTGAGTGTTGTGGATCAATCAGATGATCCAACTATATACTTCACTTTATTTGCTGAAAGTGACCTAATTGCTTTCAAGGATGTTGTTGAAGAACCAAAGTTGCAAGATGCCATGAATGACGAGATCGAAGCAATCGTGAAGAACAATACATGGGAGTTGACTAATCTCCCAGATAGATACAAGTCGATCGGTGTGAAGTGGGTATATAAGACAAAATTGAATGCTGAAGGAAAAGTCGACAAATACAAGGCAAGGTTGGTGGCTAAGGGTTATAAGCAACAACAAGGCGTCGACTATGGAGAGGTGTTAACTCCAGTCACACGACACGATACTATCAGGATGATAGTTACAATAGCAGCACAAAACTCGTGGCCTATTTTTCAACTGGGCGTTGATCAACCACCTGGTTAAGTACAGAAAGGTGGAGAGAAGGTGTACCTGTTGAGGAAGGCCTTATATGGACTAAAACAAGCACCAAGAGCTTGGTATAGTCGTATAGAGGCATATTTCGTGAAAGTGAGGTTCTATAAGTATCCATATGAGCACACACTTTTCATGAAAGTTGGAACCGATGGAAAATTTCTAGTAGTGTGCTTATATGTGGACGACTTGATATAAACTGGCAACGATCGTACGATGTTCAAGGACTTCAAACGATCAATGATGGCAGAGTTTGAGATGTCAGATCTCGGAATGATGCACTATTTTCTGGACATCGAAGTAGTTCAGTCTGATACGGGTATTTTCATATCACAGAGAAAATATGTTCATGAGATTATGGAACGATTCCAAATGAAGAATTGCAATCCGGTGCGCACGCCAGTTGAAGTTTGATTGAAGCTAATGAAGGATCCCAAAGGAGAGAAGGTTGACAACACATTGTATAAGCAGCTCATGGGAAGTCTCATGTACTTAACCGCGACTAGGCCAGATATTCAGCACACAGTAGGCCTCATCAGTCGATGCATGGAGAATCCAACGAAGTTGCATCTAAATGCTGTAAAGAGGATTTTGCGATAGTTGAAAGGAACGATTTGGTTGAGAATATTTTACAAGAAAGAAGAGGCTATAACTTTAATCAGCTATACTGATAGCGATTATGGTGAAGATCCCGATGACAGGAAAAGCACCTCTGGGTATATTTTTATGTTAGGATCAGGAACGATTTCATGGTCGTCAAAGAAACAACCGATTGTTTCTTTATCTACCACAGAAGCAGGGTATATCGTTGCTGCGTCTTGTACATGTCAAACAATATGGTTAAGAAGAATGCTGGGTGAAGTAGGGTTTTATCAAAATATGGAAACTCCTATTTATTGCGACAATAGTTCCACAATCAAATTGTCGAAGAATCCAGTTCAACACGGAAGAACGAAACACATTGATGTGCGTTACCATTTCTTGCGAAATCTAGTGAAAGATGAGACGATGTATCTTATCCACTGCAGGAGCGAAGATCAAGTTGCAGACATTTTCACCAAAGCCCTCAAGTTAGACGCATTTGATAAACTTCGGAAGCTACTCGGAGTTTGTTCGTTTAAGGGAGGGAGCTGCAAGGAAAATTCATCATAGCATTTACTTCCTAAACTAGTATTAGCACATCTAGTTTAAGGGAGGGTGTTAGAATGTGTGAAACACATTGGTAATAAAGTCAAGCTATCATAAGAACAGTAGTCTATCATAGGAATAGTAGTCCTAATAGGTAGCATAGTAATGTAATGTTTGTATTACGGCTTTAGAAGCCAGATTGGATTTGTGCTATAATGCTTATATAAAGGCTTGTTATATGTTGTAATCAAATCATCTCATCCCAAGTGTGATCAATAGCATTTCTTCTTTAGAGTTTAGAATTCTGTTTTCAACAACATGCACAAACCAAGAAATCATCTCATCCCAAGTGTGATCAATAACATGTCTTCTTTAGAGTTTAGAATTTTGTTTTCAACAACATGCACAAACCAAGATTTAGTCCCTAACTACGGAGTGTGATATTGAGAAGACCAAACAATAGCGGTGTAGCCACTCTGGTCTAGGAGTATGTCGATTTGCATGTTGGGAGGGCTTATTAGAGTGGGAGTACGTACATTAAACGTACCATTGGAGATTCAGAAACATTCATGATCAGTTCAGAACTGGTGAAGCACAATCCTGCAATGTCCATCACACTGACATGGATATTTTAAAATGAAAATGAGCAAAGTATGGAAACAATCTTGAATACAAAAACGTAACTCAACAGTGAAGAAGACAGCTCAATTGAAAACTAGTAACTTAGTTATTCATACTTGAAAATTAGTTTACAGTGATCCTTGGAGAAGTAGTTATAAGGCTTCCGCTTTTACTAATCCCCGCAAACTCTTTCAATCCTAGCCAAAGAAGACCCTTGCCATCTCAACAGCCCTCTTCGTCAGTTCTAAAATTGAAAAAGGCATTAGAGGCAATTTGTAATTCAGAGTCGGCCATGTTAACTTGTTTTGATCATGTCTTCATACGTCTTCATTACCTGAGGGACACTCTCCTTGTACTTGATTACAAATTTCTTCATGAACTCCTTCTCAGTTAATTTAAATGCATCACCTACAATCGCACTCCTTTCCAAAACACCCTTCAGGATTAAAATTTCCAGCACTGCACATCTCGGAATAACCCTCTTCTTCATACTACACGTAAGAACCACTGAATATTTAGATAAATATGTTGAATCCCATTTCAGGTGATTCATGAAAAAATGTAACCCTTTCCTTAACTTCTCCTCGGACAATCTCATACACACTGGTTGCTTTCTAAACAGTGAGAGTATGTCTACTTCAGAAAACCCAAATTCCTGATAAACCGTCAATTTCCTTTCAAAGTTATGTGTACTCAAACATGCTAAAGTTTGAACTGCAGAAATGAACATAGGGCTCGAAGGGTTAAATCCCTTTTGTTTAATCTCATCCACAATGCCAATGAACCGCTCGGTTTTTTTTATTAATGTCCTAGGTTGTGTCACTAATAATTTACAAATGTTGGATTTAGGAACAGAAATGTCGTGCAGAGTTGCAATATTTGGAGCCACTAGTTTCTCTAGATTGAGTCGAAGGAGCATTGGACAGTGTTTAACCGTAGAGAGGACATCTTTGTGGGAAGGAAGGAAGTCTTTAAGGAAATGAATTGAAGATATGATCTCATCTTTCAAGGAAGCTTTTAATAGCTTTGGATCATGAAGGATGAGCTTCTCTAGATCAGGGCCAGAGAAACCTAACATTTTTAAGTAATCAAATTTAGGGTTCAAGTTAACATATAAAAGTAGTGAGGGACACATGGAAATGATTTTTGTGATCTGGGTTTTGCTGAAACCATTATTCTCTAATATACCAATGACTAAGTTTGGGTTCACTGTAGAGCTGAAGCAAATCCTTTTGGAGACAAAATTAGCTCTTTTTGATGAAAACCCAAATTTTGTTATGAGGAAATCAACAATGGGTGATTGTGATTTAGGGATTTGAGAGATGAATCTGAGAAGCAATGGGGTTTGAACAAAACTGTTTTTGCAAAATAAACGAAGCATTGCGAGAGAAGAACAATGTACTAACCTCGGCAGAAACTGATGAACTCTAGAATGATAAATTTGGGTTTTGCATCTCCATCAGAGAGACTACTTGAGGAGGACTAAGACCTTCTCCAGCACTGCCTGCACACAACAGCTTGATACGACTCAAAATAAGCACAACAACTCTATGGGTTTGTTTAACCAAATTTTCATTTCAATGAAGAGAATAATACATCCATCTTCTCTTTAGGCCATGTTCTTTTTTCTTTTTTTTTGGGTGAGAAGAGGTGAGAAGAGCATAGAAGATTGAGAACTATTGCTATAAACCAAGTATCTAATAATTACAATGCAACCAAGGTATTAAAACTATCATTATAGACATAGACTTAACAAATCCAGCCTATGGATTGGGCCTAATTTGGATAGGCCTTCCTGACATTGAGAGATTGCATGAACGGGTCAATGCATATCTTGGATCACCAGCTTCACTTTTATTGCCCTTGGTTGGCAACAAAGTTTTGAAACAACTAGTATGCGCGCTCGCTAACTTGTATCTACTCAAGCCTTTAGTTATCTCGTTTCTGCACATTTCCTCCACAATATGAATGGAAGAATAATATGTTGAAGACTAGGTTGTTGCAACACTTGGCTTGATCTTTCACTTACAGGCCTTTTCTATGAAAATAATCATGTGAATATTGCCAAGGTTGCTGGATTCATTAGATTGAAATCATGCAATGGTGTCAGGAGTGATCAAGACTCTGACAAAAGGAATTGTTAGTAAACTCCCTCAGAGCTAAATTTTACTATAAGGGAATTGTTTGCATATCATACGGCTGTTGTTTAGATTACATCGGTGTTGTCTAGGTTACGAAATGTGAGGGTAGCTTGTAGAGAGGAAAAGACTTAATAAATAAATGTCAGGCTTGATAAGGGGGAAGAAGCTACGGAGAGGAGTAGACAATAATTTTCTCTGCAATATTTGCGACGAGAATTAATGTAGAATAAATTGTCGATGAACTTGGATAGTTCACTAGGAGGTTCTAGGATCATTTCTATAGAGGTTCGTGGGATATCATTGGAAAGTCTAAAGCTATTATCTCATTTTTTTATTATTTTTTTCTAGAGTGAATGTCAGTTTCAAAAGCAGTTATATATTTAGTGCTAAGTCCAACAATCTCTGTATGCAATTACTAAATAATGAAAGACAACCTTAAGTTATATGTCCTAGAGTAACCTCTCAGTCATCAGGGCTTGCATGCATGAGGCATGCATATTTTTGGCAAAAATGTTGACAATTAAGGGCAACAACATCAACACTTCATTTATCGTAAAATCATTTATCATTGTATCGACTATCGACATATTACTTTTCGCTCTCTACCATAATGTGATGCGTTAGTGTTATTTGGTGGAACGTTATGAATTTTACATAAGAATGTGTTGCCTCTATGTGTAAACTCTTTTAAACGTTGTGATTTAACCAAGATTACAAGGCACAACATATAGTGGTGTCCTCCATGACCAGACTCTTGTAAACAATGTGCTTTAAACAACATTTGAAGGCACGCGCGATAGCGCATGCCCGACTGCTAGTTATTAACTAATATGAATACAAGGAATATAAACATAACTCTGGAGCTTAACCATCCGCAAGCAACACAACAATTGAGTAAAAACATAAAAAAGAATGTTCTGTTGAGAGATAATTGATATAGAGCAATATAACAATACTATATCTTGAGAACAAAATAGAGAGAGAAATAGAGAAGAGAGGATTTCTATTATATTCAATCGTATTGTGTTTCTCTGTATGCAATACGGATATAAGGATAACCCTACAACAAAAGTTACCTAAACCTACTAAAACTCTCCTCATAACCCTAAAGGGCCTATGGGATTTGTTAAGAGTCCAATGGAACACCCCAACCCTGTTGGGTTCCTAGCTTGGACCCAACTCTCTCTCCTTCTTTCACTTCTCCAAGCATGGGACTTGGTAGTATACCGCCTCCTCCCCTTTCCCTGGGAACATAGGCCCTGAACCAAAGACCTTGATCCATCAGATAACTCCCACATCCCCCTTGCAATTTTTTTTTTAATATTTTTAAAAAAAAATTCCTACATCTACCCCCTCGGGGTATATAATAAATAGTTTATCTTTCTCGTTTCTCTTCTCCATATTTTTCTCTATCTTATTAGTCTCCACAACCTTTCTAGTACCCTCTATGCTATTAACAGTCTCTTCATACTCGTCCTCCCTCCCCGATGAGGATGTATCTTCCGAACTTGTATACACTACAAATTTACTCAAGGGAATACTAGATTTGAAAGGCATAATGGACCTACAGACACAAAAAATATGTTGTCATTATATTTACTTTCATATTTAACCTCACATAGAGCAAAAATGCCCCCACACATATTTTTACCCAGTCTACACGTTTTACTTTGCAATTTCCCAGAAAATAAAATACAATCATTTCAAGTTTTCCCTCTTCTTCCCCAAATAAACATTTTCTCTCTCTACAGTCTATTCCTGTATGTCAAAGCTTCTACATCACAAAGTTCTTTCATCACTTATTCAGAGATTTTTACAAAAAATCATACATTATCAAACTTATGAATCCCCAATCCAAGAGGATACACAGATACCACCATACAGATTACTAGCAAAAAGCAAATTAAAAAGAAGGGCATATCACCAACCTGTACTTGATAAACAATAATCATCTGCTTTACCCGAACGTCTTACTGTGATTAACAATTCCAGTAGCTTTTCTACAGGTTTTCTCTTACTCAATGAACCCTTCTCTCTCAAGCCAAACTCAGAACTCAAGCGTTTCTTCTCTTTGGAAATAGAATTTGCACCACTTTTTTCTCTTTCTACAAACTATTGGTGATTTATGAAGGAGAGAGATAAGAGTTTTTATACTCTCCCTCTGTTTTCGAAACAATGGCTCCTTCTGACACGTGTCAGCCATCCCTACTATCTCTGCAGGCACGTCTTTTCAGATAACAACGTTATTATAATTTATGTGATAATGCCGACTGTCATCATATTTGTCTCTATTGTCTGCCATTAAAAATTCTGCACTTCTTCCTCAACACAGTACAAACAACCAATCGCCTTACTTTTATACTCTACCAATATCGTACAACATTCCTAAAATAGATCAATATTCAAAATTTGAAGATATTTATACATTTGTTAAAATCCTACAATTGTCATTTACAATATCCGTAGATAAACAGTAAAACAGAATACTTTATTCTTATTCAATCAGATCAAAGCATCCAATATACCCCATCTTACATTTATTTAGGTTCCAACACAGAATACTAAAAACAAATTACTTCATTCGAACTCTCATACTTTGAGCTTACCGAGCTCTCCAGTTACATCTAAAGCAACCTCGATGAATTGAAGATATGATCTCATCTTTCAAGGAAGCTTTTAATAGCTTTGGATCATGAAGGATGAGCTTCTCTAGATCAGGGCCAGAGAAACCTAACATTTTTAAGTAATCAAATTTAGGGTTCAAGTTATCATATAAAAGTAGTGAGGGACACATGGAAATGATTTTTGTGATCTGGGTTTTGCTGAAACCATTATTCTCTAATATACCAATGACTAAGTTTGGGTTCACTGTAGAGCTGAAGCAAATCCTTTTGGAGACAAAATTAGCTCTTTTTGATGAAAACCCAAATTTTGTTATGAGGAAATCAACAATGGGTGATTGTGATTTAGGGATTTGAGAGATGAGTCTGAGAAGCAATGGGGTTTGAACAAAACTATTTTTGCAAAATAAACGAAGCATTGCGAGAGAAGAACAATGTACTAACCTCGGCAGAAACTGATGAACTATAGAATGATAAATTTGGGTTTTGCATCTCCATCAGAGAGACAACTTGGGGAGACTAAGACCTTCTCCAGCACTGGCTGAACACAATAGCTTGATCCGACTCAAAATAAGCACAACTCTATGGGTTTGTTTAACCAAATTTTCATTTCAATGAAGAGAGTAATACATCCATATTCTCTTTAGGCCATTTTTTTTTTTTTTTGGGTGAGAAGAGGTGAGAAGAGCATAGAAGATTGAGAACTATTGCTATAAACCAAGCACGTTATCTAATAATTACAATGCAGCCAAGGTATTAAAACTATCATTATAGACATAGACTTAACAAATCCAGCCTATGGATTGGGCATAATTTGGATAGGCCTTCCTGACATTGAGAGATTGCATGAACGGGTCAATGTATATCTTGGATCACCAGCTTCACTTTTATTGCCCTTGGTTGGCAACAAAGTTTTGAAACAACTAGTATGCGCGCTCGCTAACTTGTATCTACTCAAGCCTTTAGTTATCTCGTTTCTGCACATTTCCTCCACAATATGAATGGAAGAATAATATGTTGAAGACTAGGTTGTTGCAACACTTGGCTTGATCTTTCACTTACAGGTCTTTTCTATGAAAATAATCATGTGAATATTGCCAAGGTTGTTGGATTCATTAGATTGAAATCATGCAATGGTGTCAGGAGTGATCAAGACTCTAACAAAAGGAATTGTTAGTAAACTCCCTCAGAGCTAAATTTTACTATAAGAGAATTGTTTGCATATCATACGGTTGTTGTTTAGATTACATCGGTGTTGTCTAGGTTACGAAATGTGAGGGTAGCTTGTAGAGAGGAAAAGACTTAATAAATAAATGTCAGGTTTGATAAGGGGGAAGAAGCTACGGAGACGAGTAAACAATAATTTTCTCTGCAATATTTGCGACGAGAATTAATGTAGAATAAATTGTCGATGAACTTGGATAGTTCACCAGGAGGTTCTAGGATCGTTTCTATAGAGCTTCGTGGGATATCATTGGAAAGTCTAAAGCTATTATCTCATTTTTTTTAATTTTTTTTCTAGAGTGAATGTCAGTTTCAAAAGCAGTTATATATTTAGTGCTAAGTCCAACAATCTCTGTATGCAATTACCAAATAATGAAAGACAACCTTAAGTTATATGTCCTAGAGTAACCTCTCAGACACCAGGGCTTGCATTCATCCGGCATGCATATTTTTGGCAAAAATGTTGACAATTAAGGGCAACAACACCAACACTTCATTTATCGTAAAATCATTTATCCTTGTATCGACTATCGACATATTACTTTTCGCTCTCTACCATAATGTGATGCGTTAGTGTTATTTGGTGAAACGTTATGAATTCTACATAAGAATGTGCTGCCTCTATGTATAAACTCTTTTAAATGTTGTGATTTAGCCAAGATTACAAGGCACAACATATAGTGGTGTCCTCCATGACCAGACTCTTGTAAACAATGTGCTTTAAACAACATTTGAAGGCACGCGCGATAGCGCATGCCCGACTGCTAGTTATTAACTAATATGAATACAAGGAATATAAACATAACTCTGGAGCTTAACCATCCGCAAGCAACACAACAATTGAGTAAAAACATAAAAAAGAATGTTCTGTTGAGAGATAATTGATATAGAGCAATATAACAATACTATATCTTGAGAACAAAATAGATAGAGAAAAAGAGAGAAGAGAGGATTTCTATTATATTCAATCATATTGTGTTTCTCTGTATGCAATACGGATATAAGGATAACCCTACAACAAAAGTTACCTAAACCTACTAAAACTTTCCCCATAACCCTAAAGGGACTATGGGATTTGTTAAGAGTCCAATAGAACACCCCAACCCTGTTGGGTTCCTAGCTTGGATCCAACTCTCTCTCCTTCTTTCACTTCACCAAGCATGGGACTTGGTAGTATACCGCCTCCTCCCCTTTCCCTGGGAACATAGGCCCTGAACCAAAGACCTTGATCCATCAGATAACTCCCACATCCCCCTTACAATTTTTTTTTTATATTTTAAAAATTATTTTCCTACATCTACCCCCTCGGGGTATATAATAAATAGTTTATCTTTCTCGTTTCTCTTCTCCATATTTTTCTATCTTATTAGCCTCCACAACCTTTCCAGTACCCTCTATGCTATTAACAGTCTCTTCATACTCGTCCTCCCTCCCCGATGAGGATGTATCTTTCGAACTTGTATACACTACAAATTTACTCAAGGGAATACTAGATTTGAAAGGCATAATGGACCTACAGACACAAAAAATATGTTGTCATTATATTTACTTTCATATTTAACCTCACATACAGCAAAAACGGCCCCACACATATTTTTACCCAGTTTACACATTTTACTTTACAATTTCTCAGAAAATAAAATACAATCATTTCAAGTTTTCCCTCTTCTTCCCCAAATAAACATTTTCTCTCTACAGTCTATTCCTGTATGTCAAAGCTTCTACATCACAAGTTCTTTCATAACTTGTTCAGAGATTTTTACAAAAAATCATACATTATCAAACTTCTGAATCCCCAATCCAAGAGGATACACAGATACCACCATACAGATTACTAGCAAAAAGCAAATAAAAAAAGGGCATATCACCAACCTGTACTTGATAAACAATAATCATCTCTTTTACCCGGACGTCTTACTGTGATTAACAATTCCAGTAGCTTTTTCACAGGTTTTCTCTCACTCAATGAACCCTTCTTTCTCAAACCAAACTTAGAACTCAAACGTTTCTTCTCTTTGGAAATAGAATTTGTACCACTTTTTTCTCTTTCTACAAACTATTGGTGATTTATGAAGGAGAGAGATAAGAGTTTTTATACTCTCCCTCTGTTTTCAAAATAATGGCTCCATCTGACACGTGTCAGCCATCTCTACTGTCTCTGCAGGCACGTCTTTTTGGATAACAACGTTACCATAATTTATGTGATAATGCTGATTGTCTTCATGTTTGTCTCTATTGTCTGCCATTAAAAAATTTGCACTTCTTCCTCAACGCAGTACAAACAACCAATCGCCATACTTTTATACTCTACCAATATCGTACAACATTCCTAAAATAGATCAATATTCAAAATTTGAAGATATTCATACAGTTGTTAAAATCCTACAGTTGTCATTTACAATATCCGTACATAAACAGTAAAACGGAATACTTTATTCTTATTCAATCAGATCGAAGCATCCAATATACCCCATCTTACATTTATTTAGGTTCTAACACAGAATACTAAAAATAGATTACTTCTTTCGAACTCTCATACTTCGAGCTTACCGAGCTCTCCAGTTACATCTAAAGCAACCTCGATGGTTTGCCCCCCCTACACATACACAGAATTATCTCCCTTCTTGCTGCTTTTGTATTCTCTTCTACAATCTTGTCACACTCGAGCTGTCAGACAGTCAGTTCCCATACCGTGGCACTCAGTAGCGACCTATGAAATACATCGCACTAGAAAAAGCGATCATACTCTGCACACTTACCTTCATCATCTAGTCCAGTCATATTCAATGGCCATTCCGGTAACGCAGCATCATAAGGCAATCGACAAAAATACCGTTCCCAAAGTTTAACAACCTTGATATGAAAGCGGCCATCTGCTGCCTGATGAACACGCTAAGAACGAGTCTTCACCATGGTGAGTCACACAGCAAAATTATCCCTACAAAAGATATAAATCATAACAGCTAAGAATCACTACTTTAAAGCCATGAGGAAGATCTCTGCAAATCCAGATCACCCCACAGATTTTGTTGAAGAGGATATTTTCTAAGAAAATTTTTAGGACAGCAGAATATCAACATCAAATGCAAAATATTATGGCAGGTTATTCTTTCAATATTATGAGATATCTTCTTAGAGTTTATACGAGTAAATATACAGCTAGTAACATACAAGATCAAGCCAGTCAGGCAGTGCCACCTACAAATCCAAATCAATCCTTTTTCACAGTTCGAGACATTCTGTCATCCAGTTCGAATACATTGATCGCAAAAAACCATATATATTTTCATCCACCAAGTCATCTCACATAAATTATCTACTTCCTATTACCTTATTTCTGAACTTCTCTAACTTTTCAAACCTCACCTATCATTACCATCAACTACAATACACACTGAAATCCTAACAGCTCAATTATTCCCATCATACCCCATGATAAACTAACACCTATTTACAAATTCCTATTTTACAATAGAAAACTACATGAACAAGTTCGATACAAAGAGACAAAATACCAGAATGAAGACATTTTCATTAGTTCAAAACTTTATCTTATAAAATACTTTACATATAACCAAATGTTCCAAATAATTCTAATAGATTACTTTACAAAGTTACAATTCGAATTGCTTTTAGCAGTCCACAGGGAAGATGATGAAAAACTAAAACAACTTCCAAACTCTAATCCCATGCTGCAAGGTCCAAGAAATAGTTAGAACTGGAAATCACAGATAAAAGATCTTCTTCATGGCCAATATATATGGTCCATAGAAAAAAATGATCTCCTCCTTCATCGCTACCTCTATCACCATAACCCTCACCCCTCATGCTAAAGACAGACAGAAGGTCCTATTTTTTAGAAATGACCGACTCACTAGCATGATACCGGTGAGATTCCCTCGACCGAACGCCTGCCGCTTCATCTTCAATTGTCACAGCCTCCTCCACCAGCAAACGAAGCCCATTTCGGCTTTCCACCTCAAATGTCAACAGATAGTAAAACTACGTCATCTGATAATAATCATCCTCCGCCTCCATCACTTCGTCATATGACATGCGGTGTTAGGTAGGCAACACGAGAATCGGTGTTGTCAAATACAGAGATTGGTATCCACAATACCGAATACTCAATTCTTCCATTTTTTATGAATCCTAGACTCCCGAGATTGGTTCCTGGTAGTCGTCATACTCTCAATAGTCATGTTATTCTCAACAGTCAAGAATAGAGAAGAAGAAAATTAGAGACGAAGACTTGGTTCATTACAACTCACCTCCGAATGCCTTTTATACTATGATGCGTATTTAAAGTAAACTCTTCAAATTTCTACCGTCAAAAAGATTTCCCATGCAAACAACATTGACTAGAACCATTGGTTTTAGGAAACCCAAAAGACACCAACATATATTCATGAATATACATTAGAAATGATTCTCAGGTATTAACTGCAACATTAATGACACTTCTCAACCTACACTACTCGCTCACAAGGTCTTTGGTACTATTGGTTAAGAGGGGACTGTTGTAGTGGCTTATTCTGCATCTCGGACTCATGCTTCATCTTCAAACTACATATGAACTTTTGACCTCATCAACAGAGTACGTGGCACAGTCAGAAGTAAGACAACAACATCAGAAAGCAAATACAACACGAGTTTCTCAACCAACACCACCCGTTCATGATGTTACTCGTGCTCTTGGTTGAGAGCCGTTTTGTAATAGCTTATTTCGTATCCCGGATTCAAGCTTCGTCATTGACCTCATCAGCATACAGGAAGCACTACTAAATACATATTCAACATTCCTTAGTTCGAGTCATCACTTTCCACCTCCACATCAATAGTTCGATTTATGCAAGTGTACAATCATCAATAGAGCCGTTGTATAGCAACAGAGCTCAGAACGTTACACAATCTAGTCAAAGAACATCTTACATATACTTTGTAGCATTCATTATTAAGAAACTTAATAATCATCAAACGGTCATATTATAAGACCTATAAATAGGACCAGAGAATTACATATTAGGGACAAAAAATTCTACACATGAGAATTCTCACTCTAACATCTCATATTCTCATAACACTCATTATAATAAGTTAGCAATCTCAATGAGATCATCTTCTCTTTCTCAAAATCCTCAAGAGAGGTCGTGGTTTTTAACCTATTTAAAGGTTTTCCACGCTAAATTATCTTGTTAATCATTGTTTACTATTCATAAGCATTTTAAACACGTCTGGTGTAAAGGCTAAGTTCGAATCCCAGAATTAGGCTATTACAGGTTCCTTATATCTAAATGCTTCTTCGATCACCAATTCGATATGTCTTAAGTCGGATCGAATTTATACCATAGGAAGGAATAGGCGTTACTGTCATTTTTTGGTTGGGGACCCTAGAGTTACTAAGAGGCATTGCCAAATTTTTCTCGATAGTTTTTAGAGGAAGATTTTTATATTAGATGGATTTGTTTTGTCTTCTACTAGTGATTTTAATGAGATTAAGTGGAAATTTGAGGAATTGGATGTGAAGGCGTCTTTGAATGGGGTTTATGTTAATAGTTGTAGGATTAGAGAAGGGAAAGTCATGAAGTTGTGTACAGGTGATGAGGTGTCATTTGTTTGTGCGGACGAAAAGGACCAGAGTTTGCAAAATAGAATTGGGTTTGTCGTTGAAAGGGTTACTTTTACTGAGGAGGTTATAGGATTCAATGATATATCATTTTGAATAAGGGGTTGATTGAAGAAACAAAAACCAATGAAGGATTTTATAAAGTTGATGTCGCTTACTAAAATTGCAACCGACTAATATACGGTCACACATTACTCACAAATATAAATATAAAAACCACACGGTAATGAACACGATTTATCGGGGCATTACAGGAAGGGATGCCAATTTTTTGTAAAATCTAAAATACTAATTACAAATTTTCTTGTAAAATTGAATGAGTTTTGAGATGGTTGAGCTAAAAACATGAAATCAATGTTTTACTTATTGACAATTGTATACATGCCTTTTATGGGTAGAGCCCAAGGCCAATTAAAGAGGTTTCAGGCACTCCGCTTTTAAAAAAACGTCGCATCAACTATTTATGCAGCCATGTGCAAGAAATTAAATAAATTCGTCGTACAATAGTTATGGATTGAACAAGCGATGCTGGATTACAGTTGATAATTCCATCGACGATAAGGGTTAGGACTAGCTATAATATTAAATATTCCACTTAATTGCACAGTTCTTAGACTTTATGAGTACAGTCCTTGGACTTCATCTCTGGGTTCATTGTATAATATTAAGTAGTCTCCCAAGACCCATAACCTTTCGGCACTAGTGATGGGTGTACAAGGTTGAGTCAAGGACCATGTTTTCTAGTTTTTACGTACACGTATTGTAGTTGAATACCTATCTAAGTATAGTTTGATATGACTCATAGCCCCTAAGTATGTTGATAAATACCCCCATATTCATGAAACTGTTCTCATTGCCCAAAGACATAATGGACGGAGCCAAAATAAGAGCTATTGGAGGAGACGAGAAAAACCACAATATTTCCAAAATAGTTCCTATCACTATTGTTGACCAGCATCTTGGTTGTGAAACTCATGCCTTAAACTATAGATATCCACTCAAAACTTGAGTAATCAAAAGAAAAACACAATTGGTTGTAATAACATGCTCATTTGTTGTTGGAAAATTGTCATTTGAGTCATTGTTGATGATATTTGTGATAGTACATGAACTTTAATCGTGGCAAAGTATATGACCAGCTGATTTTATGGCTTAAATTAGGGTACTATAATTTTTTGTTACGATATTTATCAACATCCTTGAACAAAGATAAAAAGATGCCACCTTCCATTTCTAGGTCATGATATTTGTGTTTTTCACATTGTAGGCAGTAGGAAAAGCTATTATATTTCTCCTATTATAAACTTCCACTGTGAAAGACGGACTGACAAAATATGATTAGCACTGTGACACCAGCTCACTTGCATAATATTTTAAATTGCTCTTTTCCCAAAAAATTGATTCGATTGGGTATAAAGTTACACTTAATCAAATTAATCCTTGCTTTCTTAGGTATAACTTGATTGACTGTAGGGGAGAAATCATTCGCACCATCAGGCAAAGTTGTCCAGATGATTCCAAATTTAAGTTTTAGCATAGGTACACTGCATGTATATCTTGAGGCTAAAATTACTTCTTGATAGTCTAATACTTAAATGTCGTACATTATTTATTAGGACTATTTGCTAGGTTATTGATTGACATTTCCAAAGTTTGATCAAGGGACATGGAGTCAAAAGTTTTACATATTTATGCATTCTATCATTATGAGCTTGCGTAGCACGGGCTCATGACCTAGTATAAATATAAGGTTCAACAATAACACTCCTAGAAATAGTAAACTCCTAAAGAAGGATTCTATGTAGTACATGTCACTAAAATTGCTACCGACTAATATACGGTTACGCATTACTCACAAATATAAATATAAAAAACACACGGTAATGAACAAGTTTTATCGGGGCATTACAGGAAGGGTTGCCAAATTTTTGTAAAACCAAGAATACCAATTGCAAATCTTCTTGTGAAATTGAATGAGTTACGAGATGGTTGAGCTAAAAGCATAAAATCAATATTTTATTTATTAGCAATTTTATACATGTCTTTTTTGGGTAGAGCCAAAGACACGCAATTAAAAAGGCTTCAAGGCACGTCTTTATCGCAATTAAAAAAAACTTCGTGGTAATACTAGTTTAGCTACTTTGAATGCATAACCCACTTGATAATTCCACTGACGATACAGAAACGGTCTTAAAGTGCAAACCATAAGCGCTGAGGCCGCCATGTGCAAGAAATTAAATAAATTCATTGTACAATAGATACAGAAACAGTCTTAATGTGCAAACCATAACCGCTGGGTTCCACTTTATTGCACAATGCGAACAATAGTATTATCTGGAGTAGACTTTATCTTCTGGGTTTATTGTAAAATATTAAATATTCTCCCAAGACCCACAACCTCTCGTTACTAGTGATGGGTGTATACTACTACTAGACCTGATAGTACTATCTAGAGGTATAAAGGACTATGTTTTCTAGTTTCTACTGATAAATACTCCATATTCATGAAACTCTTCTCATTGCATAATGGAAGGAACCAAAATAAGAGCTATTGAAGGAGACGAGAAAACCCACAATATTTCCAAAATAGTTCCCGTCGCACCCAGTAGCACGTTAGATATTTTCCACGCAATCATCTTTTTTTTGTTGCATTTCTTGTGCCTCTTTGCGCCTTTCACATTCAGTTGGGATGCACTTTGTCTCGCACTGGTGCTTAATGCTGTCTGTACTTTGTTTGGGATAACTTTATCTTACCATCGAAACCTTACACATAAGAGCTTTAAGCTTCCTAAATGGCTCGAATACACCTTCGCTTATATCGGACTTCATGCACTTCAGGTCAGTTATTCAATATATTTTTTCCCACGTTTTTTCTACAGAAAACTGTGTTCTGAGTTGTGTCGTCAATATACTTTGATATCTATTATTATTTTTCGATATTTTGGTGACAGGGTGATCCGATATGGTGGGTGAGCACACACAGATACCACCACAAGTTTACCGATACCGTTAAGGACCCGCATAGCCCTATTGCAGGGTTTTGGCATAGTCACATAATTTGGGCCTTCTACAGAAAAAATATCATCGAAAAGGTCTTGTTCTATCTCTATTTATTTTTCTTTCGCAACTACTCTAATGGGGTTAAATTTGAAGAGCTAAAACAATATTATCCTTTGGCAGTGTGGAAATTACGACAATGTCAAGGACTTGGAGATGCAAGCCTACTACAGATTTCTTCGGCGCACACACTATGTTCACCCAACTGCATTAGGTGTTCTGCTATATGCCCTTGGGAGTTTCCCTTATATTGTTTGGGGCATGGTAAGAAACTTCAATTACGGGACTGAATCCTACCTCTTCCTCGTTTTGCCTGGTCCAAAACAACAAACTAACGACTAAGGTAATGTGAATGTAGGCCGTGAGAACCATTCTGGATGTTCATACCTCTTCTCTAGTGAATTCGGTATGTCATATATGGGGTCATCAGGCGTGGAAAACTGGAGATTTATCTAGGAACAATGGGTAATGTTTTGACTGTATTTCGTTACTCTTCTTTTGTTGGCATACATGTATTAAAGTTGTATTTAGTGATCAGGTTAATCGCTCTAATTTCGTTTGGTGAGGGGTGGCACAACAATCACCATGCTTTTCAGTTCTCAGCTCGGCACGGATTAGAGTGGTGGCAAATAGATGTGACTTGGTACGTCATAAAGCTCCTTGAACGCATTGGACTAGCGACGGACGTGAAAGTTCCATCTGATTTGCAGAAGCAAAAGATGTTACTTTAATAATGAAGGGTTAAAGCCTGGTCGATATTATTACTGTGTATGCTGGAATATCTAGTAAGCAAGTTACCTTTTAAGAAGTTATTGATTTACTAAAACAATATTGGTGATCAAGCATTCATGGATGCACTTTTATATACAAATTAAACCGTACTTATTATTAACGACCCATGCAAGGAAGGGGTAATGTTAGACAGTTTACCAATGAGGAGTAGTTGACGTATGTTAATAAAGCGATAAACGAAATGAAACCAATACCAAATATGGATGTTTCATAATGCACTCTAGGAGAGTTAAGCTTTATATCCTAAGTAAAACAAAGGAAAATGGTTGTTTTTGTGGTGAAGAACATATGATTAATTTTATCAAATGACAACAAATCTTTTGTTTGGGAATTCTTATTCGTGGGGACAATTCTACGAGCAAGACAGACATTGAATCCCTACTTCGCCATTAATATTCTACATTATTATGGAGGCAAACTTTATGGGAATTATAATGTTTAGTATCTATTCGAACAGACTTGGTATCTCCTTGCTCTAAATGTCAAGCCCTTAGTATCTTACAGACTATGAAAAAAAAGTGATGATTTTTTTGAGAAAAACAGGTCTCTGTTCGAACAGGTTTTTGTTATTTTCGAATAAGATCTTGTTCGAATAAGAGTTAGTATCTATTCGAACATTTTTACTCATAACTATGTTTGTTCGAATAGGATTTGGTTATATTCGAATAAAACGTGCTTTGCTCAAATAGACTATTTCTCTATTCGAATACATTACCTGAGAACTTAGTTGTTCGAATAGGTTTTTGTTTTATTCGAATAAAACTTGTTTTGTTTGAATAGACTCTTGGTCTTGTTCGAATAGAAATTGTTCCATTCGAATAGACTTTATCTCTATTCGAACAGAGGTCAGGTTTTATGTTTTACTATTTAAGACATTATTCCTTTTTTCATAACTCACATCTTCCAAAACCTATTTTTCGAGGGCTTAAATTTTTTGGAAAGAAATGAAGTTGGAGGAACTTATCTTAAGGCTAAGGATCGAAGAAGATAACAAATCCAACGAAAAGAAGGATGTTGTTCTTCTTACGATGCCAAGGCTAACATGATCGAAGGAAACCCTAAACCCCATAAGAAAAATAGGAAGAAAGGGAAAAATGGGAAGAATTTCCTGGGCCCTAAGGGCAAGGACTTTAAGAAGTTCACAGAGAGTTGTTATGTTTGTGGCAAACCAGGGCACAAGTCAATGGAATGTCGCAAGCGTAAAAGCGGACCAGAAAGTGGCGAAGGCACTCAAGCATACAATGCTGAGATGGAGAACATGTGTGCAGTGATCTTCGAAATCAACCTGGCAAGCGATTCCAGAGGATGGTTTGTGGACACAGGGGCCACACGTCATATATGCTATGACATGAGTTTATTTACTACCTACAATAAGACTGAACATGAAGAGAAAGTGTTCATGGTAACCGTTTCGACGTCAAGGGTCGAAAGGAAAAGAGAAAGTAGTTCTGAAATTCACCTCTGAAAAAGAAGTTACTTTGAATGAAGTGCTGCATGTGCCTGATATCCACAAGAACCTTGTTTTCGGAGCATTGCTGATCAAGAATGGATACAAGTTAGTGTTCGAGTCAAACAGATGTATCATGATTAAGAATGGTGTATTCATAGGAAAAGGTTATGAGTGTGATGGACTGTTCAAACTAGAAGTCTTATGTAAACCAGTTTCAATTATCAATAAGAATGAGAATTCTATTTACTTGCTTGAGTCATTTAATGTTTGGCATCAACGATTAGGACATGTAAATTATGGTTCCCTGCATAAATTAGTCCATTTAGAATTGCTGCCTAAATTCAATCTTGATTACAAACAAAAATGTAAAGTGTGTGTTGAAGCAAAATTTGCTAAAAAAACTATTCTATTTAATTGAGCAACGCAAAACTGAACCGCTAGATTTGATTTACAGTGATCTCTGCGATTTGAAGTTTATTCAAACACGAGGCGGAAAGAACTATTTTATTACTTTTATAGATGACTGTACAAGATATAGTCATGTCTACTTACTCATAATCAAAGATAAAGCACTGGAAGTGTTTATTATGTTCAAAAATGAGGTTGAGACTCAACTCAATAAAAAGATAAAAAAAAAATGAACTAATAGAGGTGGGGAAAACAACTCTATTACATTTGGAGAACTTTGTGCTAAGTTTGGTATTATACACAAACTACTGCACCTTACACTCCTCAACAAAATGGAGTTACTGAGAGAAAAAATAGAACTTTAAAGTTGCTAAGTCTTTTGGCAAAGATTTTGTAGCATTATTGTTGGAAAATGAGCCTCATACCTTCAAGGATGCCATGGCTACACCTGAAGCTCCTAGTTGGCAAGAGGCTGTACAGAGTGAGATAGACTCTATAATGCACAACCATACTTAGGAATTGGTAGATCTTCCACCTGGCAACAAACCTATAGGTTGCAAGTGGATTTTCAAACAAAAATTGAGACCTGATGGTTCAATTGAAAAGTTCAAAGCCAGACTTGTTGCCAAAGGATATAGGCAAAAAAAAGGTTTGGACTATTTTGATACATATTCTCCAGTGACAATAATAATTTCTATTCGTATGTTGATAGCTATTGCAGCAGTGCATAAGCTTGAAATACATCAAATGGATGTTAAAACAACATTCTTGAATGGTGAATTAAATGAAGAAATATATATGAACCAACCTGAGGGGTTCATTGTCCGAGACCAAGAAAATAAAGTGTATCGGTTGATTAAATCTCTTTATAGATTGAAGCAGGCACATTTACAATGGTATGACAAAATTGATGGAGTCATGATTAAGGATGGCTTCAAAATTAATGAATGTGATAGATGTGTCTATATTAAAAGCATTAATGGTGAGCATGTCATTGTGTGTCTTTACGTAGACGATATGCTCATCATGGGGACTAACATTAATGTCATTATGTCAGCAAAGAATATATTGTCCAAAAATTTCGATATGAAGGACTTAGGTGTTGCAGATGTTATTCTTGGCATAAAGATTAACATAACACCGCAAGGACTTGTGTTGTCTCAATCACATTATATAGAGAATGTACTTAAGAAGTTTAATAAATTTGATTGCTGTGGTGTTCAGACACCATACGATAATATGCGTTAATTGATTAAACATAAATGTGAGTCTATTTCTCAAATAGAGTATGCACGCATCATAGGCAGTCTAATGTATATTATGAACTGCAATAGACTAGATATTGCTTATGCAGTTAGCAAACTGAGTCGGTATACTATAAACCCTGGACCGAGCCACTGGGAAGCGTTAGTCAGGGTTTTACAGTATTTAAAGCATACAATAGACTATGGGTTGCACTACACAAGATATCCAGCTGTCCTTGAGGGATACAGTGATGCAAACTGGATATCAGATTCTAACGAGTCATACTCCACAAGTGGATACGTATTTATACTTGGTGGTGGAGCTGTCACATGGAAATCCTCAAAACAAATATCCATAGCTCGATCAACTATGGAATCAGAGTTTGTTGCTCTAGATTTAGCGGGAGATGAAACTGAGTGGCTTCGACAGTTTTTAGAAGATATTCTTATGTGGCCAAAGCCAGTACCTGCCTTATGTATCCATTGCGATAATTAAGCAACGATTGCAAGGCAAAGAATAATGTCTATAACGGTAAGTCACGAGATATACGTCGTAGACATAATACTGTAAAAAAATTACTTGCAAGTGGAGTTATATCCATTGACTTTGTGAAGTCCAGTGACAACCTAGCGGATCTATTTACAAAAGGGTTAGCAAAAATGCAAGTTTTTTCCACATCGAGGGGAATGGGCTTAAAGCCTTTAACTACGAGTTAACCTCAGCGGAAACCTAACCTAGTTGATTGGAGATCCCATGATCTAGGTTCAATAGAACAACTAGTTGTGAGTTATTCAACATGAGCACTGAGGAGATTTTAACTCCTGCTCATTCCATGATGTGAACAGTGCAACCTATTGCGATTTTCAGGGTAAGTTCTTTAAACTTTTAATGATTCCTATGACTTGTATTTACAAGTGGGGTATGACAGGCTACTCTTAATAGGCAATCACCTATGTGCGTGTGAGGTGGGGCCGCTTCCATGAGAATTTTATAAGGCAAAATTCTCTAATAGTACTCATGAATCCGAGATTTGTTCAAGGCTGAATTAAACACAACTGTGAGAGCCAATTGCGTTTGGAATAGTACTGTGTAAAGACTATTGTCTTTGTTTATACCAAAGCTGACAGTTCAAGACATATGCTCAATAATCAGCGTAAATCCGATAGTTTTTTACTAGAGAAGGTTCAACTCCACAAGACACCTCTCTCGATACAGGATCATTTCTTAATTTCTCTGTTTGTCTGAGTTTGTCTGTTACCATTCAAATGTGGGGGATTGTTGGAAAAAATAAGGGTATTTGTTTTTCCTTGAAGTTTGAATGGTGAAACTAAGTGGTTTTAGTCCCACATTGAATATGAGGGAAACACAACTCTCCTATATAAGTAAATCAAACACTTACCTTGTTGTAATGTGTGTAAGAGCTAGTGGGTCACACGCGCATGTGCGACATGTGCGGCCCATGTGTGCAAACTAGCTTGGGTGCATGGGCTACCCATGGGCTTGCTCGACCTAGGAAACACGTTTATTATTATAAGTCTATGATTGGGCCTTGGGGCCTTGAGCTCATGGGGATTCCTTTAAACACTTAGTCATTTTTTGGGTTTGAGGTGTGAGTTGGGGTGTCTCCAAGAGACGCACCTTAAGGTGTCACTTAGTGAAGAAGCACTAACTTGAGGTGTGACTCTTGGTGAAGAGTCACCTATGCTCTATATAACCCAATTTCATTTTTATTTATGATCATCAGTTTTTTAGAGTTTTCTTGAGTCTTTTTACAAAGAGAAAACAGACGCAATCAAAATTCGTTTGGCAGAAAGATAGAAGTGTTTTCTTCTTTCTGCGACTGATCGTTGTATCCTGGGAGACAGGGGCTATATTCCTGCAAAGCACTGTGGCAGGGGCAAATCTGTCTTAAGGAGATAGTGTGTATACACTAGACTCGATCATTTCCTTAAGAGGTGTTGGTTTTTCATGCAGATTGGAATACAAAATCGCCTAAATCCTTCTGTGATGGACATCAAAATGGGATCCAGAACGTGGTATCCCCAAGCATCAATGAAATATATTGAGAAATGTCTAAAGAATGATAGAGAGAGCACGAGTGTGCATCTGGGTTTTAGGATATCAGGATTACAGACCTATGAAAGCAAAAAATCCGGATTTTGGAAGCATGTTAAGAAAACAGTTCAGAGTTTTACAGTGAATGACGTTAAGTCGTCTCTGAGGAAATATGTTTCTTCTAATCCATCTTCAAAAACCGAGCCAGATTGTTTGTTTGCATCAATTGTCTATGGTGGTTCTGATGGGATTTTAGCGCAGTTGTTGGAACTGAAAGCTTGGTTTGAGAATTAAACCATTTACCAGTTCTCTTCGTGTTCTGTTCTTATGATATACGGGAAAGAAGGGTCGGAGGCAGGGAGTTCACATCCTGAAGTGAAGCTTGTGGACTTTGCTCATGTTGTAGAAGACGAAGGTATCATTGATCATAACTTATTGGGGGGACTGTGCTCTTTGATAAAATTGGTTTCGGACATAGTCAACAGCCCAGGAGAATGTGTCAAACGGAGATTTGCTGGCATCCGAGAAGAATAGTTTTTTGCAATGACCTGAAAGAGTAGAATGCCAACTCTATGCTGGTGATTACGTTTTGATTTATATTAGCTACTGAAATCTTTGTGGCTTCTGTTATGGGGTAAATGAGGTTAATTGAATAAACATTTTATTAATAGAATACATTTGAAATACATCTATCGCTACTTGCGTTATATTGAACTGCTGTGCTTTCTATACGTGGGTACTTTAACTATATATGTAGGTACTTTTGTTCTCGTGAGCTCTCTAAGCATTTGAACTTTGAACATTGCTGTAGGAGCCAAAACGGCGGTGTTTGTTTTCGTTATGATGCGTTTTTTGAAACAACTTGTTCATGAGAGTTATGCAGCGGGGCAGGTTAAGTTCACCAGTTTGACTTGTAATAATGTAATTGTTGTGATCTTGCCATGCTAGATGTTTTTGTTTCCTGGTTAAATAAGATCTATTATTATTTATGTTAAGAGTTGGGTCAGCCCAAGTTAGGAACAACCCAACAAGGTTAGGGTGTCCTATTAGGACTCCTAACAAGCCATAGGCCCTTTAGGGTTATGTGGAGAGTTCGAGAGTTTGAGTAGGTTAGGGGTAATGTTAAACAGTTTACCTATGCGTATTGGGGGAGGGCTCATTACACTACAATAGCTGTATTGGGGCTCTTGAGCGTCACCTATGCGTTGCACTACTGCAAAGGTTGGCACATCCCTCCCTAATAAAATTTTATGAATTGAATTTCTTATCGAAAAGGTATGATATGAAGCTAATCTTTGATGAGTACCAGTAATGCCTAATAGAAATGTGTTGCAGTTTTGCTCCTGAGAAAGATGTATTGATTTTTGTGAAATGCTTTAGAGATATGTGTATATAAGTACATATTATATGTTTATATAAGTACATATTATATGTTTATTAGTGTTTTGAGAGCCCTCTCAATATTTGGAGCTCTTAAGTTAGACGATTCCAAGCTCTACCGCTCTGCTGACTTAGTTCCTATTATGTTTGTATGTTACACATTTATAAAGCACTTAGTTTACTTGTATTTTCTAGAAAACATGACCTAACTTACTCTGAGAAGAAAAAAATAATGCTCATTTGATGCATTACGCCTTTTAACTGAACTTGCAAAAACTTAATAGAAGAAGTATACATCTAGGATCACGTGTTTGCAAAAAAATGGTACATCTGAGCGTTTTTTACTATTAACCGAATGGCAGAGATTGTTGTTACTACAGCAAGCAGAGAGAAAACAACAATGTTTGACCAATGCCACAGTTTCTGATATTGTTTAGCCGTATTTCCTTTAACCTGTAGAAGCATAGTATGATGATTGAGGTTTATTTCATAGTAAAGTTCTAGTTAATCTAACTGTTAATCAAAAAAATTATCGGTTTTACCTTGATAAAAATCATACTTGGAAACACGAATGTTAGCAGAAATAATGTGAATGACCCGCATAGGTTCACAAAGTCCCCCATAAAAGGAAATGCAGCTGTTATGATGGTGTTTACAGCAAAAAAAAGCATCCGCAAGATGAATCTGCTCTTTAGGTTATCCATTGACCATATCTTCTGATCTAGATTTAGAAATTTGGTGTCCAGAGTTTCGTGTATTGGTGAAATAAACATCTGAGTCCAAAAAACATTAATTAATCCAGATGTTAATCTACGAGAATGCTTCTTATATCAGCAATATATCGAACTATGGATATGAGGAAGAAAGGAAGGTAGAAAAAGCTTACATGTTGAGAGACTATTGTTTGGAGAAATACTGCAGAGTTGATCAAGATCTTAGCCCATTTTGGTCCACTTAGTCCCTTGGGTAAATATTCCGAAGCCAATGAACCGTAAGCCCAATACCCAGCAATGCTCACACCATAGTAGATTAAAATCCCAACACTGTATTGTAGATACAAGGCTTTCCTCATGTTCTTTATAGCAGGTTTACGCAGAGTAGACTTGCAAATAGGTATTGAAATGAACGATTAGTAATAATGTATATTTATGTAAATGTTTGCTCGTCAAAGTTGGATGTTATCTTCTTACTTGAATCTCGGGTAGGAGGCCAGAGGCGTTGCAGACAACTATGGCAGCAATTGCGCCGAATGCATTGAAGATTTTGTCTTGCTTGCTTCCCTTAGTATTGTAGTCAACATTTGTGTTGGAGTTTCCTATAACCAAATTGCGCATATTTGGATGGAGAGAAATGAAATGAGACACCTAGGTTATAGACTAAATCTTCTATATATCCAGTAATGATTAGGTTTTAATGAAAGTCAGATGATACGAGATAAAACTTATGGTCTTTTACCAAAATTACCGAGAGGACAACAATGTAAACGAAAGTGAGGAGAGCCGAAATTCCCAACCATTTTCTCATTGCCGACATTGTGGGTACCAGAAACGCAAAAACAAAGAAGATAACTCCTGTTAATATAATGTGATATTGAAGCCTCTATGGAGATCCACTAAGCTCGGAATGTATCTCCTGCATGCCATGAGACCTTTAGTGCTGAATCGATCATATCTGTAAATGTAGGAATGAAATTCTAGTCCTACCTTAAGTGCTCTCCCTCCGAGTAGTATAAACCCTATGTTTCCAAGCAAAAGAGTGAAAAACTGAAGGGCCTAAGTGATGTAATACATATGACCTCCTACAGTAACAGTATGATATAAATTCTTAGCCAAAAGATAAAACAAATATGTCATATTGTGCACATGTATCAGATTATACTCACCAAATACAAATCTCATTAGGTCTCTGTATCTTAAAAACCTTTGACCATCGATTATATGTAATCCGGCCAATAACCAATTGGCATATGCAGTGAAAAATCCAAAAACAGTTAAGCAAAATAGTCCCCTTGCCCACCCCAAAGGAACTAATATTAGGTTTGAGTAACTCAATATGTATCCACAGCTGAAGCTGGTGACTAACATTAGGCCAACCTGTAGCCAAGAATCTGCAAGAAAAGATTTCAAACAAAATCAACTTATGGTAGTCTATTAAAACTTTTCACCAAGGTGTGTTAGTGTGAACTTCCTCAACCAAAACTGACCATGGTCCACGGTATGAGCAGAGGTGAGATGCTGATGATTATTTACATGACCTTCATGTTCAACACTGACTGATTTCTCCATTTCTTTGAAAGATAAGCCTTGTTTTATTGAAATATAAATAGTTTATTTTTAAGTATCAAGTCCTTATATATAGCTGTGACTTTATCAAGTTCCCCTACCACGAGGTCTATAATAGTAGCCTAACCACATTTAGCAACCAACTATAACTACAACTACCAGAGTTAACTGAAACATCCATTTTGGAGTTTGTTTCATTTAGGGTCTAGTATGGGTGTCGGCACTATCTCGTGGTTATCCGTCGTCAGTGAGTGTACATGGAGAGACTACAGCTGGACTGACACTGAACAGGTAAGTGGGCTTCTTATTTTGTGTAAGGACTGAATTCGGACCTAATCAATTTAGACCTAAAACAATTGAAATTGATTAGTCTCAAGCGTCTAGGAATTTCATTAACTAACCATAGTTAATAACACAGATTGTAATAACTTACACAGCTGTAACAGCTAACTCCTGTATAAATAACAGTAACAAATGTAGATTGAAATCAATGAAAATTATTATGTTTTGGTGTTTGATATCTGCTCAATCAGTCTACCCTCATTTTTGGGTGTATATAGGACACCTCCCTTTGATCAACATGTGTCATTAAAGCAACTTCGAGAAGAACTTCACCTTAATTAAAGTTCCGTCTTTACTCCACTAAATGCTCACTACAAGAAAAACCACATATAATAATAGCATTCAAAAACCGCTATGAAAAGCTACGATAACATTTTTCACCTGCTCTATTATGCGATGTTATCATTTTTTCAATAGCGTTTTTACGCATGGAAAGCATAGCATTCTAAGAATGTTATTATAAACTTTTTAACAACAGTTGTTGAAAGCTGTTGTTTGCTTATAATAGCAGTCAAAAACTGCTATGGAAATGTTACGATAGCATTTTTTTTGTATACTGCAATATGTAATGCTATCCTTTTTCTAATAATTTTTTTCTGATTGCTATTAAAAGTGTTTTTAACAGCGTTTACCGATTGCTATTGTTTACATTGCATTTACTGAATGTTATTACAAATCGACAATAGATAATATTTACTTTGTGCTATTGAAACTCTTTCAATAGCGTTTAGTAAACGTTATCGTCAACTTATAATAGCATTTGTAAACACTCATATCCCTTGCATTAATATTTTCCATTTTACAGGTATTTTGTAATATATAATGCCAAAAATAATAATTAATACAAAAATTTGTAATACTTTTATTTATGCTATAATAATCAAGCGGATCCAGATGGATTCGAACCATCATCTTCTCAAACTATGAGTGTTCTTACCGATTCAAGCTATAGATCCATCGACATACAAGCACAACTCATTCTTATAAATACTTAACCTTGTAGAAGATAGCTAATAACTCGAAAAACTTCAATAACTAATACTTAATAAAATCTCAAACTCCCTATTTACATTAAGTAATCAAAAAATAGACAGATGTATACCTACAATGACTGAAAGAATACCCAATTATCTAAAGAAGATCTTTTTAAACCGATTTACCACATATTATCACAACCAACTACGAAGAAAAAAAATAGTTTGATTGATTGAGAGTATATATATATATTATGAGGCGTAGGCGAACTCACATGTTTTTGTCACTCGGCTACTACTCTCTGTTCCAATAAACTAAACTTGATTCACAAGAGAAACATATTATTCAGGCTGAACTTCTTGACCAAGAGGAAGGACGTCTAAATTTCTTTAGCTTACTTGAAATAAATTTGGTATATAAAGTAACTAATATATAAAGTAACTTAAGAAGAAAACACACCTTAGCACTTTTGTAGATTCCTTGAGACTTGTATATACTCTTGATGTAGCATGGGAGAAGAGGAGTGTACCAATCATTGGTAATGAAGACAACATCATCCCTTGTGTACAAGAGGAATAACGATTGATACTTAAGTAAAAGTTTGGACACTTTGCTGTGTACATCTCGTAAGAACATATATGAAATCGAAGAGATTGGACACTTCGCTCCCGCTTCATGTCTGGCTTCAAGGCCGTGAAACAAAAGGTTTGATCCTAGCTTTTACGCCTGCTAGTCTGAAGCGGGAATGAAATCGGATCCACCAGAAAATTTTGGAGACTATATAAATAGGTGATGGGAAGGAGTTGGGAAACCATACCTTTCTCGCCATTTTAGCTAAGATAGTGTAGTGGCATCTGATCTTATCAGTTTAATATTTGATTTGATATGTGGGGCATTGCCTCACATGATATTAAATTAATTTTTCTTTGGGGGAGGACTCACTATATTGGGGCTCTCGAGCGTCACCTATGTGTTGCACTACTGCAAAGGTTGGCACACCCCTCCCTAATAAAATTTGATGAATTGAATTTCCTATCGAAAGGTATGATATGAAGCTAATCTTTGATGAGTACCAGTAATGCCTAATAGAAATGTGTTGCAGTTTTGCTCTGAGAAAGATGTATTGATTTTTGTGAAATGCCTTAGAGATATGTTTATGTAGGTCTTTACAAGAGATTTAAGGAAGTCCCCAGAGGATTGCCTGATAGCACACAGAACCTATTGGTCAAAAAAAGTTTTTGACTAATGCACAAGGGAATGGTTATTATTCAGTGTGGTTCATTGGTAAGGATTTTATATGATTAATACATTATTATTACATGTTTATACTCTACAAAAACTAAACTGGGGAAGTGTTGCCAATTTTTTGTTATATTGTTATGCAGGTTTACGAAATGATAGTATATAAATCAGGGAAAATGTTACCCAATTTTTTCTTTAATTGTGGTATACAGGTATACGAAATAATTTGGAGGTGGTTTTACTGTTATTAAAATTGGGGAAAGGGCCCAAACCGTTAAAGTTGAGCCCGTTGAGGGGTTAAACCGTTATAGGAAGAAAAATCTTGTAGAGGTTGTAAAAATGGCGGGACCCGAATTCAAACTGCAACTACTGAGGTTAGGTTTTCCCCAAATTAATTTCATTTTTTTTTTAAACCCTAGACCCAAATTAAGGTCCTCGTTCTTATTTGTGATGAATTTCTAATTAAAATTCATCATTTGTATTCTTTGATTCGATTATTTCGAAGAAATGGAGATTCACGATTGTTCTAAGAGACAGAGAGGTGATGTTTTGGTTCCAGTTACTACTGATAAGAAACAGAGACTCGTCGTTAAGACGGGTTCCTTATATCTTAATGCTTCTTCGAGCACCAATTCGATATGTCTTAAGTCAGATCGAATTTATACCATAGGAAGGAATAGGCGTTACTGTCATTTTTTGGTTGAGGACCCTAGAGTTAGTGAGAGGCATTGCCAAGTTTTTCTCGATAGTTTTCAGAGGAAGATTTTTATATTAGATGGATTTGTTTTGGCTTCTACTGGTGATTTTAATGAGATTAAGAGGAAATTTCATAACCAGGAGGGGTTGGATGTGAAGGCGTCTTTGAATGGGGTTTATGTTAACGGTTGTAGGATTAGAGAAGGGAAAGTTGTGGAGTTGTGTACAGGTGATGAGGTGTCCTTTGTTTGTGCGGACGAAATGGACCAGAGAATTGGGTTTGTCGTTGAAAGGGTTACTTTTACTGAGGAGGTTATAGGGTTCAATGACAGAAGTTCCAAAAGTGGTTACGGGGCGGCCTATAAGGATTTTAGAGTTTATAAACCAGAAGGGGAAGATTTGATAGCACGATCTACTTGTCTTTTAAGTCAATGTAGAAAGATATTAGATAACCCGGACCCCATTTCATACATCCGAGGATGTGTCAATTTGAGTAGGAAAAGGGTAAGTTCAAGGTTTGAGAATCAGTTGATGGTGAATAAAATTGTCAAAATCCCGTTATCTAATAAGCATCTTTGCGGGGAAGAACCAATCAGGTTTTGCAGCTTGGATGGAAAGCAGAACTTGGTAGATGAAACTTCAGCAAAGTTGATAGATGTGAATTCACTAAGAATCAACAAAGAAACAGTGTTGAATTCAGAAGTAAACGCGGGAGCTGTATCTCCTAATGATCATTTTCAACAAAGAGAACATACTGTAACTTCTGCTAAGAATATTGACGGGGATTGTACTGCAAAGAAGTTGAGCAATGTGTGTTCTTCATCAGGGAAAAAGTTCTTTCTAAATCGCCTTGACTGTATGAACTCTAGTTCAACCAAGGAACATATGGCAGTGTCATTGCCAGAGCTCCTTCATCCCGTTGAAACTCTTTCCGGCATGTTTATTGCAACGTTTACAAGTGATGTTTCATGGTAAATGGAGCTCTAAACCTCTATATGTTTCACTTGATTGTCTAATTTCTTCAATGTCAAGTTTTTCCTTATATTCATGTTGGCCTGTTTATTATTCACCATACTTTCACATTTCTGAGAAGAAACTTGGCAGGTTTTTGTCGTACTGTGAAGTTCCAAACAATCTACCAGTAACTATTGCATGTCATAACACAGAAAGATGTTGGAGTTCAAGCCCTGATAATAGAACGACGGCTCCCTATGTAGAGTTTCCTAACTTAGTAGTGGTGTAAGTAATTCGTATTTGTGTATTTAAATTTCATATTTCAAATAATACTGACACTTGCTGATAAATCTACTATATGATTGTAGTTATCCTCCATTTCCTGAAGAGATAGCCTTTGGTAAAGACCGCAAGAAACATGGGATTGCATGTCATCATCCTAAATTGTTGGTTTTGCAAAGGGAGGACAGTATCCGTGTTGTTGTCACCTCAGCAAATTTAAATTCAAAGCAGGTGATTGCCTATGTGCATGCTTCTGTTCATTACAAAGGAAATAAAAAATAAAAAATTGTGGCCTGACCAATACTTTTTCATTTTTCCTTGTGCGACACCTAAATCTTGTGTCGCATGACGTTATTCGATATCAAAGATTCCTTATTTTTTTTATTTTGGGATAATTTACTAAATGTAGCAGAACTCTGGAATTTCAGCTGAAATTCTATGGTGACAAAAAATTATAATTCGGATAATTTACTAATTTTCTGCTTTTGGGATAATTTACTAATTCACGAAAAATACAAAATTTAGCGGGAAACAGAATTTTAGGTCCCAGTCTTATAATTTTGAGCCAAATATCATCATAATATCATTTTGGAAATTCAAAATGACCAAAATTTCGCTAAAGATGAAATCATGGTTCTTAGCCTTGCTTTTACCTTTGGCAGTGGAATAGTGTGACCAATACCGTCTGGTGGCAAGACTTTCCACGTAGAAGTGAGCCGGATTGTTTATCTCTCTTCACGGATCTTACTAATGGAGAAATAATAGAAGGGGTAAAATCTGATTTTGCGGCTCAGTTAGCTGGATTTATGGCATCTCTTATAACTGATGTACCTAGCCAAGCACATTGGATTATGGAGCTGACTAAGTATGATTTTAGAGGAGCTGTTGGGAATCTAGTTGTTTCTATCCCGGGAATGCATATGCACAAGGGTAGCTATCCACTGGAATCCGCTTACTTTTTATCTGTAAGTTCCTTATTTATTTGTTTTTTTCTTACTTTGACCCCAACTATATTGGTCAAAATTAAACTCCAGCTCCCACAATTTTTGACATGGGAGTTAACCTTTATCTCTTAGTTAATGTTGGGGAGTTGATTACCTTGCAACTTGATTTGTATTTTGTCCCTGAATCAGGCTTACCATTCTTCGTCAAGGCCGACAAGCATGAAGTTTCTTGGATCTGTTGAAGCATCTATAGTTGGTCTGAATCACCGGTTTCATTGTATGGCTGATTCAAATGGTGCACAGCTTAAGATTCTTGCTGCTTTCCTTGGAAAATGCCGAAGAAATGCATTTGGGATGTCAGAAGTTGTCTTAAGAAGAAATACTAGTATACCTGCAGATGCAAATGCTGTGAGTGTTCTCATTGGAGACCTGGATGAGTTTTCTGAGGGAGGTAATATTTTTAAAAGCCACTCATCCTTTAAAATGATGCGCTCTGTCTACGAAATTATTGATGTTGATCTATCTTTCCATGTGATAAATCTTTCATCTTGGATAAATATATAAAAACTATTTTCAGAACTAATTGAGATACATACTGTAAGAACTCTCTATAGTAATACTGTAGGGACTAGCCGCAGAGTATTACTATATATGTGCACACTTCAATATCAATTAGTTCCTTGGAGGGGTCTCTGGAAAAGGTTACATTTAATATATATGAAAGAGAGGGGTTTCTTTTCTTTTTCTTTGTTTTTTTTAAAAGGGTGAATCTTTTCTCGGGGACAAGTGAGACGCTCAAATAACAGGTTTTAGGGGTCTTTAGGGGAAATACACAAAAAATGACTCTTTTATTACTGTATAAAATTGGTGGGACTAAATTTGTACATAATTATGAAAAAAAATATTGAATAAGAAGTCAGAGAGATTATTACTATAGAGGTTTATATTGTACATGAAATATGTCGTTCCGAAATTCGATACAAGTAGGAAAATTGTCATAGGTCCTTGGATAGCCGAACATGGGGAGGCGAGTCAGTAAATTGCTGTATTAAATGACTTTGGTCCTTGAAATGACTTTGGTTTTTGGATGGCCTTATTAAATGTAATATCTTAGACTTTTTTCAAAATAGATATGAACCTTTTTGAAAATAGATATACCTCAATGGTCATTTGTATCATCATACTAGACATGTAATCAAATCTTCTGACTATGAAATATATTTTAAATGTGTGAAATGTTTCTCTAGCGCAACACACTTTTCATTATTTCTTACGGTTGGTACTTGCGGGGTGCGGGGAGAAAAATCTTGATGAAAAATCTTGAAAGGAGAAATTTGTATAGAACAGCATTTGTGAAAGAGAATTGGGGAAAAAAGATAAAAGGATAGGAACCATGTAGAGATTAAGAATGAAGAAACAAAATTGAGAGAGATGTTCGGAGAAAATATGGAGGGGAAACCAAGAGACGACCTCAAAAGTAAGTATAGAGAATGAATGAGTGACAACATCTAAATAGAGAAATTTGGACGTAAAATATGGATAAAAAAAATCTATAAAGAGAAATTTATATGAAGAACTTATGGGAATAAATACTGGTAGAAGTTTTGAGTGACGAGAATTTGAAGAAAAAGTCATAACTAAATAAAAATTAGAAGTAAAAAGTATTATGTAACTGCATACATAGCATATACTCTTCTTGTATGTCTATCTATTCTCAACGAGTACTAATTTAATACACGATACATTCGTTAAATATATATTGTTCCGCTTAATGTTCATCAGTAACAATCAAGCTAAAGTTGGGCGCATACTACGCATTGCCGATGAAAGCTTTTAGAAAGGATTTTTTGACTGAACTTATTCTCAAACTAAATATTTGGTACTTTAACTTAGAAATCAGTGCTTACTGTACTAACTTTTCTCTATTCTGATAGCCGTAGTCAGTAATTAGTTCGGAAGAAGACATTAGCTAATGGATACTTGTACCGAAAGAGGCATTTACTTAGTTTACGTATTGTGACTAGTTTAACTAATGTGACTGCAATCCTTTGTACCAGATTATATTCAACTGGGATTTATGCCAAAAGATGTTGCGAAGTGGGTAGCTCCTTTGTGCGATGCTGGTCTTTTCAGTTTTTCTGGGTATATCTATCCGAAAGAAGTACTTGCAGCTGCTTCGGTGGGAAACAACAGCAAAGTACCGATGATATTGTACGTTTCACAGGCATGTATTCTATCCCTGAAAATTTCTCCTTAGATTTTTTTTTTTTTTTTTTTTTTTTCTGTAACCTTTATTCTGTTATGGCAGCTTGTCATTGTGACGTACTTATGTGAAGGGCGATGTTTTTTTTAATATTATATGTAGGGGCACAACTTATCAGAAATATCGAGGTTTTTGCAACCTGAACATGTTGCTTCAATTTGCTCACTCGTTTCATCAATGCAGAGATGTGTTGGTCTTTGGCGCCTAGAAGAGGTAAGCAAAATTGACTAGATTGCATTAATGCCCTGTTTCTTGCCGTTTATGCCCCTACCTATAGTTAATCTTTTGATGGTGGTATATCCTTTTTAGACAAGTTTATTGTGTGTATATGTGTTTGTCTATGTGCATGCGTCTGAGTTGGATTGCTATGAGATGTCGAACGGCATCACACAATTATCCCACATGGACATGATATAAAGTTTCTATTTAGTTTTGGATATGTTATCACCATTGGAGATAATCCTCACTAAATTATGTACTATTTTGAAGTTCTAGCCCGTCTGTGTCAAATTTGCAAATTTGTGATACTGTGAAGGGTATATATAATATCTATCAAATGACCTTGTTTAATTTACTCTCTTTTTTCTAACATTTTGGAAGAATCTAACTTTATTAGTGTTTCTGATTTATAAGGTGTTAGGTCATTACAAATGGCCTGAACTGCTTGAAACTGATTTTGTTTATGGTAAGATTTAAAACGTTATTTACTAGAAGTTTACGGCTGATATGGTAATTTCTTTTACTAAGTGTTTCTTTCTTGTAGGGGCATCCTCAATTGGTACATCTATGAATCCACAATTCTTAGCTGCATTTTCAGCAGCGGCTGGGAAGAGGTCGGTTCAATTCGTTGATTCAGAGGAGTCAGATCCAGAGGTAACAAACAAATCTTGTTGAAATTTGGGATTTTGACTGTGAAAACATACATCTGTCTGTAATTTTTATTCATGGACTTATTTACAGAGGTAACGTGCCTTGTTTATCCATTGTTTTAATAGTGGGGCCACTGGAATACCAGTCATGAGTCAAAAAATCCATCACTGAGAATCATTTTTCCTACTATTGATAGAGTGAGAGATGCGCCTTGTGGAATTTGGCCTTCTAGACGGTTGCTTTGCTTCTCAGAGGTATGAAACTTCAAGGCCTTAATGTTCATTTCTCCTTTGTTGGAAAAGTTTTGGTTGGTGGAACCCACCAGGCCTTGCTAATATGCAATTTCTCTTTGACAAATATTTGTTCTACTACTTTTCTCAGAAAGCGTGGCAGAGGTTGAAATCCATAGACATATTGCATGATGCAGTTCCACATCCAAGTTGCAGAGTAGGTTATCCTATGCATGTCAAGGTAAAGGTTTTCATATTCATATTTATTGTTGCAAAAGTTTGATGACCAACCATAATCTAGTTATCACCTATTGGCGGGAGCTTCATCTCAATTTGTTTGGCCTTGTTGCAAATTTTGTTCTGAAATCTAGCTATATCTTTACTCTCTTCATCCATCTCAACATCCGAATAGAAGCCGTTATTAAGAAATGCCAAAAGGATGCTTGATGAGATATACTATTATACTAGTGTTCTCCTACGAAGTTTGTGTGGTACACCATACACCACACTGGGTTTTTAAATAAGAAATGCCAAAAGGATATCCAGGTTGCTATTCCAGAAAAATCAAATATGTAACGCCTTTTTTATGTTATAAGCTTCTAAAAACGCAATTTGATTCTCTAGTTAATTAAATTATTAACAGGTATTTAATCATTTTTTGATGTAGGTGGCTAGAAGGCGCTTTCAGTCAAAGACAGATGCTTCATCTTTTGGATGGGTGTACTGTGGATCACATAATTTCAGCCCAGCTGCATGGGGGCGCCCAATGACCTCTGGCGTAAAAGCAAACGGAACCATGGAAACCACCTCTTCTACAGGTTCAAGGCTACACGTGTGTAACTATGAGCTCGGGATCATTCTCATTGTTCCCCCATTAGATACACACAAGGGTACTAATCAATCAAGTTCAAACCTGGATGATATTATTTTACCATTTGTCCTTCCTGCCCCAAAGTACAAGCCCAACGACAGACCGGCTACAACAACAGCTATGAGAGAAGCCTTAGCTAAACTTGCTGAATTAGAAAAAGAAATTCTGGAAGAAGCTGATGGTGCAGGAGAGATGATGGACGAGGAGATGCCTGATGAAGAAGAAGTGGTAGAGGTGAATGAATATGTTGCAGAAGAGAAAGAAGAAGAAAATGCTTACGCTGAGAAGCTTTGGAGCCAAGTGGATTCATCTGAAAGCCGATGAGCATCATTCATATAAACTCATTTTTCACAGAGCTATACTCCCATCACTTATTGCATTTGTTCTATAATTATATTCATTGATTGTCTTCGGATCGAGATTATTTACTGTAAGTCTGTAACACCGATTAAACAGAGAATACTTGTTACGTTACGTTACGTTGTAATTTATTGTTGTTACTTGATTCTACTACTTTCTACCCTTGAAATCATCTAAATAAGATGTAAAATTCTTGCCTATCAGAGAGAAGAATGCCTAACCATTTGGCAGTTTTTGAAATTTGCTCTACCTAAATTATCTATGTTGTGGTGATTGGAGATGGTTTTAAAATGCATCGTTTAGGGCGATATGTGTCATCTTCTTACATTTCCCGCCCAACCTTTGAATTTGAAACTTTTTATGATCATCTCTTACAGTGTTGTTGTAACACTTTGAACTCACTCAAACAGATACACTCATCGCTCTTCACTTCCGGTCTCATCGCCCGAAACCACCATTTGGGTGCTCAAATCATCATCAAATATGTCAATTTTGGTCACCCAAACAATGCCAGGTCCATCTTTGATGCGTTTCGCTCATACGATTCCTTCCTTTGGAACACAATGCTCCGTGGTTACGCTAAATGGGGTCATTCTAATGAAACATTTGAGCTATATTTGATTATGCGTAAAACTGGTATTGGACCTAACAATTATACATTCCCTTTTGTTCTCAAAGCGTGCGCTTCGAGAGTAGGGGTATTGCAGGGGAAGTTGGTTCATGGAGATGTTATAAGAACTGGGTTCGAGTCGGATATGTATGTTGAAGCTGGGTTAGTTGATATGTATGCGAAATGTGGCAAAACTGAGGACGGTCGAAGGGTATTTGATACAATGTCTAGTAGAGACCTTGTTTGCTGGACTGCGATGATCACGGCTTATGAGCAGTCTGAGAAAGCTGAAGAGTCATTGTTGTTGTTCCAAAGAATGCAAGAAGAGGGTCTTAGTGGAGATGTCGTTACAGCTGTTACTATATCGTCTGCCGTGGCTCAACTAGGAGATTCCACGAGGGCTCGATCTATTCATGCCCACGCTGTACAGAATGGGTTTATGGAGGATTTGTTTCTTGGTAATTCAATTGTAACAATGTATGCCAAATGTGGTAATTTGGATGAGGCACGTTTAGTTTTTGATTGGATGAAGGAAAAAGATGAAATCTCGTGGAATTCAATGCTTTCTGGTTACACTCAAAATGGGAGTGCTAGGGAAGCTATGTTACTTTTCGATCATATGAAGGTTTTTGGACCAAAACCCAGTTCAGTGACAATGCTGATCGTAGTCTCTGCCTGTGCTTACCTTGGATCTCCACACCTTGGAAGGAAGCTGCATACTTTCATGATTGATAAAAGAATAAGGATTGATACTACATTACGGAGTGGAATCATGGATATGTATGCAAAATGCGGAGACTTGGCATCTGCAATTCAAATGTTCAATAGTAGTTGCCCTAGTGAACGAGACATTGGTTCATGGAATGTTATGATTTCAGGCTACGGTATGCATGGATATGGAAAAGAAGCTGTAAAACTTTTCTTACAGATGAAAGAGCAAGGCGTCAAGCCAAACCGCATCACATTCATATCCCTTCTATCTGCCTGTAGTCATGCGGGTCTTGTTAGTGAGGGTAGGAAGTGTTTTGAAGACATGACAAAATTATCAGTGACACCTGAGGTGAAACACTACACTTGCATGGTTGATATGCTTGGTCGTGCTGGACTCTTGGAAGAAGCTTTTTGTTTGATCAAAGAAATGCCGTTAAAGCCAAACGATGCGGTGTGGGGTGCCTTGCTTTTAGCTTGTAGAGTTCATGGGAATACTCGTATGGGAGAACATGCAGCTAAGAACTTGTTTGCTTTGGAACCTGACTATTCTGGATATTATGTCTTAATGTCAAATGTTTATGCAGTATCAAACAAATGGCAAGAAGTTGGCAAACTGCGAAAGAATATGAAGAGCAAGGGAATAAAGAAACTTGCAGCATTTAGTGTTATTGAATTTGGTGAAGAGGTTCATGGATTCCACACTGCAGACCAAATTCATCCATTACGGAGAGAAGTAAAGAGAAAGGTTGAGACTTTGGTCATGGAGATAAAAATGGCAGGATATGTGCCAGATAGATCATGCGTTCTACATGATGTGGAAGAGGAAGAGCAGGACGACATTCTCCAGACTCACAGCGAGAAACTCGCAGTGGCATTTGGCATCATGAAAATTGACCCCTTAATGTCCATTCAGGTAACTAACAACCTTAGAATGTGCAATGATTGTCATTCAGTTTTCAAGTTTGTATCATCTGCCTATCAAAGGAAAGTTGTTGTGCGAGATGCAAACAGGTTTCATCACTTTGAGGGTGGTTCTTGTTCATGCGGAGATTATTGGTGAGCTGCACATTTAGTGGTGTGCATTAATGGTTAACTTATCAGTCTGTCTGTCTGTCTTAGGCACATAGATGGGAAAATTTTCAACAAATTCAAGATAACACACTGATATTTGAAGCTGATTACTTTGTCTTTGTGGTTTTTTTCCCCAATACAGGAAAGATGAATTATTTGTTTTGTTCATTTGAAAGAAATTATTGTTACACTGGTCTACAACTCTACTACAAATTAAGACAGTGGGACTTCATTTAGTTGTTTACAATGCCATCTAATATCTGATTTCAGTCATAAAGGAATGAAAGTGAAAAATGTTGTTGGATGTCCAAAATGAGATTTGTTAACTTGAATGTTATTTGCCAGAGTTGTTTCTTTGCAATTTCACCATTGAGATGATCTTGGAATCTATGGTTTAACAGTTCTAAAATCTCTGCAGGGAACCTTTACACTAAAAAGGAGATAAGAAGCTATTTTAAAGAATGGTACAGAATATGGATTATGAAGGCAGGTTCTATACTGCAGAAACTATATTAGTCATCCGAGCACACTGTAAACCATGGCGATGATCATGGAATCTATGGTCTAACAGTTCTAAAATCTCTGCAGGGAAAGGAAACAAGAGGTTCATTTGCATTTACAGAATACAGCATTTCTTACTATGAACCTTTACACTAAAATGAGATAAGAGGCTAATTTAAAAAATGGTACAGAATATGGATTATGAAGGCAGGCTCTATATGCAGAAACCATGCTAGTCATCAAAGCATCCTGCATGGTGATCATCCCTCATGATTCCAGAAAGAATTAGAGCCAACAATCAAATCTAATGGAAAGCAAAAAATTCACAGCAGAACTAACATAAGCAAGAGCCAGAAATCAAAATTAAACCACTAGAACATAATGCACCACGAATAGAGTGATCCCGAGGTCCCTGTAACAGCTTTGTGAGATCCAAGCACAAACAACTGTAGCACTTGCTTTGGTAGGATGGTTTTCCTTTAAACATTACATACTGAAAAACCCCAACTCCATATAGCTAGACTTAATCGTAAAAGCAAGTGTTAATGATCTTGACACCACCAAATAACCAGATAGACAAATACTAGCATCTCTGAACATAAATGTCATCAAACCATTCTCTAAGAGGAACTGATAGTAATGTGGGGAGAACACTTGGGCAATATAACTCCTGACTGTACCAAATGTCTCCATATAACTAGTTTAGCATAAGAATCTCCTTAGAGCTTACTGAAAAATAGCATATTGCAACAACCCAAGAAAAGATTTTAAAGCAACAGAATCTCAATGCCACTTCCATTATTATACTCATAGAGAAGCTGCATGAAACATTTCCAGGAAAAGATAAAACTCGCCTCAAATACTCTAGTTAGTTCATCTAAAAATGTTAATATTGGCTTGATAAGGAGATATCAATCACAAAACTTCAAATAGCACTATGTATATCACCATTCCAACTACTAAAACCAATAGCATTACTATCTTTCCTAAAAGACATCAAAATTTAAAAACATAACATCTCTACTCATCATATCATACCCTTAGTATTTGAAGCTTTGACGAGAACGCAATAGCAACCCAATCCGGCTGCGAAGACGACCACTGCAACTGCTCAATCTCCGCCCCAGCCGTATACGCTAAAATCGGATCCAACCCACCTTCCACAGGCTGCCCCATCGACGACAAATCCCAAATAAGCGCTTGCGAATCATCACCTGCAGTACAAATATGACACGAACTATGCGGTGCCCACGCAATCGCATTCACACTGGCATGATGCCTCTGTAACTCCACCACAGGTAGCGTTGGAAACCTTATATCAAGCACAACAACCTTCGCGCTATCCATTATAATAGTAGCCATATACCTTGGATCCTGCTTATTCCACCCCAATCTAACCAATGGAGTATCAGGCTCCGAACTCTCGTAAATAATCGTAGAATGCTCCTTATCTCTCAAATCAAAAACCCTCACAGACCCATCAGCTGAAACCGAAGCGAAAACACCAACACCTCCCCAAGCAATATCATACACCTCTTTATCATGAGCAATCAATTGGGTATCAACAGTTTCTCTCTCAATATCCCAAATAGTACAAGTAGTATCAACACTAGAAGTCCCAATTCGTTTAGGTTCAGCTTCATTCCAATCAAAAGACGTTAATGGACCGCAAAACTCACTGTTTTTGTTACCATTGAGTATGGTTTTAAGCTCAACACGGTCATCACCAAGTTGCCAGACCCTAAGGAAGTCACTAGAAGTAGCGAGGAGATCGGGTTTTTGACATTCTTTGTCAGGGATGAAGATGGTTTTGGTAGGAGGGTAAGGGTGTTCGAAGGAGAGATTGGGGTCGGATCTGATTTCACCATTAGTGTCATCAAGTTGAACGATTTCGATGTGGTTTGGGAATTGTTCGAGGAGTGAAGCGATAGCGAGACGGTACTTTTTGTCACCACGAACACTCCAATTCATGGAGTAGATGTGCCATGGTGCTTCATAAGTGTAGATCTCGGAGCGTTTTTGTTGGTCTTCGGAGATCTCATGGTTTGGTTCACCCATTGAAGCTTGAAACTTGAAAGAGAGAGAGAGAGAGAGAGAGAGTGAGTGTGTGTTTGACAAAAGGAGAGAACAAGTGAGTGCGTTGTTTTTTATGAGATTTCGTTGTTGTTGAAAAGCAGGAGATAGAGATTTCTACATTTGGATAATGGATGGATGGATGGATGGATGAATGGATATGGGAAGCTTGCTTTGTCTATCTACATTTGGACAAACACCCTAGAAAAAGTAGAAACTTCGACTCCGGGGAGAGGGGGGAAAGAAATCTCATATCGATGTAACCTGGGATGTACATTGAGGTGGCTGCTTGATTAGTCTGATAGGTTGTTCCAGGCTTAAAGCATCTCCTTAAGTGCCTCACTACCTTGGAATCTAAGGTGCCACAAAGAATTTTCGAGCTCCAACAGCACCTTACTGACTTAGATTTACAACTCATTTCTAAGGTTGAGTCTTGCTTTCCAAAACTCAACATTTATTTCTTACTAGTATCAGGAATAACATACCACTTTGCTCAAACAGATTTCTCTCCAAATTCAACTTTTCACAATATTATTTTATGTGTGAGAGAGAATATTTTTATTAAAAATTGAGACCTACAATATTTCTTATTAGAGAGAGAAAAGAAAGGAAGAGAAAAAATATTTGTAGGGACCCATAAAAGTAGTATGCACATATCACTCTAAGTTTTGAATTTTCATACTTTGGAGGGTATGTGGGTGAGTATGTTGAACACCATACCCTAATTTTTTTTCAAAAGTAGGTGAAAAGTGTAACAGCATACCATGTTGTTGGAGATGCTCAATTCCAAGGTTGAGTATTGGAATTGATTTTTTACTTGGCAATTAGGCACCCAAGTGTTGGGCATGTGTTTGTTTTTTAATCGGGCGCCCAATTATTTTATTTTATTTTCACAATAAATTCAAATCGGGCACCAATTTTTTATTTTATTTTTATTTTTATTTTTTTTTTAAAAATGAAACGAGTAAGGCGCCTGTTAAAAAAAACAAGTCAAGTACTGTCGGAAGAAATAGAACATCACTTACTTGGATTTGGTTTTTTTTTAACCAGGTTAGTGAAGCACTTTAGGAAATATTCTTATGAGCCTAGAAAGATTCACAGTTCCAACTCAAAAGGAAAACAACAGATAAAGCTTAAGCAAATTCATATACAGTAGGAATAACACAAATATCAAAACATTTCAGGCTTTCCCAATTGGCATCAGACTCACAAATATCAAATCTCTTCAACTGAGATAAATAAAATGGTTAAATAAGTAATCATTACATTGTTAGATTCCAATTGTTAAATAGTTTAGCAAAGTTGAGACAAGGTCCGCTAGTCTCAACAAAAGCGTGCATGTAAGTACATATATACACTTCCATGAGAAAGAAGGTGTGCCATGTATTGCTGTACACATGGTGATAAATTACCAACTCTGAATATAACTATAACTTGGTTATTCTGGATAAAGAAGAGACACACTCAGTTCTTGATGGTTATTGCAAAGGATGGATGGACCAAAAGGATACACTCGATGAGAAAAACACAAGAATGATTGGAACAGGATAAAAAATTAATGATGAGAAAAACACAAGGCAATGGGAGTATGCATGGGACTGTTTATTTTCTGTAATCTTTGATTCCTACTGTGAGCTATAAGATGCAAATTTTAAAGTAGAAATTGCGACATCAAGAGTACAGAATCGAGTAAATGACACTTCTTTTTGATAAACAATTTCTGCCAAAGTAACATACCAGTTTACAACATTCCAGACAATATACAAGCAAATATTCATTTCTTTGTGTCTCCTGTATTTTCAGACTTGACATCTTCCTTTCTCTCAGTGGTGTCCGGGGAGGCATTGGTAGCAAGGACCGGCTTTTTCTTATTTCCATCATTTGAACTTGGCTCTGGTGCAGAACTAGGCCTAGTTTCAGAGACTTAACTTTTTGGAATCCTCTTTGTCTTCTGTTGATTTCATGATGGATATGGATTTTACAACAAGATCTTTTATGGTCTCCTCTAGCTTGTCCAGTCTATCGTTCATCATGAGCAATCAATTGAGAAGCCATTTCTTTGTCGGCCGAGGCTTTTTCTTTTGCCTTTTGCAGCTTTCACCACTTCTTCAGCTTTCTGTTTTATTTACTGTTTTTCCTGATAAAGCATATTAGGTTAATCAAATCTAAAGCTATATGCGAATAAAGAACAAGGATTGTGTCCACGAAACACATTCAACACTTTAGAATATATTTGATAAGAACAAGCGCTGCAAATATAGATAATTATAACACCTTGATAAATTTTAGCAATGCCAAGCAAATGCGACTAAGTCAATTCCTCAAGATTGAGTTACTTTGTACAAATCACTTTTTGGATTAAATTCAGTTTCTTTTCCAGGGTTATGCATTGACATATTCCAAAAACTACATCAACTTGGACGTTGCATCTTTATTGTAAGTTTGAAACTCTATCCCACCTCTTGTCCATACCCACATATCATGTCAATAGATATCAAAAAGAGTTAAGAGAAGGCATACTAAGGAAATATCTTTAACCTTAATTGGACCACGATCTAATCCAAACCTTAAAGCAAATGACCCTAGAAATGGTGACGCTTTATTACCTGTTATCAGAGACCCCGCTATTTTGCATAAGCTAGAACTTTAGGTGTTTTATCCAATTAGCGGAATTCCAATATCCAAAGACGAACTATTTTCCTTTTTTCAGTTTTCTCCAGGTTACAATTTAAAAAAAAAAGAACTGGAAAAGAAAAAAAAAAGAGTTATCGCTTGGATCCAAACTTCATAGCTTGGATAAACAGATTTAAATGAAGTGTGACAAGAACTCGGCAGAGTGCAGAAGCTCTTCTTATTTTGGATTGGATATAGCATCCTGTAATCCTATTCAAAGTACAACCTTCTCCATGGAAGGTCTGACAATTTGGTGGCTGTGAGTTCTGTTACTCACAATCTTAATATAGCTATGGCATCTAAATGCCAACACTGCAGGGATGGAGGGCTAGGCTACCAACAAGAGAAAGTTATATAAGAGGCTTTACTTCACACAAAAAGGTATGAGCAAGCACTTGTTATCCAAAACGACCATGTTTTCTCCTTATAATGTGCTCCAGAATAAGTTATGTGCAAATGGGAGCGGCTACCAACAAGAGAAAGTTATATAAGAGGCTTTACTTCACACAAAAAGGTATGAGCAAGCACTTGTTATCCAGAACGACCATGTTTTCTCCTTATAATGTGCTCCAGAATAAGTTATGTGCAAATGGGAGCTTCCTCCTAAGCCTTCTATAACTATAAGCACTGATATATCCTTACACGAGAAATGAGGTACACTGGAGGTGTTATACGATTCCAAATTTCTAATAGATGGTCTCTAAGATGCTTTAATAGAAGAATGACTATCAACTATGGAGAGCTTTTGGCTGTATTAAGATAGCTATGTCAAGAGGATCAATACTCATATGTGGGTTGCGACTCGTCAGCTATACAGTGGGCAGAATTATTGACAGACATATACTTCAACTATGGACGACCACCTAACTTAATAGACACAAATGCTTGTTTGGAAGACCACCACATCTAATAGGTAAGAAACTATAGTGCAGCCTGATGTTTCAGTAATATAAAACTCTCCAGGTTTGTGAAGCGCACCTTTCAGTAATAAAAAACTTATGTCCTAGCAAAAAGAAACTTATCAGTTCTTAATATTTGCCTCAACAGAATATACTTCAATTTATTACGTAAAGAAAATATGTTAATATTGGCCAGGACCAGTTATATAGAGAGAAAACACGTTGAAGCTAGAAGACACTTATTTGAAATAATAAATTTCAAATGTAAGATGGAGAGATACAGAGATTACATAAATGGATTGTGCGGCTTGCAGAGGTACAGTGGCAAGCCCCGGGAGGTTAGTTAGGAGAATGGTGAAATATAATGAACTCGACAAACTTCCAGACATCAAAAAAAAATTGCGGAAATACCCACAAAGGGAAAGTATCATTACCTCCTCCAGCAATCTCATTCTGTAACGAGAATATTTTGCCACTAGATATATATGGCTGTTAGAAAGAGATAAATTTCAAAAAGAGACAGAATAACCAAATATAATAATTGTGGTAAATCATAATCTAATGAAGGCATCAGAGCAAAGAAGAACTGTACCAGATGGAAATCAATCCTGAAAACATAAAAAAAGGATTGGTGAGAAGGTTCCCAGCATCTTCATTAATGAAGGATATCACATTCATATAGTCTAAAAATATATGCAGATATTGAATGAGCTTAACAACTGATTCACTTCTAATCCCAACATTCCTAAATTTCTATAAGAAAAAATCTTAAGAACATGTTACATGCATATCTTCTACTTATAAAAGAAAATTTGAATCTGTAATATTTGCGAAGAGACTACTAGAATGTAATTTGCAATGCCTATTCCATAAAAACTTATGTTTGAAATATCGGTTTTGATTTCATTAATGAAAATGGCATATTAATGTCATATTCGTGATTGGCTACTAACATGAGAAAACTCGGAAACATAAATAAAGAAAAGGGAATCTCAAACTATATTAGACATCAATAAACTGACACAAAAGAAGAAGAAAAAATTGTTGTTACCCAAATTTATGCTCCTTGGTAGGAGCAGAGAAGAGAATCACGAAATCAAGGTTATTCACTTGACTATACACATCTAAGGCTCTCTCTGACTTCTCAACTCTAGTGGCATTGTTAGCGCTATTGTTAGCCTTGTTCGTATTAGTGCAGAAAGACCTAGTGGGGCAGCTGAGACTAACACCGATTAAGAGCTGCCGTCGAAGTCCTAATACGTGTAGCCCTCTCATTTCATCTATAAAAATCAAACGAAGCAATGGGGTTACAATTAAACTCATCTCCAGACTAAATTAACTGAGGGATTAGAATCCCAAAAATCAACATCAATTTTTTCTTACAAAATCTCGAGACTACCAAAGTCTACTAAAAGTTGCATTATATAAAAACTAACAATATCGTTATACCCTCATTCCATGCGCACAGGTGAGACAATAGAAGCAGACGAGCTTAATGAACATGAGCGTAACAAGTACTCATACACAAATGTTTCAACTAGTAAAACACAACTTACGGGAATTCTCGCTTAATTTTCATGAATCAATGAACATTTACTCCCTCTTTTTCACATACATTATACAAACTAGGAACTTTTAATGTACTTGATCCAAACAGGTCCCAGACTCCCAATTCAATCAAGACTACTAAACCTCAACAAATATAATAAAAACAGGTAACAAAATGAATACCTAGATTCATGGCATTAAGAGCATTGGGTCGATCACAGCAACCCCTTTAGGGAAATCATTCCCTTTTCCCTTGACGAAATCATACCTTAAATGCATATTTGAACCTGCCTAAATTCGCTTTGTGGCATCTTTTGTGAATGCTTAAATAATGTACCGCGGTTTCATACATTTTCTCCAGTGATAGGCCGTTAGTCCTTGATGTTCTATTATCCTTTAAGGTATGAAAATTATCTCCGAGTCTACATATTCTTTGGCACTGTGTGATTATAAGATTTGGTTGTGGATTATAGCAGAATTGCATCTAGTGAATTGCTAGTTCAATGAGATGACTATATATATGGTAGCTTCTAGTGACCTGCTACTGCAAGTTCGTTACTATATATATGGTAGCTTCTCCCTCTCCCCTCTGATAGTTCTGTCATAGATATATTGGTAAAAATTATATGAAACCAAAAACAAAAGAAATAAATAAAAATAGTTGTGAACTACAAATAATCAATTTACAGTACAACTAATTGGGTCAGTTTGAAGTAGTCTTAACCCAGGTTCAAATAGTTACTGTATCCATCTTTTGCTAGTTCAATGCAGTTGATAAATAATTTTTAGGGAATTTTTCCCCTGATATACTTATAGACAGTTTAACGAAGTCTTAGGGTAATGTTTTAAAAAAAAATGAGGTGAAATAAGTATAGTATATGAAAGTAAAAAAAGGAGAGAAACGAGACAGGATAGGAGAATACAAAACAGTACTGTATATAGCCAATGTCGAATACATTCTTTCTTTGAAAAAACAAATTTTTGTAAGCTTACACTAGGCGCTTAATCTTCGATTGGCCAACTAGGTTAAGGATTATGGAGTGTAGAAATGGAATTTAGATTAAAATAGTTTGTATTTAGCAATAAATACCATAACTATAAGTAGGAATTACTGGGAATATGTACTTCCTTTTAAATAGCATTGGAGTTAATTTCATGGGGCTTCTACAGTTTGAAAGATTTCCAAGAGAGAATAATTCATCTATTTCCAAGGTACAATGCATGAACCTAATTGTAACTTAAAAAGTCAAAACAATTATCAAGATATCTTAAAGAGGCCTTCAGTGCTTCACTATAAAAACAGACCACTAAGGTTCAATCAGAAACATCTTCCTTTTGAGCAATGGCCTTGAATATTCTCACTTCTGCCAATACTCCCTCGCCAACATACCATGTGAGTTTTGCTGGCAAAACAATTGTGACTACGGTCACAGACAAGGCTGATGATGCAAATGCCTGGGTTAATGAAATTTTATTGATCCACTATGGCAAACCCACTATTGTTGTTGGTTTGGACATAGAGTGGAGGCCTCATTACAATCGAAACATGAGTAACAAGTCAGCCACCCTACAACTATGTGTCGATGACAAATGTCTTATTCTGCAGTTGTTCTACATGGACTACCTTCCTCAGTCACTGAAAAATTTCCTTAGTGATTCTGCTGCTATCTTTGTAGGATTGGAAGTTGGTAATGATGTTGCTAAACTCAGGGTGGAATATGGACTCAACTGCCGTCGTCATGCTGATATCAAGGCGTTAGCTAAAGCGCGTTGGCCTGGTCGCTTTAGACGTCCTGGTTTGAAGGACCTTGCTTTGGAAGTTGCTGGTCTTCGCATGGCAAAGCCTAAGCATGTTTGTAAGAGCAACTGGGAGAATAGAGTGCTTAATGTGTATCAAATTGAGTATGCTTGTATTGATGCTTTTGCATCCTACAAGATTGGTCATAAGCTTCTTGTTGAGGTCTAATTTGAGAGATTACTCATCCATGCATTTAGATGCATGTTTTGGTAGAGTTGATGCTGTTTGTTTTGTTGGTTTCAGTTATTAGTGGTTTAGGGCTGTTGGTGTTGGTAATGGTGTTATCTTCTTTGAAGTATTCTGATGTTTCCTTTTTGTTTTGTTTTCGTGGATTGTGATTATGCAGATTGTGTCTTTGGTCTTTAAGAAGATTAGCAATCGATGTTTTGTTTTAATTTAAGTGAATTTTTGCTAGTAGTATCCAGGTTGAGATTGTTTTCTTTAATTTGCTTTACCATATTTGATTGTTTCCAATAATTGATTGTTGTTTTTAACCCTGTCGTTGATGTTCCATAGTTCACCCTGGTCACCCACAACAACGTTATCCCCATTTGAGATCATGTAGGAGCACATGTGAACATTGACAGAGCTATAAGGGAGGGGGGAACTATGGATATGTGGGAATCCTTATTGAGTCAATGACTGCTACTGTCACTAAGTTTGAACGTTCTACTAATGAGAACACTTCATTGATACAATCTGTGACTGTATACTTGGATAGACTTCTCTATCAAATTTAAGAAACCGTTAATTAAACCAATGCTCAATTACCAATAGAACCACATAACAGATTAGCTAAGCAAAAGTAAGAAGAGTCACAAGTACAGAAGAAATATGTGCTAATGCAGCATTTCATTTGCTCTTAACTATGTTTAGATCCCAAACCTCAACAAAAAGTTATTTAGGAAGACTTTGAGTAAATAAGTAACGTACTAGAGAATACAAGGCATGCACAAATGTATTTTCTAACATCTCTAGAGACCCTAAATGTTCATGTTGTCTATGTTGCTATCGTCATCTCACGATACATAAAGTAAATAATGTAACACCGATTCATAAATGTATTCCAGAGATAGACTTTGAGTAAGTATGATGTGAATTGTCCTTCCATGTTCATTATGTTTTTGTACAAATACTCATTTATAATCGACAAGCTTTATGGCATCATGTGTGCGGACATAGGTTTGAACACTTTACGTTTTGCTAGCCAGCTGAGCTCAGCTTGGATCACAGATTCTAATTTTGGCCAACCATTACGGTTACGACACTCACCAACCGGAAGGGGTTCTGGATCGTCATCCTCGATGGCATGCGCAGCAACGAATGTGAATACGCTGTCTACAAAAACTTTAGAGCGGTCCGAAGTTGTACCATTACAGACATAATTGATCGAGATTTGTCTGTTATCATAGCTATATGTCATGCCGGGCATGCCTGGTAATGTACCAACTGGTTGCGTAGTTACAATAGCCATGTCAATGGGTGGTTCCATCCTAGATAAACCGACTACACCATTAGTCATTTTTGGTCCTAATTTTTGCCGCTTCCTCGAAGCCGATTTTTTGTCCTTAGGAGAACATATACGGGGTCTCTTGACTGTTGATTCATTTGCAGGATGCACGGTAGTTCCTTTCGAAACCTTGCAGGTACATGCCCCTTGGTCATTTTAGCAGCATCGTTAAAATCCATCCGACATTTCATTTGTGACATACTGTAAGTTAAGTATCCATTGGACTTCATTGCCACTCTGTTTAGTAACGGGATCCAGATGAGATAACTATAGTGTTTCCCAAGTTAACTTGGGAACTTCCCAAGATTGCATAACCCCAAACAGTGCCCGGAAGCTGAGATCATAATAACAGTGGCCTAACGATTGTCTGCAATCGTTTGATTAGAATCTTCGTCATACCATTCTGGGTATGGACATTAGGCACCGGATATTCCACATCTATCCCATTAGCGATGCAATAATCATCGAATGCGCGTGAGGTAAACTCATATGCTTTGTAAAGTCAGTTCGACTTGATCAGGTGTTCCGGGAAATAAACCCGTAACCGAATAATCTTTGCAAGAAGTCTTGCAAATGCCATATTCATAGTAAACAATAGGTAAACGCGTGACCAGCTCAAAGATGCGTCAATAATGACCATAAAATACCTAAACGGGTCGCTATGTAGATGGATAGCTCCTCAGATATCTTCATGGATGCATTGATGAAACGCTGGAGACTCCGACTCCACCTTGGTCATACTAGGTCGGATAATCAATTTACCCTGAGAACAGGCGTTGCAAGGACAGTCTCGTAGTATGCAGATCTTTTCTTCTTTCAAAGAATGTCTGGAGCTACTGTCAATAATCTTTCTCATCGTCCAAAAACCTGGATGTCCCAGACGATCGTGTTATAGTTTGAATGTTTTCTCTTGTAAGGGAGAAAATTTGGTTATAGCATAGGTCTCGACATACCAAATGTCTGTGGAATATAGCCCTGAGGGGTGTATTGGACATCGTCCCAATACAATTTTTTGACCATGGGGAGTGGTCGAAGTGATACACAAAACTTGGATATCCCGAAAGTTGAGTAGATTCCAGATGGAATTACTCGCGCATAAAGTGGACTGGATACTCAGTATCGTACCATTGGGTACTAATAATGTGGCACTACCGGTGCCTTCTATCATGCTGGCCGAGCCAGTGATAGTCGTGACATCGTTGATGCATGTGGTCAGAGACAAAAAATATTTATTATCTCGTATGATTGAGTGCGTGGTACCACTGTCTACCAGACAAGACAGTTGTCGCTACTCATCTAATTATCGAAAAATGCTTGATAAGCATAAAGATCCATATTGGCAACTTGTATATAGCAAATTAACTATCATATAATAGAATTAACTATTATTCCCGTAAAAATTCTAACATATAGCAATTATAACAGAAATATCTAGCGTTAATTATCACAAAACATTTATAGCACAAAATTTTTGCAGCCAATAAGTGCATTTTACATCTCAATCACAAGATATGAATGAAAACATCCAATAAGCATGGTACGTCAAATAGATTTCTTAAATGCATCAAGCTCTAAATACAGCTACTGGGAAGGGGGAAGGAAGCCTCTTAAGAGGATTGACAAACTGCTCAAGTCAAGCAGTACAGTACAGTACAAGTATGATAAGGTTTCAGTTCCTGAAAAACTTGCAAGCCTCGAAAAATTCACTTGCAACTCCAAAGGAAAACAACAGATAAAGCTAAGCAAATTCATATCCAATAGTAACACAAACATCAAAACATCTCAGGCTCTCCCATTGGCATCATAGACTAACAAATATCATCTTTCTTCAACTGAGATAAATAAAAGGGTTAAATAAGTAATCATTACATTGTTAGATTCCAAATGCTAAATAGTTTAGTAAAGTTGAGACAAGGTTTGCTGAAGACATTGTGCCTCCGATTATCCGCTAGTCTCAACAGAAACGTACATGTAAGTACATATATACCACCAAGGAAGTATTACGTCTAATACATTCGCCGGAAATTACTTCTTTCTATGCTCCACTTCCGTCAAGCTGTCCATGAGAAAGAAGGTGTGCCATGTATTGCTGTAAACATGACAAACCAGTCAATCACCACGAGGGACAATTCTATATACGGAACCAGAAAATAAGTGAAAGTATCACAAAAACGATTTTAAAGGGGAAATCAGTCCATAGCAAATTTTAACATGATACATCATGGGAATCACAATTTCTTCACTTATAACGTTATACAGGAAACAACTTACCGCAAAACTCAGGATGAGTTACTTAAGAGAACATGTATATTACTTACTGAAATATTATACATTTGTACCCATACTTTTGTATTGATTCCAAGATATTCACAATACTTACTAAAACATTGTCAGAAAAAGATATCATTAACATGAAATAAATTAATAAATAAAAATAGTCAAAGCCAAGGAAAGAGGGAACATATAAGTAGCAGAGGAGAGTGGAAAATCTCAGATCATATTAGCAACAAGATAGGGGAGATTGTCAGCCACTGTTTTGAGTTGAGATATATAAACATTCACCAAGGAGTGCCTGATGAAGTGGTTTGGTCTGCTTCTGCTACTGGTGAGTACACTTTGAAGGACACCTACGATCACCTAAGGGTCAACAGAGATAGGGTGAATTAAAGCAATATATTGTGGTTTAATGGATCAATACCTAGACACTAATTCATATCTTGGATGGCCTTCCAAAAGTTCACAAAACAAAGCAAAAACTACTTAACTGGGGCACTGTTCAGAAAGCAACCTGAGTGATGTATAGAGTAAATGATGAAGATGAAGACCATCTCTTCTTTGGATGTACGTTTGCAAGTTATGTTTGGAAAGCTCTTGCACACCAAATGGATTATAACAGAGGAATTGGAGACTGGGAGACTGAAACAACTTGGGCAATACAAGCTCTGGCAGGTAAAGATGATGTTGCCTGTATCAAAAAGCTCTTGTTCAATGCTCATATCTACCACATATGGGCAGAGAGAAACCTTAGGGTTTCTTAAAACAAGCAAAGATCCCCTGCAAAGGTTCTTAACCACATAGTGAGTGAAATTAGACTCAAAATCTCCTACAAAAAGTCGCTGATAATCTAACCACTAGAAACTTCATGCAGAAATTCAACATTAGGGTTGGGTTCATCATAAAAGAGCCAATAAGATGCAAGTCGGTAGCTGGCCATGAGGGAATACATATATTAGACACTTATGACAGTCTCATAGGGAGCACTGGGGGAATTGGAGCTATTATCAGAGAAAGTAATGGGGATCCAGTCTCAGCAGCTACAGGCAACTCCAATGCTATATCAGTTACTATCCTTGAGCTTGAAGCAATTGAAATGAGGTTAAAGCTGTTAGAGAAGCATGGTATAAAAAGATTGTGTTTGGGGTCTGATTCGGTAACAATGATCAAGTATCTCCATCATCAAAGGAAAATGCCTTGGCATGTCAAACACATTATACCAAGGATTCAAATTCTGCTCATGAAGTTGGACTACTTTGAGGCATGGCATATTAATAGGGAAACCAATACAGCTGCGGACAACCTAGCAAACCACCACCCTACTTTTGAGTTTCTAGAAATTGTATGAATTTCTAACCCAGGTTACTTTACAACTGAGAAAACGAAAACTCAATCCATGACCAAACTCATTCAAAAATGGATTTGGAAAGGAACCGAAACACATCATTATTGATTAATTCAAAAATCAGTATCGGACCCTATTCACCAGTTTCACACAGTGAAATAAGGGATTACATTCTTTACACCTTTAACTACGCTCTGGATCCATTGTAGTTACGACCTCAAAGATGCTCACCCATTCAAGAATATAATGAAGATCAAATAAACTCCTACAAGGCCTTAATCTCCATTCTTATCTCCAGAAATACTTAAGAAATAACAAACTTATGATATCATGGTTCTTACGCTATTATGAATGACATACTAGTGTATTTAGCCAAGAACAAATAGTTTAGCGAGATATAGGAAATCATTAACTAAATGGACTGCACTGAACTTACAGAGTGGTATGCGTAAGGCGATTTTCCTTGGCGCTCAAAGTGTTTTGTCATGATTGCAAACTCTATTGGACCCCACTCTTCAATTTCAAAGCAATTGCCAAGTGCAGCTTTATATAACTAGCATCCAAATTAAACATTAATTCAACAACCGTAGGAAGTGACATAGACATATTAGAAACTACTAACAAATACCTTTGCGGTATCCGTCAAAAGATCTGTCCCAGCAGGATAGGATGCATAGAATTGGTCAGCTCTAGAGATACCAGCTCTAGTCCTGTGAAAGGCGAAAACAAAAACTAAGGGACGAATCACAAAACTCCGAGAGGTAGTAGTAGTGAAGGACTCACGTGTTGTTTGTGTACCAAAAGTTCAAAGCGGCTGTAAAACAGTAAAAGCCAGTGAAGGATACAATCCTTCTGAGTTTCTGGATCCTCGAAATCGCATCCCACTGGTCATACAGCCACATGACTAGCAGGAATCAATATGTAGAAATCAATAGTTGTTGTATGTTGTACATTTATTTTACAAAAAGAGTCATATAAATACACAAGTTGGGGGCTTCACATATGAGCATTAACATAACATATAATCTTCTGGTATTAACAAAGGACAAACATTTTCTCACTAAAACTTACAATTAGGGGTTTGGGTAGTAATCAATCAATCAAAATTAGGGATTTCAATGCAAATTACAGTAATCAAAATCCTAGGGATTTTCTCACTAAAACTTACAATTAGGGGTTTGGGTAGTGTAACATTTCCTTGCTCACTTATAATTAGGGATTTCAATGCAAATTACAGTAATCAATCAATCAATCAATCAATCAATCAAAATGAGTATTATGAAGTAGTGCTTACTTGATTTCAATTGGAGATTGTGCTCTTGCAATGGGTCTTCTTGTGTTGTGACAGAGAGAAGGAGAGTGATTGGAGAACCAAATGGGTTTATGTTGTTTATGTTGGGGGGAAATTCGCGACATGTTGTATTTTATTTTTTTCTCCATAAAATGCTGTTGTTTTTCGATTAACAACATGCATTCCTGGTGCTTAATTGTTTGTTTTTGTTTTAGCTATTCGAGAGTCAGATGAATGGGCATACTCTTAGTTGCGTGGAGGCTCAACGCGATGGAAGGTCATTTAGTTGCGACACTTGACTAAGGCCGTTTGTTTTTTGGCCTCTGAGTTGATCTGAGTCTGAATAGAGAGAAAAGAGAGTTAGACAAACTCAGATGGCATATTGGATATGAGTAGAGAGGGCAGTTTTAAGTGGAAAAATTTAAGTTTGTACAAAAAAAATATTACCTCTAAGTGCGATGAGTTAGTCCAAATCACTGAATAGACTTAGACTTGGACCTCTGAGTCTGACTTGGTGAAAAAACAAACGCCACCTTAGGCCTACACAAAGTTATCATCCTATCCATCATTGCCTTCGCCTCGTGAAAACTTTTGAGGAGAGATCGCCGTTTCTGTCCTGGAGAGCTCTTAACCTCGTTCCGACATGCTATTCTTACTCTTGGCCTCTTACTTTTGTGATTTTCAGTTTTTTTATTTCTATCAATATGTATTATGGATGCTATGCTCTTACTGATAGCGGAGCTTCACTCCTGCCCAGCTTCGCCTGTCCAAGCTGGTCGACCATGCTCTTTCTTGTTTAGTCTTGGTGACGCAATAATTTTTACCTTGCTTCAGAAAATAATTCACAAAAATGTTTATTCGCAACAAGAACAAAAATAAGCTAAACACAATAAACTCTATACGCCCAAACTTTTTCACTTCATTATTAGAAACAAACATTTACATCGAAAAAACTCTCATACACATCTCTGTTCCCTCACAGAAAATAACTAAGTTACTCATATGTAAAGGATGAGAAGCTATACAGATCCCCGGTTAGTTTATCATGGACTGAAACAGCTAAAGGAAAGATCGAATGGAGCTTCAGGAGAATTCACGGTAGAAGAGGAGCTAATCTTTTGTGCTGCTGCAGAAGCTGTAAAAGCTCTTTGAATAACGAGAACTTCTGGTTTTGGCTCAATCTGAACGACAAGGAGACGTTGTTGCTGCCTCAGTTTCTTTTTCATCTCTTGCCGTCTTATGACATAATCTTGGGGTATGAATACATCCATCCCTCCAACAATCATAAACCTCCCTTTCTATCTTGCAGATTGCTACACAACATACAGTACATACATAACACAGGAGAAAGAATTATAGTGTGAGAAGTATAATTAACATCGACAAGAGCTGAATCAAGGCTACATCATACTTAAATAATCTGTTTTATGAAGCTGGTGATTTTACATTATTGGCCTAACTCGATATCTTGATCTAGGAACAAAACTGGATTTAAAGCTCAAGGGTATTCTGGTGACTGTAGGTATCTATGGAGTTTTCTGATCAAATCCTTCTTGGCTGCAAGTGTAAATGGTGATAAGATTGGAGACAGATGGCATCACAAGCCGGCTAATAATTGTTTTATCGTAAATATCAGCAACCATCCAATTGATTAACTTGTCCTGATTATTCTATAAGTCTTATTAGGTCCAATCCAACACATGAAAAAATAAATTATGATACGCAATCTTGTTTATAATAATCCAATAATGGAACTCAATTCTAACAAAAATTTGTTTTGATTCAATTAAATAACTAAGGGTTCGGTTCCAGCCTAGAAGGATCTGGTAAAAAATGGGAGTGAATTATACATGCATAGTATAGACCTAAATATGAGCCGATCACAATATAACATTGTTCAGATGAAAATAAACAAGCACACTTCTTCTAAAATTCGATTTAGACTAAACTCGAGTAACAAGAGTTACAGCTTATGAATATCTATTACAAAAATTAAAAAGGATTATGAAAATTCTCTAGAGATTAAGCAATAAGATCAGGTCTGCATCGCTTACGCTGAATGGCTAACCACTACACCTAGTACAAACAACCACTTTATACTAACCCAGAGAAGCTCATACAAAAATAAGTGAGATCCCCATATACTTAATAACCTTTTGACTAACATGCCAAATATTACAACAAAACTGCAAACTGTCCACTTACACAGCTGTGGAGGCAGTAGATGTCCGCTGCTTATTACCCAGGATGATTACAATGACCGTGACATCGTCGTGATATTTTCTCCTCCTCCCAACAGGGATTCGCATCAACTCTTCTGTACTGAAACCTATATTAAAACAAAACTCTAATAAGATCATCATGGATGAAACTGCAATATTTCTACGTAATAAATAATAACACAGCTGCTTATTTCCTATGTTTATCTCTAGGGCTGCACAACTTGGAGGGCCCAACCTGACCCCAGCAGCAAGCAAAACCCCAAAACTCAAGGGTCTAGTTCTTGAACTTGAGCAATGACCGTCCTACTAGAGTAGTAACTTGTTAGGGTCCGGCAAGCATGTGTGGGGGTACGGTGGTGGTGTGGTGGGAAAGGCAGATGTGAGTGAGGAGGCCCCACAACTGCAGGCAACACCGACACAAAGAGAGAGCCGACAGAGGTTACCGTGGCGGCGGATGGTTTGGTAGAGAGAGACGTCTCAGAACCGTCCTGAAGAGGTGATTACGATGGAACCATTACCCCATGTGTAGTACCTTATTTTCTCTAACTCAACCAGGTACAAAAGCAGGACATCACCTACTCGAAATACCTCATATTATTTCTAACTCGACCAGGTGCACCTCCTATTATTTCTAAACTTGACCAGGTGCACCTCCTATTATTTCTAACTCGACCAAGTGCACCTTCAATTATTTCTAACTCGACCAGGTGCAAAAGAAGGACGTTACCTAGTCGAAATACCTCCTCTTATTTTGTCTATCCTCGGAGTAAGAACGAGATGCAGATCAAGTCAAACAAGCAGTTATAGCACACTCCCACGTTTTCCTCAATTCAAGGCAACTTCCACCTATGACTGACAAGCGTCTGAACTAATAAGAACTCCTATAAATAGGAGTTGATGACTCCATTGATGGAGGTCCAGAGATACAAGAGAGAAACAATTTTCTACTTGTAATCAATCTCAAATGCATTTGTAATAATCTAGCAATTAATAATATTCCACCTTCTAAATCCTCAAATAGAGGTCGTGATTTTTCCCTATTCAAAGGGTTTCCACACTAAGTCATCTATTCCTTTTTACTTTCTATTCATCATTTTTACTTTTTATTCATCATTGTAGGGTGGTAAATAAAATAACGATGAAATACAAATTCCCAAATTCGCGATTAGAGGATATTATTAACGATCTTTATGGGGCGAGGTCCTTTTCCAAACTCGATCTCAAGAGCGAGTACCATCAGATTCGTATGCGGCCTAGGGATGAATAGAAGACAACATTTAAGACCAAGGATGGTCTCTACGAGTGGTTGGTTATGCCTTTTGGGTTGTGTAACACTCATTTTACTTTTATGTGTTTGATGACAAATGTTCTACGTGATTGTATTACAGAGAGATTCGCAGTGGTATACTTTGATGACATTTTCATTCATAGCCGTACGAGAGATGAACATTTTGTTCATGTAAAGAAAGTTTTGCAGGCTTTACGACAATACCGTATATTTCTCCAGTTGAAAAAGTGTTTGTTCCACATGGATTTAGTGTAGTTTTTGGGGTACGCTATTTCATCATAGGGGATTCGGGTTGATGAAAAAAAGGTGGATGCTATCAAGAATTGGCCAATTCCTACCACGACCACACAGGTGCGGAGTTTTCATGGGCTAGCTACATTTTACATGCGATTTATTGATGGGTTCAGCAATACTATGGCCCCTATTACGTCCCTTATGGGGAATGTGCCTTTTGAGTGGACACAAGAGGCTGATGAGGCATTCCGATTGGTTAAACGGAAGCTTAATACAGCTCCTGTTCTTGCATTACCAAATTTCTTCGGATCAATTTTTGAGGTTACTACAGATGCTTGTAAGACAAGGATCGAGGCAACGTTATCTCAGTATGGGAGGCATACCGCTTATTTCAGTGAGAAGTTGTCAATAGCACAACTAAATTACAGTTCCTATGACATCGAGTTGTTGGCCGAAGTACCGGCATTACGACATTGGAGTCTACCTTTATTAGGTGTTATTCATGCGCGACGGCTAAGAGGAGAGAACACAACACGGGTTTTACACGCCTTTACCAATTCCAGCCAGCCCTTGGAGAGATGTTTCAATGGATTTCGTTACGGGGTCACCAAGGACACGGGGGTTTGACTATGTCATTGTGGTGGTTGATAGGTTCTCTAAGATGGTGCATTTTGTACCTTTTACCAAGACAGAGGATGCAGCACACGTGGCTAGACTATTCTTTCGGGAGGTACTACGTTTACATGGGGTACTCCAGTCGATAGCATCTGACAGGGATAGACGTTTTACGAGGCATTTTTTGAGGATATTATGGAGATTACTACGTTGCAAGTTTCAGTTTTCCACAACTTTTCACCCGCAGACGGATGGGCAAGCGGAGGTGGTCAACCGCAGTCTTGGTGATTTATTGCGTTGTATTATAGGAGACAGACCTACAGAGTTGGATTTTTCTCTTTCACAAGTTGAGTTTGTTTTCAATAGTTTTGTCGACAGTTTGACGGGCCTATCCCCTTTCTAGATTGTGACAGGCCACACACCAGATATGGCGTTGGATTTAGCACTTATTCCCCAACTAGTACCAACGTCAGATAATGTTGCAGAGTTCGCTGAGTCCATTAGAGTTATACATGAGGAGGTTCGACGATATTTAGAAGAGGTGTATGTGGGAGTCAAGGAAAGGGTTTATTAGCATAGACGGGAGATTATTTTCTCACATGGGGACTTGGTAAAGTTATACATTGAAAAAGGGAAGCGCACAGGTGTGGCTTCCAAATTTTGATGCTTTACAATGGCTAAAAAGTCGACCCGGAGGATGACGTTATCAGTAATTCCCAATATCATTGGTTTAGCGTCATTCTGGATTTTATATCTATGCCTAAAAGCTTTATGTCACAACTTGATGCGAATCTGTCAGATATATGTGCATACCATTCAAGTTTTCTCACCTTGGATATGTTTGACATTGTTGCAGACAGGGTAAGCACTGCTTGTCTATTGGTAACCCTCTCCCGGTTATACACGTAAATCAATTTATCTATCTCAAATCTTTATATGACTTCCTCGCTTTCTGAATATGTTGTTGGGATTCTTTCTGCAGGTCTGGGTTGATTTTCTTCTCATTGCTTTCCTCAGATAATTAATTTATACTCAGCAGGATGGACACTAATGAACTTCTATTGCAGATATCGGGACCTTTCCGTATCATTCAGTGTATTGGAGAGAATGATTATGAGCTGAATATTCCAGAAGCTCGTTCGAGGGTGGTGAATGTCAAACTGTTAACCCAATTTTATGGCGGCATCTATCACAACCAGTGACACCTACATCTGGAGTACAGCTGAGTGACTAGATCGATGAGATACTAGATATACAATTAGATGTTGCAGGAAATGTTGATTTCTTAATACGATGGGTCGATCGTACAGAGGAGGAGGATTCGTGGATTTTAGGGGAGTCATTCGCACGGATAGATCATACTTTTTATGAAGACTATATTCGGCCACAGAATTCGACCACGAATTCTTCTTAGAAGGGAAGAGTTGATAGATCGTGTCTCGCTTGGGTCATTTACCCACGAGTGCACGATAGCCTTTTAACTATATATGTTAGGAGCTTGTCTAGTACAGAGTTATTTTTGTGAGAGTTTTTGGGTGAACTCTAGAAACCCTAGTTTTCCCAATTAATTGAATTTTGATGCTTCCGCGAACGTAATTCCTAACAACTTTCGAATCGCAAGTCGGAATTTAACAGAAACATACAGAACTTGAATTGGTGTAAGACTCAAAATTGATTGGAGAAAGTTTAAATAAAATACCTGCGTTTCCAGCAGCTCTCAGAACAAGCTGCTCAACCAGATACTTTGCAGGATCCTCGAAAGGATTGTTGTGGATAAACGAATGAACAAGTTGTACTACTTCTTCATTGTTGAAAAAATCAAACAATCCATCGCTCCCCAAAACAACAAACTGGTCCTTCTCTGATACTTGATGACTCTTGGCGAATGGATTAGTGTAAACATAAGGTGGACTGCACAAGTTTCGAACTCGAAGGATGCCCATCAACGCGTCATTCAGATTGCTCTACACAACAAATAACGAACAAAAAAAGATAAAAATTGTCAGAAGGAACAAAATCTTATAAACTTAAACACTAAACAGCAAATCGAAGAATCTGGCTGACCTTTTTCAAGTAGCCTACACCAAATGCTCTGGTCAACTTCAACTTTCCTTTTAATCTTCCGCCATATATGGGGGACGGGTCATCTGGATGATCTGCGACTACTTTTTTGTACTCTATTTCATTATCAACCGAGTGAGTTTCCGTGAGTTGGATGGCTTTCACTAGACCCAGTTCTTGGTTCTCAAGTGTTGCCAGCACAGCCCTGCTGTCACCTAAGTTTAAAACGTACAGATTTTTCCCATGAAGAAGTGCCACTAGGACACAGGACCCGACGGAGACCAGGTCTGGTCGTTCTCCCATTTCATGTTCAACCATATGCAAAAAATCACTCTCAGATTGGGCAAGGGCACAACTAAGGCAGTCCAGCACTCCCACACGAAAAGATTCATCTGGGAACTCTTTATCAAAATTAACACTTCCTGATAAGTCATTTAGCTTCTTTGTTCGCCATTCAAGCAAATGCAGGTGAAACCCTATATTTTCATATAAAACTCCAGCTAAAAAGTCTGCAGCATCTCGACCATTGAATCCATCATATACTCCACAAAACAGCCATCCGTTTTCCTCAGAACATACGGCTTGGACTCTGTCTTCCCCTGCAGCCCCACCAGCCATTTGTACGTCCATGGCATTAAAAAAACTGGACGACTCTATCCTTGTGGGAGCGCTCATTGGCTTCAACAAACTTGGCCCTCCTTCATTAAAGTCATTTTCAGTTGATAAACTTTCACCCAAGGTAGACATGCTGCTTAGAGAAGATGACGATGCAAGATCTAATCGTGAAAAAGAGGGAGATGACGCCAACCTTCTAAACGATTTTGGAGAATCTAAACCAGGCAATATTTCCTCTCCTATTACACCATTACAAATATTTGTGTTTGCCAAGGTAGCATTAGCACTAAGAGCAGCACCAGACAAACAAGAAAATGATCCAGTCCTCATCTTTATATTGGAGTTTGGGATCTGAATCCCATTTGAAAGCTCAAACTCAGTAGGTACCACATAAGAACTGCTATTGTCACTAGCGCAGAAGTTGTATCCAAAACTAACACTTAATTCCCCGGAAGGCTCAAAGATGTCTTCAGAGGTTTGAATCCTATCCGGGCGTAAAGTCTCAAGAGTGTCAACTTCATGCTTATTAATGCCTTTTCCTTCAATAGACAATGTAGAACCCATGTCGGACAGCTGAGAAAGATTCAGAAAACTAGAGTCAGAGAGAATGAAAATAAGCAATCATTAACAAGGAAAAAAGAAAAGTGCTAAAATAGGCTAGAAATAGTATGTCCAGTTATACCGAGTGGAGGTGTATTTTTTATTTTTTTATTTTTGCAAGGCAAGCCACTTTTATATAAGGATTCGTAACCCTGAGTTTCCAACCCCATGAGGTTTCGAACCCACGGAGAGGTACAACCACCACTAGGCCAAGAGCCCAATGGTGAGTGGGAGCGTATTAGCGGGAACAAAGCCCGAACTTAGTGCTCCTTTACGGTAGGCGCGAAACGTTACAAATACAACATCTACTAGTGTTCTCCCAATGCAGAAGTTGATACTTAGTCTAATCAGTGACATCCATAAAATGAATAGAACATCCTGCTGTAGTGTAAAAAATAAGATGATAATTTTTGTATCGAATTGTGTTTCTTAGGATCTGAAATTAGTCGATCTATGATCATAATTTAAATTGTAATGTTTTCAAATTGGATCCCATCTACAAGATAACAAATAGTAAAATAAACAGCAAATCTGAGAGTTGAAATATTACGAGTGAGAGGCAGGTTCAGCTTCAGCTTCAGCTTCAGATAGTGCCTCCTTCTTACACTATGTTGTTGTTATCTTTAGAGATGAGAATCTGAAGATAGAAAAGCAGAGGTGGAGAAGGAGGATGAAGAAAGCGTGTGCGTTTTGAAGAAGAAGAAGACCAAACTCTTTTTAAGATATTTGTTGACGTTTAGGAAAAAGACCGGTCGATTTACGAGGCTACTCGACCCCGCTCTTTTCATTTTCTATTTGATCTTCATCCCCCACCCCCAGTGGTTGGTTGGTTGGTTGGTTGATTTGGCTCTTCTTCTTTTGTCACGTAACATGCATAAATAAATTAAGGCTAGTTACTTGTTTACAAAGGCCAAGAGTCAGGGCGGATTCATTTCGCCCTCACCCTCTTATATTCTTTGTCTCAATGACATCAAGGAAAGTTAGTTCAATCAGTGAAGTGTGGAGCTCTTAATACAAAAGTCTAGTTCAATTCTTGATATCATCAAATTAAAACCTTATGAACAGCTTCATCCGCCCTCCGCCCTCCGCCCCTTGGCTAGGTGCCGCGGGGCAGTAGCTCCATCCCTCGTCTCCCACAGTTTCTTACTTGCTTCTTCAGGGGTTTTCCAATTTTTTATTTTTCGTACCACTAATGTAATAGTAATACCCTAGGCTAAACAACTAATTAAGGGAATACTTTACATGAAATCATTTGTCCTTGTCTTACCTTTAAGAAGAAAAATTTGAGTTTCTCCTTCATCAACAGTCTCTCCTAAAAACAACTCATCGTAGAATAATACGCTTTTCATTAACATTAATTTTCCGTCGTCTTCTACGTTCTAGGAATTAATTTATTCAATTGGTTCTTAGGAAACTCGAAAGAACAACATCTATTGTTTTGGGGTCTTCATTCATTTTGGATTATTAGTTTCATAAATTTTAGATATTAACATGAATGCCAAGTTACCTTATGCAATCTTCAAGAGCCAAAAGCACATTCACATTTATACTTCTTTATCATTTTGAGAACGATTGATGGAAATCTAAAGTGTTATATTTTGTAGGTTCGGCTTCATCTCTACAATGGGGCAAACAAATCGAGTATTCGAATCTGCTGTGAATGATCTATTGATTTCTCAATATCTATGACTGTGTGTTTATATGAACTTTTTAAGGGATCATAGGGTGATTTAGTATAGAGCATGACCACTAGAATTATCTATCAACTATAGTGGATGTTGGAGTGGACTAGCAAGCTTGATAAAAAGCCAATATTTGTAGACGGTGGCTAAATCACTAATGGAGGCTCCGAAAACAATAAACTTTAGCACCGACTTCATCAACGGTTATCATCAACTCTAACAAAAAGAAAATGTAAGTATATACAAGTTGATGAATAGTGTATGAGAGATGGTTGAGTCAAAGTTATTTTTGTTAAGACTATTTCTAGAAGTGTACGATCAGATCTTTGGTCTAACACTGCTTGAATTTGTTGTTTATTAAGAGCATCTCCAGCAGTTCGGTGTGGGTTGGGTGTACTTGGCCCACAGGTCATACCCAAAAAATCGAATCTATACTTTAAGTCTTTCAGCCGTTGGTGCTGATGTGGTAGGTCTTTATTTAATGAAAATAACGTTTTAGTATGCAACGAACTTCTTTACTCCGCCACAATTATTGATCTCCTCTCACACCAATAAAAAAAAATATTTAATATGCGCGGCGTAATTTAGTCTGTGTTGTGTTTTAAACTCCTCACACCCAATTTTTTGACTGCTGGAAGGAGAAAAGTATAGGTTTTGAGTGTGGGCAGACCAAAAAACTCAACCCACCCTCAAAATCTCAACTACTGGAGATGCTCTAAGTGGCTCCAGATCTAAACACCACACTTGCCAATATAGTTTGGTGATTGGATCATAAAAGCTATGTGTTTGTCTTAATTTAGATCTCAATTGTCAAACATTCTTATTTGATTTGAAAAAAAATAATTAAGAAAGTAAGATAGGCTCATAAGACTTACGCACCTAATTCTTTCATGTTTGTTTTCTGAGGGAAGTTGGGGTTAGGTAGACCCCCACCAGAATAAATATATTGCATCAACTATATTTCAATCTAAGGTATTTGATACCTCTTGATGTCAGCAATACATAATATTACAAGGGGAATGGGGAATCTGCAAGTAAAAATAAGGAGTTCATCAGTGATGTCAAGAGTAGAGGTGACACAAACTAGTTGTAGGGGATGCAGAACTAATCCATGTATGTAATTGTAACCACCCACCCTATACTCACTCATCGATATTGTCCCCACTTAGCAAGTGCAAAACTCCAGCAGTGTAAGGTTTTATTCAACTGGGGAGCAGCTTCCCGGTGGGCTACTGTCACGGCCCAGCCCGGGACCGCCTCTACAGTGCCCGGAGTGCAGCGGAATAAGGGACCGTGCGGCGTACACGGACGCGCGGTCGTCGTGTACCAGCCATCTTCACGGGCGCGGCGCGCCAGTGACATACAACCCACGGATGCTAGAGCGACATCCGGATAATCTTGGATACCCGTGAGGGGTTATCGAATGTGCATTCGGTATAGGCAACAACGCTGAAGGTTCCCTCAATAATCCCTACAACGTAATCTCTCGCGACGCGCGCGAGGTACGGAAAGCACACCTGTCCTATAGCGGATCAGGGTAGCTCAATATGCCGGTTTTCAGATAAGGGACTCATATCTCAAGGGGCGACGAGCCTGGACTATTTATATTGTTCATCTGTAAGGGGCGGTGCATCTCGAATAGCCAGCGGGGGATAGCAGCGCCATATAAAGCCCTCATAGAAAATCGGCCCGCATTGCGAGGCAATGTCCCCTAGCCTTCCCTAGGCCTAGGAGAACTCATAACTATCCCTTTGTAGATAGTCCATGAGGCGGGGTCCTTGATGACCAAGCATTAAAGCTCTTTTAGTCATGAAGAGGATCAGACCAAGGTTCCTCCTTAATATAGCTACCAAGTAAATAGTCAAGTTCCAAAAGGAAACGTTAAAACATGAGAAGAAGCGTACTGGCCATTTTCGTCCCCTTAACTGAATCCGATCTCGACGAAACTTGGCATACAACTATATTAGGATATAGAGAACATATACATTCAGACAGAACTCAAAACGTTCGGGTGGATTTGGCCGGCGTTCGGTAGGTCGTTACAGCTACCTATCCCTGGATTACTCTCGCCCTAGCGAGCTTAAGTTTTTCCAACTCCCCCAACCTAGAAGTTTAAAAGGTCTTGGTGATAGTATAATAATTACTTTTTTTCCAGGATCCGAACCGACCTCTCTACAGATGTAGGAATGTTTCTGTAATTGTATTCATTGCTTCTCTAAGATATATCAATGATGTCTAAGGAATATCATATATGTTATGAACAACTTGGACGGCATAAGATAATCTAAAATGGATTAAAACCACCAAAAACCAATTGACCACACACCATTCAGAAGGGTAGACAAGCGGAAAGGGTGTGATCATAAAATTGGTAAGTTTAGCCTTGATGGATTATTTTGGCTCTGTACCGATCTACAAAAGGTATCTCATTCTGTCGTCGATTTAAACGTGGACCGAGGCAGTTTTATATGGGCAGCCCAATATAATGTTAAGTTGAAGGCCTTTTTGTGCGTTGGAAGCCCATATAAGATAGAAGCCTAGTAGGGTTTGTGTATCAAATAAAGACTAAAGAGAGAGTGAAAGTGAGAGAGAGGTTGCAGAGCGGCGTAGAAAGAGAGAAGTAAAAAATGCCTGCCGGTCATGGTCTTCGCTCAAGAACTCGCGATTTGTTCTCTCGTGCATTCAGAAAGAAGGGTTACATCCCTCTTTCAACCTATTTGAAGACCTACAGGATCGGTGATTATGTTGATGTCAAGGTTAATGGAGCTGTTCACAAGGGTATGCCTCATAAGTTTTATCATGGTCGCACTGGCAAGGTCTGGAATGTCACCAAACGTGCTATCGGTGTTGAAATCAACAAACAGGTATCAGATCTCTACATTTTTTTTCAGTATTTTGGATTAACAAATATTTAGTAATTAGAAGAAATTAATTACTAATAGATGATGATAATTGTGATGGACGTAGGTTGGAAACAGGATCATTAGGAAGAGGATACATGTACGAATTGAACATGTTCAACCATCAAGGTGCGAAGAGGAGTTGAAACAGAGAAAGATTCAGAATGATAAGTTGAAGGCAGAGGCGAATGCTCGTGGGGAGAAAATCAGCACTAAGAGGCAGCCATTGGGTCCTAAGCCTGGTTTCATGGTGGAGGGTGCAACTCTAGAGACTGTTACTCCTATTCCTTATGATGTTGTTAATGATCTCAAGGGTGGTTACTGATAAGATTATATTTGTGTTTTCCAGACTGAGATTTTAGTAGCATTTTGTTGTCATCTCTTCTGAGAGGTTTATGTTATGAAGATTTTTGTGGTTTCGTTAATGCATCGTCTTTTCGTTGATATTGTTTCTATAATTTTGCTGTTACTGAATCTGGAATGCTTACAGTACAAATGTATCACTATTTTAGTTCTTGTGAAATGGTTCTTGTAAAAATTATGGTGCTTATCTATCTAGAGCTGATCTCTAGAGGGTATGATCTTGGTGAGGTCGCAGTGAACGTGCTCGAATTATAGAGAAGAATCCCACGGACAAAGTTGGTTTTGATAATAGTATTATTATTTAGCAAAACTTGATGTGGTAATGCATGCTACAACTTGGTTTTCCTATTTATTCTTCAGGTGCAAGTTTGCCTGAAACATTTGGCCTAATTTTGATGCTTTACAATGGCTAAAAAGTCGACCTGGAGGATGATGTTATCAGTAATTCCCAATATCATTGGTTTAGCGTCATTCTGGATTTTATATCTTTGCCTAAAAGCTTTATGTCACAACTTGATGCGAATCTGTGAGATATATGTGTATCAGACAGGGTAAGCACTGCTTGTCTATTGGTAACCCTCTCCTCGCTTTCTGAATATGTTGTTGGGATTCTTTCTGCAGGTCTGGGTTGATTTTCTTCTCATTGCTTTCCTAAGATAATTAATTTATACTCAGCAGGATGGACACTAATGGACGGTAAAGTATACTCAGCAGGATGGACACTAATCACAAGTACCTTTTCTTGCCACTATCTAAAGTAAAGCGGACGGACATGACATAAGATTCACCATAATTAATTTATTCTTTGTTCTCTACGTCAGTACTTCCTAGTTCTTTACTTGTGCGAAATCAATAACATCAAAAGAAGGCCATTAACAAGTAAAAAATAGGGATGTTCAACTTGACCAAAATGATGAATGAAACATCTGTTCCAGTAACTGAGGGTGCCAAATCGAGTTCTGTAGGGCTAGTCTGTCATTATCTGTTTAGTAATAGCTCTGCTCAGTATACCTTTCTCCGACTGTCAAAAAATGGAGGTGTTGCTCTCATGCATAGGCAGTTTGGCTTCTCGTCACACAAAAATCTACATATATGTGCTTCTTCCAATGGACTCCTTCTTTTGTCAGATGCAAGAGAGAATCAGCTATGTTACTATGTCTACGATCCAATCACCAAACAGTGTGCAGCTCTTCCAAAACTCCTCAATAACTGTAAGATGGCCAAGTCTGGCTTGGCTTTTGATGGACATAATTATCTAGTTGTGCGATTCTTTTATGATGATGCACACAAACAACTAAGGAATCCCCATGGTCTTGAGATGGATATCTTCTCTTCAGAGTCAGGTAAATGGAGGCAGCACTGGGCACATATCTTACAACCACATCCGGTTCCAACCAATCTTTCTAGGCTTGACACTCCACCCCTTTTCGCAAATGATGCTCTTCACTGGGATTTGAATGGATACTTGCTCATCTACCATATCAAAGATGATTACTGTGAGTTCATTCAATTGCCAACTTATACTGAGAAATGTTCGTGGAAATCCATGACTTTTGGCCAATGTTTGTGGCAGTCGGCAGGACGTGTTCATTATTGTTACTCAGATAATGAAGGAGTTCATACATGGGTTCTCCTCACAGAAGAAGAACGAAATTACTTTTGTTCATATTACGTCCATGGATATGACAGAGACAAATTTAGGTGGAGATTAGCTCATAGTCTCTTTCACCGGGTCTTAATATCACGATATCCTGAAAACTTTTTGAGTTTGGATGATAGTCGTGAACATTTGTTTATCGCCCCTTGTGCTTTCCTTGAAGATTTGCAGAAATTGTATCTGCGGGTGCCTGGAAGCGTTGTCTCTTACGATTTGAAGTCACAGACATTCGAGAAGATTTGTACCTTCACATTTCGAAACAACAACCTCTATTCCTGCACATTCTACCCTTTTGTGTATAACCGCGAAGGAGAAGGGCGTCCATTATATGAGGAGCCAACACTTGTGAACTTGCCTGTAGAAGATACATCACAAAACTAAGGTCCAACGCGAAATATCCCTCAGTATATATCTGTTATCCTTAATGGGGGTTTTCCTTGCTGATATTTTCCGAATTTACAACTTTTGGCTAGATTTGTTTATCTACTGTCACTGACATTTCCAGAAGCTTTTAAACATTTCCCTTCATTTCTTGAGTTTTTTTTCTTTTTGCCATAAAGCAACTGTGAAAATTAGATGTCAAAAAAATGCAAATAACATTCCATTTATGCAGTAGGTCTAAATTCAGAAAGTGGAATTGGCTATACAAAAGGTTTTTTTCTAGGAAAATCATCCAGTCTAATAATAGTGACGTTGTCACCCCAAAATCCGCATTTTGATAATAAATCATAAAGCAAATCCTTAGGCTTAACAAGTCGGGCATCCCACGGATGAACCCCACAGATGTAATATATTTCTAAATAAATTAACTACATCTACTTACACTAAAGAAACGCAGCGGAAATAACTCAATTATAAATTAAAATGAATAAAGTGAATAAAATTCTCAACAAAATCTATGAACGAGGAAAATATTATGACAATGAAATCTAAAGCGGAAATGATCATAAATACCCTAACAACTCAGCTCAGGGATCCAAAAAAACTCCAAAGAATCCCAAAATGATCACCCAAGCCTCACTACCCAAAACTACTGTGCTCGGCCTCCTGTGAAAAATATAACGCACAAGGCGTCAACAAACACAATTATTACCGATCACTGAATATGACAGATCGATAAAATAAAGAGATACTAATGTGATAATATTTTACCTATAAGTATAAATGATGCAATGTTTACTGAGGAGATGAGGTTCAATTATTAATGTTATTTTTAAGCGTCGGCGCCAACCGATATTCTAAGTATTTATAGAGTACTATTAGGTGTGGGGGATAACTAACATACGATGTACATGATCCAGGAGGATCTAGAGTTATTTGAAGATTTGTCAAAGTTGTTCGAACGAAGTTGAGTGTCGTTCGAACGAGTTGCCATGTCCTCTGGAATTTTGGACTAGAGCCATATTTTGTTCGAACGACCAAACAAGTTTCTAGGGTTTTAGACCAATTAGTCGTAAAGTCGTTCGAACGACTCCCTAGTTCGTTCGAACGACTTTAGCGCTGTTTTGGAATCTCAAGCGTTGTTTTGCCTCAATATCCGTTCTTTTATGATTTTCAAGTTCCCTAGTATATAAATGGAACTTAGGTTATTTTCTAGGGTATGCTAGATCTGAAGAGAGTTCTGGGAAAAGCCTAGGGTTTGAGAGTTTTTATTGTAATTACTTCAAGTTTAAGTAATCGAATCTCTATTTTTCCAAACCAATTGGTGTTCATCGTGTTTCTCTACTAACTAAAAGTTTTTCAATCGTATTGTGGATTAGTACACATGGTCACTTTTAATTCAGTTGGACCACACTCTCGCACCCTTTCGTCCTCAACAGAAGCGTATCCCTTATTGTTCATGGTTTGGTCTACAGAACCCGAACTCCAAAACTTAAACTGTTCATGGTTTAATCTACAGAAAGTAACTTATCGTTTGAAACAATCAACTCTGGCATGGTGGGTATACAACCAATCCATACCGAGGATCACATCAAACTCTTCAATAGGTAAAACAATAAAAAAACGCAGGTAAAACAAAATCACAAACTGCAACCGGACACTCCCTACAAACGTGGTTAAGCGAGGCTAAACTACCCAAAGGAGTAGTCACAGACAATTGAGTCTCTAATGTATCAGGCTCTAAACCTAAGGAACACATATTGATGTATGAAATAAAAAAAATGTGATGCGCCAATATCAAATAAGACTCAAAGAGGAGTATGAAATACTAATAAAGTACCTTCTACCACTGCTTTGTCTCCACTATGATCACGTTGGATTGTAAACACTCTACCCTGAGCCAGAGCCTGACATTGATGTTGCTGAGTCTGTCTCTGATGATGTTGAGCCTGACTTTGACCCTACTTGCGCGAAGTCTGGCCCTGGTAACGTTGAGTCTGACCCTGCAGATGATGTCTCTGACCATGCCCATGAGATCGTTGTTGAAACTGCTGCCTATCTCTACGAGGACAACGCCTAACAAGATGGCCATGCTCTTTACAAGAAAAACAAGGACCTGGAATACGAGTTCCCTGCGCTGGAACAACTGCCCTGGTATCCAAAGATCTATCATCCCTCGGACGCTTCCTGTTATGCCCCTGAGCATCCTGGTGACCCTGTCTAACAGTCGAATCACCCTCTTCCTTCTTCCTATATGACCGTCTATATTTCTTCAGCTTAACATTACTTTGATAATCTTGCCCAAACTCCTGAGCTCGTGAAACTAACTGCGCATAAGTCTGCCCAATAAAACCTCTACATCTGGTCCGAATAGGCGGAAGAAGACCATCCAAAAATTTCGCAACCTTGGACTCTTCATCGGCTACAACTGCTAGAGCATAACGAGATAACTTTGTAAAATGTGCCTCATACTGTGATACTATCAGGTACTCCTGAGTCAGCTGATAAAACTCGGTAGTAATTTGATGTCGAAAGCTCTGCGGAAAGTACTGCTCAAAGAACTTTACCTTAAACTCAGCCCAAGTCATCGGCGGTGTCAACCCGTGATTCCTCTCAGTCATCTCCCACCAGTTTCAGGCCTCGTTCTTCATCTGAAAAGTAGTACACTTCATTTTCTCTTCATAAGGACATCCCATGTTCTAGAAAATCTTCTCGACCTGCTTCATCCAATCCTCATCAATCTTCGGATCAGGAAGACCCTCAAAAGAATCCAACTTGTACCGTCGCATCTTCTTCTGCCATTTGTTACCCACCCCCTGATTGGTATTCTGCTACTGCATGAACATATGAAATACCTGCTGAAAATCACCCTGAGGAAAATATATATACAATAAATAGATTTTCAATTGAGATGTATAATAAATGCCAATATCATTCCATTTATGCAGTAAGACTAAAACTAGGAAGAAGTGGAAGTAGATATATAAAAGGTTTCTTCTAGGAAAACCATTCAGAAGCTCCAGTTTAACGGATTTCTACCAATAGCTTCCGAATATCCAAATTCAGGAAGCGATATCAAAGATCTGCGGGCCCAATGAGCATGTGGCCTGCCTAACCATCATGACGCAAACACACTCCAGTTAAATTGAGCACTAGCCTCACCTGCAAAATCAAACAAATTTAAATGAGGAAAGATATATTGATCATTATTCTAGACTAATGGTATATTGGTCCTTGGCCTATAGATAGCTTAGGAGCTGTATTCCTATACTTCTTTTCATATCAACTTCAATTACAACTTGAATCAAAACAGATCATTCAATCTAAAGCACTACGTAGAGGAGTCCTCCCTTGGGTATATAACTCAAAAAAGGAGGACTCCAATCATAACAAACAAAAATCCCTATCTCACGAATTTCTCTCTCGCTCTCCAGCGATTTTTCTTCCGCTCTCTACGATTTCTTTTCTCTCTCTCTCCACGATTTTCCTTTTCCTCATTTCGTTCTTCAAACTTCGGCGAAGTACTTCATCTCACTTTCTCTCTCTAGGCATATCTCAACTCAAAATTTAAAAGTTACGACAACACTTATAATTATAATTAAAATTGAGAGATAATGATTAAGTCAATTTAGGCATGTGATTGTGAGAAAGTTTCATATGAGAGAAAGTTTGTTAAAATTCATGTTTGGATGAGTTTTTGAGAAAAAAATTACGAATTTTTTTTAGGGTTTTTCCCATCGACGCTAGGATACCTAGCGTTCTATGTGTTATAGAAACGCTAGCCAGTAGCTTTCAATAGTACTCATCAACGCTAGGCTTTTAGCTTTGGAAACTCCGGAGTGTTTTGTTTTCTAAGTTTTTTCACATTTTCCCCCACCAACGCTAGGAACCTAACGTTTTGTATGTTATAGAAACGCAAGGCCAACAAATTAACGCTAGAACCCTGGCATTTTGTATGTTATAGAAACACAATGCTAACAACTTTCGTTATTACCAATCAACGCTAAGACTCCAGCGTTGGGAACTCAGAAGTTTTTTTTCTTTTAACTTTTTGTTTTTTGTTTTTTTAATGGACAGTAGATCCAAGGGTTGAAAACTTAACAAATATGTTTTTAACCAAAATGTTGGGGTGAGATTAGCAAAACAAGATTTGTTCGGGTGCTACTCTTTTTAAAGAGGACTACTAAGCGTAGTGAGATTAGCAAAACAGATTTGTAGGCAACCACTTCCTTTTATGAAAAAACTACGACTTTCAGTACATTTCAGTTTTCAGGGTAGAAAATATTTGAAATATAACTTACTATTCCATTTCAGTTTTCAGTACTTGCCTAACAGGCGTGGGTTGATTTTCTTGTTATTGCTTTCCTCAGATATTTTGCTAGTCATTGGCTGCAAATGTACAGGTATTAATATGTTTGCACTAAAAAAATTGCTGTTCCTATTTGACAATTTTCTAAGCTTAAACCCGTTTGCTGTTATAGAACTTTTCAATTGTTTGCCATATCTTGTTCTAATTTTGATGGTTCATAAATGCAAATTATATGTGCATGCACAGTGGTGTGATTTTGATGGTTCATAAATACGCAGTGGTGTGATTTTGATGGTTCATAAATAGGCAGTGGTGTGATTTTGTTAAACTAAACAACCTTAGCCACCCTTTGAATAGCAATCTAACTGCAAAGAATTTTAGTTGAATCGTACAACTAACAGATTTTTAAGATTTATCTGCCATCTCGTATAAATCGATGAACATTAGTTCCAATGTTAATTTCTTCGTCTTGAACAAGGAAAATTAATGTAATATAAGGTTCGCCATAATTAATTGATTCTTTGTTCTCTACGTTAGTACTTCCTAGTTCTTTACTTCTTCCAAATCAATAACAACAAAAGAGGGCCTCGTCGATGAAACCATTAACAAGTTCAAAGAGTACAAAAATAGGGATATTCAGTAATAGGTGTTAAGCAAAATGATGAATGAAACATCTGTTCCAGTAACTGGTGCCAAATCGAGCTCTGTAGGGCTAGTCTGTCATTATCTGTTTAGTAATAGCTCTGCTCAGTATACCTTTCTCCGACTGTCAAAAAATGGAGGTGTTGTTCTCATGCATAGGCAGTTTGGCTTCTCATCTCACAAAAATCTACATATATGTGCTTCTTCCAATGGACTCCTTCTTTTGTCAGATGCAAGAGAGAATCAGCTATGTTACCATGTCTACGATCCAATCACCAAACAGTGTGCAGCTCTTCCAAAACTCCTCAATACCCGTAAGATGATCAAGTCTGGCTTGGCTTTTGATGGACATAATTATCTAGTTGTGCGATTCTTTTATGATGATACACACAAACAACTAAGGAATCCCAATGGTCTTGAGATGGAGATCTTCTCTTCAGAGTCAGGTAAATGGAGGCAGCACTGGGCACATATCTTACAACCACATCCGGTTCCAACCAAACTTTCTAGGCTTGACACTCCACCCCTTTTCGCAAATGATGCTCTTCACTGGGATTTGAGTGGATACTTGCTCATCTACCACATCAAAGATGATTACTGTGAGTTCATTCAATTGCCAACTTATACTGAGAAATGGTCGTGGAAATCCATGACTTTTGGCCAATGTTTGTGGCAGTCGGCAGGACGTGTTCATTATTGTTACTCAGATAATGAAGGAGTTCATACATGGGCTCTCCTCACAGAAGAAGAAAGAAATTACTTTTGTTCATATTACGTCCATGGATATGACAGAGACAAATTTAGGTGGAGATTAGCTCATAGTCTCTTTCACCGGGCCTTAATATCACGATATCCTGAAAACTTTTTGAGTTTGGATGATAGTCGTGAACATTTGTTTATCGCCCCTTGTGCTTTCCTTGAAGATTTGAAGAAATTGTATCTGCGGGTGCCTGGAAGCGTTGTCTCTTACGATTTGAAGTCACAGACATTCGAGAAGATTTGTACCTTCACATTTCGAAACAACAACCTCTATTCCTGCACATTCTACCCTTTTGTGTATAACCGCGAAGGAGAAGGGCGTCCATTATATGAGGAGCCAACACTTGTGAACTTGCCTGTAGAAGATATATCACAAAACTAAGGTCCAACGCGAAATATCCCTCAGTATATATCTGTTATCCTTAATGGAGATTTTCCTTGCTGATATTTTCCGAATTTTCAACTTTTGGCTAGATTTGTTTATCAACTGTCACTGATATTTCCAGAAGCTTTTAAACATTTCCCTTCCTTTCTTGGGTTTTGTTTTCTTCTTTTTGCCATAAAGCAACTGTGAAAATGGGATTAGATGTCAAAAAATGCAAATAACATTCCATTAATGCAGTAGGTCTAAATTCAGAAAGTGGAATTGGCTATACAAAAGGTTTTTTCAAGAAAAATCCTTTAAAAACTCCAGTCTAATAGATTTTTAATTGAGATGTACAATAAATGCCCAGTATCATTCCATATATGCAGTAAGACTAAAACCAGGAAGAAGTGGAAGTAGATAACAAAAGGTTTCATCTAGGAAAACCATTCAGAAGCTCCAGTTAAACGGATTTCTACCAATACCTTCTGAATATCCAAATTCAGGAAGGGAGATCAAAGATCTGCGAGCCCAATGAGCATGTGGCCTACCTAACCATCATGACGTAAACAAACTCCAGTTAAGCTGAGCACTAGCCTCACCTGCAAAATCAAGCATATTTAAATGAGGAAAGATATATTGATCATAATTCTAGAGTAATGTTATATCGGTCTTTGGCCTACAGTTAGCTTAGGAGCTGTATTCCTATACCTCTTTTTCATATCAACTTCAATTACAACTTGAACCAAAACTTGTGCTCATTTAAACATAGTTTACAAAGCTGTTAAAATTAAGCCCACACCTGTTCCTTTATGAAAAAACTACAACTTTCAGTACTTGACATTTCCTTTATTAGGGTAGAAAACATTTGAAATATAACTTATTATTCCATTTATGCTGTAGGAATATTTGAAAAATAGTAATTAAAGATTACTACAACCAATATGGCGTACCCGGACATAAGATTAAGCTCAAAAGACAACTCACAACTCCACCAAAAAATGTCATTAGTCCATATCCAGTTAACCTCCTCATAGGGAAAAACACACACATTAGAAATAATCGAAGGAGAAGGAGTTCCTTTGATACTTCATGTGTCTGCGAGAGATAATTTCGTGCAAGATTTGTTTTTCAGGGGTCTAAGGTTCACATTTGAAGTATATAAAGCTATTGTTATTAACATGATTAATAAAAGTTAATTAAGTGATAACGAATATTCTCTATAATACCATTAGGCTCTTGGCCCAGTGGTGGTTGTACCTTTCTACCTAGAGAGAGGTCGTGGGTTCGAAACCTTATGGGGTTGGAAACTCAGGGTTACGGATCCCTATATAAAACTGGCTTGCCTTGCAAAAAAGAAAAGAAAGAATATTCTCTATAAAATTGGTAGAAACCAGTAAAATGTTGCCCATCTCATTACAGTTTCCTTTAAGGGAGGGAGTAAGATGCATGAACATATCTCGACCGATGCCCTAGGCAATGCCCAAGTGTACCAGCGAGCAATTTTATTCTCCTAAAAGTTGACCGAGTGAATCTTCAGTGCATGAATAAGTAGAAAACAAAGTCTCAAAGATTTTATCTCAATTTGTTTCAGTTGTTCTTTTAAAAACAAAAAAACTAAAAACTAAAAATTCGTAAGTAGTATATACATTACTGACTAAAACAAAAAGAGAAAAAAAAACTTGATAAAATAGCGGTTATGGCAGACTAATTTGGGATTTAAAGAGAACAACGCTCGTAAGGATCAAGTCCTGTTGAAACCAATAAATATAGGCCTGCCTGCCATCCACACCAGAATAGATGGAGTTTTCCAAAAAAAACTGCTAGTGGAGGAATACCTCCTAGGGTAAGAGACATAGGGCTAAAGAGAGCCAAAAAAGGCATAAGTTATTTGGGAGGATTGATGCCACCACAAGTCAATCCAGAATTTGTGATATAGAAATGTGAGTATGGATAACTATTCTAGGCAAATACCTTGTATTATGTCTTCACCAATAACAGACTTTTGCACACTCCATCCATATCCGCTTAAACTCTTCCCTGGATGAGGATAGAAATTAATAGCAAATGTAAAGAAAGGCAACTAAATCCAAGTCTAATGGTTTATGTGTCGATGATGGTTACTATTCTCTTCTCCGTGTGATTATGTAACCTCCAAGGAAAATCACTTGGTTTTAGGGGTTCTTATTGAGTGCTTTCTGAAAAAGGGGTTCTCATTTTGGTAATGGAATTGAAGTAGGCCTTGCACTCACGCGACTGTATTTGAGGTATTTGGGACTAATGTACTTTTGAGTTCAGCTGAATAAAATGGTCAGAAGTCTCTACCGTGCCTGACAAAGAGTAAAATTATAGCGATATGGAATCTGATCATGATGTGTCTGGCCAACTTTACTTTGTCAATTACTAACGGTCTATAATGAGTTATAACATAGGAGAAAAATGTGTTTTTCTTGCAAACCTTTAAAAGAAGTTTTCCTGAAAATTACCATATAAGGTTTCTGGGATTGGAGAGGATGATCTAGTGCAGATTTTGATTGATGGTGCATCCAACTACAAGGAGGATCAAGAACAACCCTGGTTGGAGGAATCTAAAGCATTATGCCTCACGAAGTGGAGGTCATGGGATAGATACTCCACCAATGCTGGTTAATCATGAATACCCATACTTAAATGGGAACTGTGGTTTTCGTGGTACTGCATGGACCCTAGGGGTTAGTCAGGCAAATTTGCGATAAAAATGACCTTGGGTTTCCCCTAGATACCAAAAGAAAAAAGAAGGTCAGTCGTTGACGGAAAAAGAGTTCTGCTGATGATATGTGCTGCAGTGAAGCAAGACCAATCAGAGAATAGATGTTTCAAAGAAGGCCATATTAGCTTTGAGGCCTAGTTTGTCGTTTATTGTATAATACCAGACATTAGGGGACTTTGTCAACAAAGATTAGAATTCAAATGACTATTTGATGATATTGTTGCTGGAAATTTTCCTTTCATGTTTAAATTTGCTTTTAATATTTGACTGTGCAGAGTTTGAAAGGTTCACAAAATGACATATAGTAAATAGAGGCTAATGCAGAGGCTTGATAAACATGCTAAACTTGGGGCAGCTTTTTAAGCTAGAAATTATTGCAAGACATAATCAGGCATACAAAACAAAGATTTCTACAATATCCATTTTTTTATGAAGAAATAAAATATTTTGACTTTCATGATAAGGTAACTTACATGGTTAGAGTAAGAACATTAATTTCAAAGATTATCAGAACTAACTTTTGTGACCTAAATTTATCGAAATCAATTAATCTCAAGTAGTTAGAAATTTCAGAAATCAACACTTACGAACATCAAATCAGAGCACTGCAATCTCATTCCCAGAGTGACACCATAAACAACAAGATATTGATCTATACCTGAAAATCACAACAACAACAAGAAAACCCAAAAACACCATAAGACACAGTAAACATAGTTAGAAAAAGAAAAAAAACTAAAGCAATTGAGCTACTTAATTGGTTTGAAATGTAAAGGACATGCTTATGATTCTGTTGAATGTTTTGCAATGGGGTATTGCCTATTAATGTTAACAATACATGGTATTGGTAATTATTTATTGGTCCAATTATTAGTACATGCAACAAGTATGGATATATATATATATATATATCTGTCTTGTCTTCAAAGTGGTGTTGGTTGAACTGATTTTACCCTTCATAATTAAGTATGGATAGAAACATCTACTAATTAATATATATATACATATGTATCACACAGTAGACAGATACAAGAACACTGAAGCATGCATGATCATATCCTTGTTTTAATATAAACTCACCACGGTTGATCATTCATTAGATATCATACCTACTACTAGCTAGTCCCATTACATTTTACAGATCTTGGTATTATTAAATACCTTTTGGTTTTCTTTAAGGGACTGGAATGGTATTTTACTATTGGGCTTCTACAGTCCTTGTAGTAGTAGTAGTAGAAGAGGTGGAAACAGCAGGCTGTGGAGCTGTTGTTGTTGAATGACTTTGTGAATTATTTACCCTGTGTAGTCTACACTTGAAGGAGCCAGCATGAGTCGCTGGAGCACATACACAAGCCTTGCCTCCTCCTCCTCCTCCATGGGCAGCCCTATCACTGGAGGAAGAAGAAGATGACCATGACCTCCTCATCATGGTCCTAGGTGCACTATGATGATGCTGGTGGTGTTTGTTCTCACCTGCAGCTGCTGAAATTGTGGAAGTTGATGACATTTTTTAGTAGCTAGATGACCTGTGAAAGAAAACAAATAATCCATATTAGAACCAAATATATTTGATATTGATATATGTGGAGTACAAGTAGTAAGGGGTAAGGGGGGAGGGGGGAGATAAACCTTGTTGGTTGAGGCAAAGAAAGTGGCAAACTGCAATACTACAAGAGAGCTCTCCCTTTTATAGGGAGATATGGGAGAGGGGAGAAAAGAAATAATAATAATAGTGTGACATACATACAATAATGGGGTCTTCGGGCAGATAGCACTACCCGGCTTATCCATATCTGGATGGGGCCACTATAATTAGGCCGCGCGTCCTTCCTAACATAGACACGTGGTAATACGTCAGTCAGAATACGGTGGAAACAAAACAAGGGGACGTCCGGCTGAAGCCCATAGTTCATTTCAGTCAAACAATGGTTGTTCAAATACGCGTGGATGAGGCGATGCAGAGATGGTGGAGCTGTCACTTTTTCAGGGCAAAGGGATCCCACAATGAAAGACTATAATATTGTTCTCTTGTGTGTGTGAAAGAGAGAAAGATAGAAACTGATAAGGTTTTATAGTAACGGGCGGGGCAGGTCATTTATTTTGTCTATGTTATTCAAATACAAAACACCTGTAAGTTGTAATAAATAGGTCGATGAGATGAAAAGGAATCATTATAGTGTGGACCTAACCACTAATGTTGCAGATGAGGTTGTTCACTGAATCCCAACTTAAAGATGCTTTGGATTTACTAATAATGTTTCATTAGAAGCCAACTTAGAATTATGTCCCTCCTAGAAACACATACCAGAAGAAAGAAAGGATGAACATGCATTACTATTTGCTAATGAGGATACAAACTTAGCCTAATCACATGCACAATCACATGTCTACTGACACCAGAATGAATAATAGAGAAATCAGCAGGTCAGGTGTCCCAATCCTAATAACAAATTTTAGATTAGATCACCTGCATGACTAGAATACTTGATTCTAAAATAATATGTCCAATGGTCTTCATCTAAGTATATTAGTCCGCAATCAAAATATAAAGCACTATTGTCCAAGGACTGACAATGTTAACATCATGACCATATGCAGCATGATAAATGATAATAATGAGTTCTGATACACTTCACTTCATCATTTCCCACACTCTTCTACTGTATATAATTGAAGAGGAGCCAGGTTGGAAGTTGGAACTAAGTGCAGGGACCATCTCATTCTCATCTAATAGGTTTTCAATGAATATAAGGTGACAAGTTGCAAGTAGGAGGGATACACAAAAAATAGGAACAGCACGCAATCTCATCCTTCTACAAAGCATACTATCTTTCTCTGTATATCAAGATTTAAAACTGAAAACAATAATTTTGGTGATGCTGACTGTAGCTAACTTAAGTACAGTATGGTGACAATCAATGATTCAGATACATTTCATAGTGCAAAATGTCGACATGCCCACCTGTAGTTTTAGTCATTGTGATAGCTAATATATAGATTGTCAATAGTTGAAATAAACAACTTGCATAGATAAGGTCAATAGATATGGAGTGTGGTTGCAAATTATCTTAAGAAAAATGATAGTTATCTATCTAGAAGAGGGTGAGATAATGTCATCGGCATAGAGTTTCAAAGGAGTACGTTACCGTCTACATCAGGAAAAATGATACGCTAACAGCAGCGGGTAAAACAATCTAAGAACATGGACTATTATGTTAAAACGAAAAAAGGATGAAATGGATGTCTGTGAAACCACCACTGTTGTCAGAAGAAAACCAAATAAATATGAAGTTACAAAATCTATAGAGCCTATGGCACTTCTCAAACTGTTAACCTAACAACAAAACAAAGAAGATAAACACCGCAGAAATCGCCCATCAGGCTTCAATGCAGTAGGAGTAGAGCTCGTTTTGCTTTCCTAGCTGCTCCACTAGAATATGTGCACAAAGTCGTATGCAAAACTAATAAATAGGTCAAGGAAAATAAGAAATGCCATACAAATTAAATATAAGGGAAACACAATTCCAAACCCCACGTGCTTACTTCCTCTTCTACCATCTACTATGGCATGCAGTTAGCCAGATTCATTAAGTTGTACATATATTAAATGCTAAAAATTGTGCCTCGAATGGCATTAAGGATACGTCCAGAAAAGCACAAACGACTGCAAACGAGTAAAGTTAATGTTAGTAAAATAAAAATTATGTAGAATATATCTATTTGTTAATAAGTTATCATAACCACAAAGAACTTGAGCACATAAACTAACAACAAAGAGAATAATTTGGTTTGACTTTTGTGTGGCAAGTCTTTATAACTAGGTAACAACGATACGGATACGAGTGTCGGTGCCCGACACGGGTACGGCAGAAAATAGATAAATACCTTGTAAATAGTGTTGGACACATGTGTCTGAGTCTCAAGGCGTCGGACACGTATTTTTTTCTTAAAGTGAAGTGTCATTACCTAGCTTTAAAAGTACAAGAATTGGAAAGTGGAGTTTTACTAAATTAAGTGATTGGAACTGCTATTTGTTACAGTAGGAATCCTACATTTTGTTTCAGTATTTTCTATTCATTTGTTATAGTATAAAGATTAAAGGATATCTATACAGATCAAGGAACTGAAAAGTAAAAGCAATACCCCTCTCTCAGTCTCAATCCATCTAAAATTCTGAATGTAAAAATCCTCAGAAAGGGGCGTGTTAACCAATACATGCTACAAAGGAGCGCTCCTTCCTCTCGACAGCATTTCAGTCCCCTTCTTCCACACGTTCAGTATATCTATTAAAAGTAGCCTCCCGTCTACGCCAAGACTACCAGTTCAGACTCTTCACCATAAATGCCTACATAACCAAGAACTTCTTGTCCAAAAGACCAGTCCCTCACTCTCCCTCAATCTAAAAGTAATATTTAGTTTGTTCATCCAAGTAATAGATAGGAGATCCAGGAACCCAAGTTGCTTAAAAATATTCCGCTAATATACCACGACCAAACTTTTGCAATATTATTGAAAATCGAGCAAATCCCTCTCTCTTAATGATTGATCAACTAAAACTTAATAGTTGATGATGGTTTTTTATAGTTTGAACATGTTTGAAATCGAAACGAGGAGTGGCTTAAAGCCTTTAATATGGTTCACATTCAGCTCAATCTGCTAATAATAGCCAAGATAAGTTCCCAGATTATCCTATTTCCAAAAAATGGGGAGATAGTGAGAACGAGGACAACTTAAATGAAGGGGAGGAATCCGAGGACTGAGATTATAATTCAGACCATGGTTGTATGCAAGAGCTGAGTAGCACAGATAAGGAATCTACAAGCAAAGAAGTGGATGAAGAAGATTTTCTTAAACCTAAGAAAGTTTACAAGGGAAAAGGAATGAATCTAGAAGCACCAATACCTGCAACCAGGTCTCAAGCCAAACTACCCACACAAATTCTTTATGAAGACAACTTATTGGAATGCTACAGGTATTGGGAACTTAAAAGCTCAAGCATACCTCAGAAGAATGGTAAGATTATTTAATCCTGAATTTATCTGCAGTGGAACCTAAAATTAAGCCTATTGGTACAAACATTAGTAAATTGAAGTTGAAGTAATTATGCAGATCTCCAATTAGGGAATTACTAATGAGGCAAATAACAGAATAGCTAATATTTAGTTATTCTGGAAAAAAACTATTAATGCCCCAGATTTGATTTCGTCTTCTGATCAAAAAATTGTTTACCATGAGGACAAGTTGTTATCCTGGATTAATGCTATTTGTTGTGCTGCCACCAGAAGGAATCTTTAAAGTGATTTGAGTCAATTGCACCATGGCCTTTTCCGCGGTTATTCCAGGGGGACTTTAATACTCTGTTTTCAAAGGCAGCTATCACAAACATTTTCACAGAGGAAGGGTTGAATCTTATTAGCCTCATTTATATTCAAGACTACATAGTTAAATACTAAAATTCTTTGAAAAGAAATTTAGTGAAACATAGTGTGCAGAAGAACTCAATGTTGTTTCATCTGATCCCAACTATGGTAACAAGAGAAGAAATGCCACTTTGTGCAGAATCCCAAATATTGAAGAAGTCAAAGGAGCTACATTTGATCTGAGCTCTGATAACCCCCGTGCCCAGAGTGATATCAAGGTATGTTTTATCAATCCTACTGCCTGCTAGCATATAGTTGGTAAGGATGTGTGATCCCGTGATTTCTTTCTTAATATAGACAACTCTATCAACAGGTTTCAATTCCAACTTGATTGTTTTTGCTCCTAAAGAGGGCAATGCTCTCAGACTCAACCAATAAAGGTCTATCTGCCTGAGAAACTTTTGTTTTAAGACTGTCACTAAAATCGTGGCTACGAGACTCAAGTTAATGGCTACGAAAGTGATTTCCCTTGAACAATGAGCTTTTATCCCTGACAGAAACATTCAATCTAAAAATTGGGTTTGCTAGGGAGATGATGAATGAACTTCACAATAAGAAAAAATGAGGTAATGCAGCTCTCAAAATTGATATCTCACAAGCCTTTAATACCTTGGACTCAAACTTCCTTCTCTCGTTGTTGAAATTTTTGGTTTTTGTGATACTAGGTGCAATTGGGTTTCTTGTATTCTCAACAGTGCTCACGTATCTAATTTAGTTAATGGGGGGTCCAACTCGATTCGACAAAGCTGCAAGAGGCCTAACGCATGGTGTCCCATTATCTCCTCTATTATTTGCCTTTTGCAGAAGAAGTTCTTCGGCAAGGTTTCACTAGCTTAAAAACAACAAGAAGGTACTCCCTATGTTCATCCAAAAAGACACAGCTAGTCGACATTACTTACTTTTTTGCACATGAAAACTTTATCTTTGCTAATGGGAATGTCAAAGGCAATCCCTCCTCAACAGCATAGTGAAAACATGGTAAACTAGGCAATAAAAACATACCAATAGGCCACCCAAGAATCCATCAAGCAGGATTCTATTCCAGCTATCAAAGTAAGAATGAATTGAGAATTTAGCTTTTGCTGCAAGTCCCACAGAAGTAATTGCCATGACCAAGAAATAAAATACAAAACCAGTGAAACCAGTGAACCCCAGTATTCCAGCAACGATACCACCAATGATAGATAAAAAAGTTCGGCTACAAATAAAAATTCAAGTTTTAGCTATTATAAGATCAGTAAGAAACAAGTATTGTGTTGTTGTTACCTGTAGTAGATAGTTTTCATGTTGCTTTGTAAATGATCAGCATTCAAGCTCACGAATTCCTCCTCACTACTCGATTTCTTCTCAGAACCCATAATCAGATCAATCTATTCTTACTTCAACAAGGAATTAATCGCAGAGAGAGAGAGAGAGAGAGAGACCTTGTTCTTGTTCGTTCACGATTTAAGAGTTTTATTTTTTAATAACGAGAGATTTTGGGCCGGGTTTTGGTTTTGGTTTGGGTTTATTGTTACCCCATAACACCAATAGAGTCTTTTAGGGTGCAGAAGCTGGAGCAGTTCTCATAGGATTAAGGCGAAGGACTTGGGAATAGAGAGATTGGATTGGTACTTTTTGTTAGATTGTCAGCGTTTCGTTAAAGTTTATGAAGAGAAGTCAGTGAACCTCGGTTGGGGTGTCTTTTTTAGAGCTCCAGATATTATATATATACACCGTACATCTCATTTTGACGAGTTTCGTTTTGAATTTATTAGCAGGACGTACAACATGGATTCATACTTTTTATCAGTTGTTTCGGCCCCTCTCGTTTGTTGATTAACCTTGTATCTCCTATTTCACCCACCGGAGTCTAGCTTTATATATGTTTCTCACTTTTTAAAAAATAAAAATAAAAATAAAAATAGTCTTTTGATCATGAGGATTCCATGCTTCCATGACTAGGGGGCGAACCAGTGGGCAGGCGGTCGAGCACACTATAAAGTGTAAATAATACGACGAATCACCAAAGGCACATAAAATATACACTAGCAATGCACATATATCATAGATGGGGGGATATACAAACCTTTCCTTTAACTTGAAGTTGCAATAAAAACAAATATACTAATCAAGAACTTTATTTGTAACTAGATAAATTCAAGTACTCCAATTCAGTGTGTTGTAAGTTTACTATATTGATTGATTATTGTTGGCTTAGAGGTATGATTACAAATTGGAATATCAAGATATACAAAAAAGATGATACTATTGAAATAATCTTACAAAATCCCAAACCAATTCAAAAGTATATCAAAAATTAAATTATCGTACTTCCATTTGTTGCAGTAACTCAAAACATGTAGGTTTTCTTTTCATTATTCTTAGAAATAATAATGTCTATCTTAAGTCCAAGTATCCATCGGTCCATCCTAGCATGTAATGTAGGTTTAAAAAAATGTGCTAAGGGTTTAAGTGTCACGTAGTGCAATAAGTTGGTCAACCACGCTTGGTTCTGCAAGAGTACTTGTGTCTCCAAGCTCATTCAGTTGCCCTGAAGCAATTTTCCTCAGGATTCTTCTCATTATCTTCCCACTCCTTGTTTTTGGTAGGCCAGGTGCCCAGTGGATTCTGTCCGGAGCAGCAAATGCTCCAATCTGATACCAGTCAAGTACATGGTCAAAGTGAGCATACTTATTAGTGGCCGATTAACACAAGCTCAACATCTCATCAACTTTAATATGTTTCTTACTTCAAATTGCATACTGACGGAAAAACAAAAGTATTTTGCTGTTTAGTTTAGAAAATGACGGAAAAAATATCAGATTATAATAAAATGTATTTCGTTGTTTGATTTGGAAAACTACGGAAAAGGAACTGACTTCCACAATTAGGTCCTAAAGGCGGAAAATGGCAAAATCTAAAGGTGAAGATGGTTTTATATTCTCTCTCACACCATCCCAGCCAAGTCATACAAAGCCATGCAGAAATCAGGCCTGTTAACAGATCATCAATGTACACAAGTGGCAATAAGTCCCAAATTAAAAAAAGAAGAAACAAAGACACGCATTTGTCATAAACCGTGGGCATTAGCCCATAATGGGCTTGGAAGCCCATGTCGCACTTACAAGGAATGCGCCCCCTTACTGGTTGAAGAGTTCTAAGAGGGATTGTATACATGGATGTAACCAAGTTGATAAATCAATTGATGAGAACCTCTCTTCTGTCTTTCAACTTCTTTCTCGCATCATCTCCTGAGTATTGTACACTGTGATATCATCAAGTATTCTTTACTTATTTACCTCTTATTCCCTTAAAAAAATCTGCATCAGGTAACCCTACGATTAATTTTATTTATTTCCCTAAATAGAATTTCATGTGTTCTCTCCTTCCTATCACTACTTTATTAATGTGTTTACAAATTTCAGTAGTATTAATCTCGTACCTATGTCAGATACTAACTAAGTAGCCATAACTTCTATTCAGGTACTATCAATGAGTCTGATAAGTTACTTTCAAGTAAGGGAAAACTATGAAAATAGAGCACCTGTTTCCGAACTGATAGTATTAGGCTTTTCCGCAGTTCTTCACTATAATGAACACCCCCCACCAAAGTGACAAATGCATAAATTCCTTGCCCTTTGACCTAGGATCAGATATGGTGAAGAATCGTTTATGATTAGCATTAGGGGAGAAGACCTATATGCAAATGAAGTCAAGAAGTCGGTCAAGATAAGCAGGAGAAAGGTCTACCTCGTGTTCAACACCAACCACAGCAGCTTCGGCACACTGTGGATGTGAGACTAGAGCAGATTCTACTTCTGCTGTCCCAATACGATGACCACTACATACATCAAGGAAAATCCATAAACAACTGAAGCTAACGTGTTTATTATAAATAAGATGTTTTCCATGCCATTATTTTATTTATAACCCTCCATAGGTATGTAAACTACTCTTGGTCCAGAAATGAAAGAGAAGAAAAAAAGTAAAAACAGCTAGTAGGTACCTAACATTGATAACATCGTCAACTCTTCCAGTTAGCCAATGGTAGCCATCCTTGTCCCTAGGACATCAAATTTGAAAATTAAGTTCAGTAACTCTACACAGCCATTGGAAGGAATATAGTTTACGGTTTTCAGTCATATATTAACATTAACATCATCAAACATGGAAGAAACATACACATCAAGATTTAGATAAAAGTATGTTTCCAATAAAACAAAGATATTCATATGTTTGTGTGCGTGTGTTTGAATTTACCTGCTGCAACCATCACCGCTGAAATAATAACCTGGGAATGGCTTGAAGTAGGTTGTTTCATATCTTTCATGATCACCATAAAGGGTACGGAATGCTCCAGGCCACGAGTTTTTAATACATAGATATCCACTACACTCGCCTTCAATCTCATTTCCCTTCTCATCAACTATGATAGGCTGCATTTAAAACTCAAAAAATGAATTTGAAATTTTTATAACAGATACGTGATGTACATTAACTTATAGTTGAACATACCAGGACTCCAAAAAAAGGAAAAGTAGCAGAACCAGGCTTCTGAGGCCAGGCACCTGGTAAAGGTGTAATCTGCAAAGGAAAAAAGAAGAAGATGAACAATAGACATGACGAGTATAAGCAGAGGCATCAACTCAAAAATGAACTTACCATGAAGCCGCCTGTCTCAGTTTGCCACCAGGTATCTGATATAGGGCATCTCGAATCGCCAACGACATTGTAAAACCACCTAATTGACAAAGATCACAGTAAGAACTTCATACTATATTCGCTATTCAATACAATAACAACGAAATGCACATCAGGAAAAAGAAAACTAAAACAACCTCCATGCACTTGGATTAATTGGCTCTCCAACACTCCCCAGGACTCTTAAGGATTTGCGGGAATAGCGGTTAACAAACTGCAAAAAGTATATGTGTGGAATCAATATATATTTCTCTGTAGGTTCTAATCATAAGAAACTAGTTTGTTTGTTGTTACGTTTTTGCTAGACAAGCCGGTTTTAGAGATCCGTAACTAGTGTAACCAAGACCCGAAGAGTATTTACATCCCGAAGACAACAGCAAGCCCAAAGGCAAATAATTTTCACCCCGTGGAAGTTCGAACTCACGACCTCCCCCTTGGTGGAGGTTCACACCACCATAAGAAACTAGTTCCCGTGTTCATCAAACCAAATATTTCCACATGGAGTATTGTATGATTCATTAATCTCTTTCAGATGTTCCGATCCAATGGCTAAGTATCACCATTCAGGCTGAGTTTTGCTGTGAACGGTCCACTAGGGACTGGGCTAAAAAGCCATGGGTGTCAATAGGCCTAGATAGTGTCTTATGTGAAAATATTAGGAAAGACACTATGGAAATAATTTCTTTCCCAGATATAGGTGCCCATCATTCTTGATAATATATGTAAGAACACATAGACTGTATAAATTCTTGCCTCTTCGCCCTCACGCATTAAGGATCGCACCAGAGTTGGGGCAGTGTAAAATAATGTCACTTTGTATTTATCGACAATGTCCCAGCAACGTCCAGAATCTGGATAGTTTGGTGCCTGAAGATGATATGAGAAAACAACATTAAATGATATGATATGAACTGTCATATTGAATAACGGATCAACAAACACTAGATTGCCATTAGACGTATGATAAATTCATACTGCAACCATGTGCTTAACCAAGATAACATAATCAAATCTTGTCAAAATTCTCACCCTTTAAAGTCTATTCTTCTTTTTCTTTTTCTTTTTCTTTCCAAGGCTGACAATATTCTTACAAATCTTTTGTAAATATTCTAAATTCAAGAAACTTAGACGATGCATCCTCACAAGATTCTCAAATATAATGGGTGGCACTTGCCAATCGCTTATAAGCTTTGACATATGATAGATTGGACATTATTTAGCAAGGCACTGCCATGTTTGATCACATGTTTTTAGTCCATACGCTTAATTCATTTTATATTTATTCAGCTGTTGAGACTTCAATTCTCAACACACTACTCAAATGCTCTTTCATATCGTTCTATGAGAGGCATAATTACATCTTCTAACAATACAGATAGAAATAACTTGCTTTTAGAGGTTCACAAAAGTTGAAAAGAATCATGAATTTTAGTGATATTTATCTTTAGATTTTAGTAATTTTGAATAAGAAAGTTTTAATTGTTCAATTACTGTCTTTTTTCATCATGACTAGGTATACAACTAGCCCTCGAATGAAGGCTGATTTAGTCTTAAAGACAGAGAGGATCATCTTCCTCCTTCATGTTGATTTCCTCTCATAATATATCAAGAATGTTATTTTAAACATTAAAGTACTTTAGATAATTTTCATTTCTTTTCCTATGGATCCTCAAAAGGATGCTAATGTGGGTAACATAGCACAAATCATGAATACAACATGCATAACAGCAGTATATAAAAAGTATACTACAGGGTTTGTTGTGACTGGCACTTCATGCTAATCTTAAGCACCAAGCCACCAATGAATAAGTTTCTCATAGCATATCAAATAATCTGAATGTGAAGTCATACAGCATAATATAATTTATCATAACCCATTACAGATTACAATATCCTAGTCATATAGTATAGTAAAAAGTGCTTATTTAATAAGGAATTCATAACTCATTTCACTTCAGGGGATTAGGTTGTTTACCCCTTCAAAAAGTACAACAGTGGAACCATTTAGCAAAGGACCATAAGTCACATAGCTGTGTCCAGTAATCCAACCACAATCAGCAGTACACCTGAAGCCATGAAAAAGAGGTACACCATCTCTTAGTGAATCTAGCATAATTTTCTGTATGATAGAAATGTTGAACATTTTTAGGTTTAGATTGTTAAAATCCAGTGTAAATATGCAGCTTACCAATATATATCTGATGGCTTGTAGTCAAATGCATACTTGAATGTAGTTGCAGTGTATATCATATATCCACCAGTAGTGTGCAGAACACCCTGCACATAACCACAGACCACATAAGATCCATAGAAAAATAAAACAACAAGAACTTTTACAGAACCTTGTCCTACCTTTGGCTTTCCTGTGCTTCCACTAGTATACAACAGAAAAAGTGGATCTTCTGCATCGACCCACTCCACTTCACATGTTGTTGGATATTTAGATACAATATCCTGAAAGAACACAATTGAGTATAAGGAATGCGAGATAGATGAATTATATGTGAAAGAAGCTTATTTTGACTACATAATCTAAATGGTTGTAAAATAAGATTAAAAGTAAAAACCAATATTAGCCACTTTATTATATGCAGATGATTATAGACAAATAGGACCAAGCGCTATTAAGTGCAGATGAAGTATTAATTCCTAAATTATAGCAGATCATACATCAAATCAACTCCACTGACCTGCCACCAAACATCTCTATCGATCTGCCATTTTGTGGTCTCCCTCGTCATTGCTGACTGGTTTTCATAAGTTAGACATACATCTGGTGAAGGAAAAGATGTTAATGAATTTCTCCACAATATGAAAGAAAAAATACATCCTTTCTAACATAACTAGTACTGTATTTTTCGCATATTCAATGAGAGCATCATACATCTCCAGATAGTTGAAAGAGCAAAACTGTCATATGTTTACTATAGTTTATCAAGCGTAACATAACTACGTATAACCAGGGCCATATAGCTTCTCACTAAAACATGGAGAACTATGAGTCAAGAATACTTCACCAAAGCATTGAAGAAACTTCAATCATTTTGGGCCAAGTCAATGCAACCTCAGTCACCGTTATGCTCAAAGTGAAGAATCCCACATCTTTCAATGACTTCAGACCCATTACATATTTTAATATTTTTTGTGAATGCATACAAAAATTTTTAGCTAATACAATGAAGGGCGTCATGGACAAGTTGGAAAGTGCTAATCAATATCCTTTTGTCTTAGGCGAGAATATGCAAGACAACATCACGATTTCATGAAAAACTATCACAAAAGCCATGGTCCAAGCAAATGCGCATTCAAATAGCCCTCGAGGAAACTTATAATAATCAGGTACTTCAAAATCTCACTTCTTTTTTCATTAAGAAGATGGTCTTTGAAGATGCCAATAGAAGATTATATGAGAGAACGTAACGTTCTTGTTTTCACTTTGTTCCCCCTCCTCTTGTTCGTGGAGAAATATACTTTTTCTTGTAAACAAAGGTTTGAGACATAATATATTTGAAATAATACACCAAGGCCCTGTTTGTTTTTTGGTCAAGGATGAGAAGAGGTGAGATGTTTTGAAAACTTTTCACCCTTGACTAGTTTTTTTTTTTTTTTTTATAAAAGTGAAGAATCTCCATAAAAAATGAAAACTAGGTTAGAAGTTTGGCATCACTTCTAACCTCAAACTCCCCCCCCCCCCCCCCCCCCCCGGTGAAGTTTTTTGGGTTGACCTCTAACCTCAAAACTTCTAACTTGCCTTTGACTGCACGTTTTCCCCCTATATCGTGGTGTTGGTCGTTTCCCACTTGAGACTAGTTTAAGTGAGGGTATTTGGGGTTTTCAACCCAAAAAAACTCAAACCTGCTGAATGAAAACCCACCCCCAACTCCTCAAACTTGCCAAATCATAACCCAACTAAACAAAAATAAATAAATAATAAACAAAGAGCAACGCCTCTCTCTTCTCCCTCTGCCTCTCTCTATACGCATCTCTCTCGTCTCCCTCTGCCTCTCTCTATACGCCTCTCTCTCGTCTCCCTCGGCGCCTAGAGTTGCGCCTCTCTCCACGCCTCTTTGCATCGCTCTCCAACACCTCGCTCTGCTCTCTCTCACTCAAAATTGCAGGTGTCTCCCCGGACCAACAACACTCGCCACCCATCTCCGACAAGGTATTTTGATTTCTCTGTATCTCTATGTATGTATTCTTTATGAAATTGTGATGATTGGTTTATTGGTTGTAAATTGTAATGGAAATAGTTGTATTGAATTGGTTAAATTGAATTTGTTGGATTTCATTGTTAAATTGGTGTTTTGTTATTAAGTTGTAATGAATTGTGCTAATTTTAGAGGTTTTGGATTGCGAATAGGATGAATCAATATGATGATGAAACATTGAAATTAGAGGCTATTGCTGCGGCTGCAGCCACTGCAGTTAACCCGGTATTATAGTTGGTTGAGGTCACCCAATATGGCATAACACCTTCTGTCAATAGGAGGGAGCATTGGAATGCAAACTTACGTTGGTTGTATGGTAAAAGTGATATTATCTGCCGTAATATGTTGCGAATGAATAGGGTTTGCATCTATAGTGTTTGTAATAGGCTGAGAGGGAAGGATTCGAAAGCTAGCAAACATTTAGTTGTTGAAGAACAGATGGCAATATTCTTGTTGATTGTAGATCATGACACTAGGTTCAGGCATGCCCAAGCTTCGACCATGAGGTCATTGGAAACTATTTCCAAGTATTTTCATGTTGTTTTGAAGTATGTTTTGAGGTTGGGTAAAAACTTAATCAAGCATGCAACTCCTGACTTGTCTTTTGTCACTGTAAACAATCATCATGTTTGGGCCAACACTTACTTCAAGGTATATTTACTTTAAAGTTAATATTTTAAGACATTTTTGTAATTATTTTTATATTTGATGGCATGGTTTTTTTTTTTAGGATTGTGTTGGAGCAGTGGATGGCACATTCATCCCTGCAACAGTCCCCCTTGAAGATCAACCTAGATATCGCACTAGGAAGGGGGATATAAAGCAGAATGTGATTGTTGTTTGTTCCTTTAACATGAAAATAACTGAGATATTTGTTAGATAGGAAGGTTCAGCTCATGATAGCAGGATCTTGAGAGCTGCAGTTAATGATGACATGTATCCGTTTACAGTGCCTACAGATAAATGATAGTGTATTTATAATATCATCCCTTATATTTTACTTGCAATTTTTGGTTTGCAATCTTAATATACACAATTTAACTTTTCAGATCATTACTACTTGAGGGATACTGGATTTTCTCAAGCTCCTGGTTTTTTAGTTCCCTATCGAGGTGTACGCTATCACCTTAAGGAACATCGAGAGAGGAATAGTCCTCAGACTCCACAAGAGTTATACAATTATCGACACTCCCAGCTAAGGAACATCATTGAGCGTCTGTTTGGGGTCATGAAGAGATGTTTTGCCTGTTTGCGGACAGAACCCCATTATGATGTTGAAACTCAAACTAATGTTATTGTTGCATGTTGTATCATTCACAACCATATCATAGAGGTAGATCCAAATGACAACTTAGAAGACCCAAATGCAGAGGAAGAGGAACATGGAGAAATGCCTCATAAAGAGATAGGAACATTAGGGGGAACTGAGGCATAGACCAATTTTAGGGACAACCTGTATGCAAACATATGGCTTGAGTATGTCAACTCTAGGCACTATCATCCTGCCTGAGTCATCTACTTTGTACTATTTTTATTTATTTGCTTACTATACTCTTTTATTGCAGTCTTTGTTATAACTATGGTGTGAGATCACTTTAATAAGTTTGTTTGGTATGTCTCTTGTTTGGTATTTATATTTTGGTTTACACTACTGCTATGACTGTTGGGATAGATACAGATCGAATCGAACACGAGAACAAGAACAACAAGTTCAAGCTCGAGAACAGCAAGATCGAATCCTCCATATCAATTTCTGTTTTCTCTTATGCAAATCTACAAAGTATTACTGGCAGTCTCGATCTAAACAATTCTAAACAAAGAATAGTAAAGATTATCTACACACACACACAAGATTTAACGTGGTTCGGCAAAATCGATGTCTACGTCCACGGGGTAAAGAGATTTCACTAGAAGAAGAAAGTGACGATTACAACTGATCTCACAATCTCTCTATTCAACCAGTATGATCTCAAGACGATGATGATCAACATGATTTTCTCCTCTCTACAACTCTGCAAAACGATGCAAGAGTTTTCTCAAAGCTTCTCTCTCTTTTGTCTCTCACACAAAATTAAGATTAACTTCTATCTCATATATCAATTCCCCAGTAGGCTCTTCTATTTATAGAAAAGAGTCCTATAGGAGTTACAAGTCAATTAGGAACGACTCTTCCTCTTTCTGCGGCTAAAAAACCTCCAAGCCTTCAATGTTGTAACCTCTACCTAAAACCAAGGGAAACCCAACAATTTTTTCTTCGACGTGGACTTCAACCTCATGAAAAGGGGAGCCCAACAATGACTAGTATTATTATTTGGCATATTATGTCTCTAATGTATTTGATAGTGTATGTAGATAAACATATATTATTGTTTCGTTTATTATGTCTCTAATGTATTTGATAGTGTATGTAGATCAATAGGTATTATTGTTTGGTATATTATATGTCTCTAATGTATTTGATAGTGTATGTAGATTAACAGGTTATTTATGTGCTATGCCATATTGATGATTTATTATTTTGTAGGTGTAATGGCGGTATTATGTGGTTTTTGTGGGGCGTGTACCCAGAGTATATGAGACATAGGAAGAAACACACCCCCAAGTCTCAGGATTTCGAGGAGCTGTTCATAGGAGAGTTAATTCAAGGGCAGAGGCTGATCTTTTGTTTGCTGTATTTGTTGAGAAGGAGAGGAATGTTCGGGGGGAGTAGCTCTGGTGGAGGAAGAAGCCCCACCAGTTGTTGAGGTCGAGGAAGCTGAAGATGTAGAGGATCTAGGTGGGATGGTTGTGAGGGATGTGCATGGTTGGATTTTCTCTCTTGTTTTAGCTTGTGTTGGAGTGGTGTGCTGCAAAGGTAGGTAAGTGAGTATTTTCATTTTAGAGGTGTTGATCGACTGGTATTTTCTTGTATGAGTATGAGGAATATTTTCCTATATATTTGGTAATTTGTATATTTAAGAATTAGAGATGAAAATGTGGTTTATATGTGTTTTTGATGTTTTTGTGGAGAAACTTCTAATTTGTGGTCAAATTATATGGTTAAGCCAAACAGACTAGTTTGATGTTGAAGTTAGAAGTCAAGTTTTTAAGTAGAACTTCTAACTTTCAACCAAACGCACGCGAGTTTTTTTCAATCTTATAACCTCAAAATTTCTAACCTCAATCTTCTATGCTCTTCTCACCTCTTCTTACCTCTTCTCATCCCAAAGTAAAACAAACATGGCCCAATTATTGAACACTAATAATCAGATACTTCAAAATCACATCCAACCTTGACTTGATGAATGCTGACAAGATATCTTAAGGGACTTGGCCACCAGAGACAAAAGACAGGTTATAAATTCTCCCCTGGACCGTGAATCGTGTGGAAGAACTGTTCAGAGGCTTCTCTTGATAAAATGGTGACTTGGGCCAATAATATTTTATGTGTTACAAAATCCTTCCGATTCTATCAGATCTTGATCCAAACATATGAAGTTTTACTCCATTATGTTATCTTGACCCCTTAAGGAATGCGCATTCCACTTTAAATGTTCAAGAGAGCTTTTAAGATATATTCAGTCATATCAGAATTAGAGATCGCTAGTTTTCATATAAAAGGTTTTGATGTAGATATTTAGCGATTGTATATGAAGCAAGCAAGAAAATGTATATTGCAGAAGGTAATCTAAGCATGGATGTGGTCAAGTTTAGGCATGCAAACAAGCAATATTTGAAATCACACACCTATAGATACCCCATTGTTGGTTGATTCGACCAATGCAGAATCTACAATATCTTTGAGATTCAGAACTTTAGAACCTCTTCTAACAGCATTACAGGTAATCACGGCCTTCGGTTTACAATCCACAATTCTTTGGGAAAGAGACTCTGAAGAGAATCCGGCAAATACAACCTAACACAACAGGACATAAGTAAATGAAATCGTCCACACACAAAAGGAGAAAAACGAATGTTAGTAAACAGTACCGAGTGCACAGCACCAATACGAGCACATGCCAACATGGCAATCGGCAACTCCATGAGCATAGGTAAATAAATTATAACGGCATCTCCCTTCTTAACACCAATATCTTTCAAATAATTAGCGAGCTGTGCATGTGCAAACAACGTAAACTTAATACACCATTATCATTCAAAAAAAAAACGTAATTTAAACTAAATTTCATTCATTTCTTTACCTGACAAACTTTGCTAAGCAACTGGTTAAACGTCAAAGTTGCACCTTTACCTAGATCATTTCCTTCCCAAAAGAACGCAGTTTTATCACCAAGTCCCGCTTGAATATTCATATCAAGTGCATTGTAACATATATTGGTGACACCCCCTTTGAACCACTGCCACCACCAATCACTTAAACATGTAATGCTTCATATTCAAAACAACTTCTACTAAATGGGTACAAGTAAAATTACCTGAATTTTAATATCCCCATTTCTAACATCCAAATTCTCAGAATACACACAATGTTCATCCCATCTCTGTTTCCAGTAAAACTGCGATGCGATATCGGACCAAAAACCAGCAGGATCCACAATGGACCTTTTATACATCTCCAAATACTATAATCAATCAATCAATCAATCAATTAGTTATATAAACTCTATGAATTGAGATATAATATATAAGAATGAAATATGAGACCTTTTGTGGTGAAGAAACATGTGCTTGGTTAGAGAAGTCTTTGTTAGAGAAGATGAGATCATCTTCTTCGGACGCTAGAGCTTCGCCAAGAATGACAGCATTGAGAGGAAAGATCTTCCCTGCACCGGAGGGTAGAGTAGTTAATGACTCGACATGTCTAAGATGATTGGTGGTCGCCATTAGAATCGAAGTCGAAGAAGAAGAGTGTTTTGGTTTTGGAGAAAAAATATATAATGAAGAAGAAACAGAGGAGGAGAGAGACATTGGAGGAAATAAATAAATAAATAAATTATTTGAGTTCTGGTTGGACTTTTAATTTAATGAGGTGATCAGAATTCAGATGAGATGAGATCAAGTTTTGGTTTGACCATTTAGGAATTTAGATCAAGTTTAGTACAACTTTGTTTAGATCACCATGGATGAAACAAGCTCTATATTTCTAAGAATACCCATAACATTGAGTGAATTCACCAATTATATAATGATACTTGTCAAGATTGTAGTAGCTCTCATGCCTCTCACTTCTGAACTGTGGGGCATCAAAAGCGTTGCGATCTTGATACGTGACTAGATCTCAGAGGTTAGTTGTCCCACGTAGTTCTGAACTGCGGTGAGTAGTATTCACTTTGTTTGATGAATGAACTGTTGTGGGGTGGATTTGGGTGAATATATGTTCTGAGGAGGAGAAGGGAAATAGAGAGTGACCTAAAAGAGATTGAGGAGATGAGGGATAGATGGATAATGTTTTTGTGACATCTTATATTTTTAACCATGCCTATCACCAAAATATTTCCTAGGGGTAGTTTAAAAGTTTACATCCCCTGTAATTATCATTCATTGCTAAATTTCCACCTAGATCAACTTGCCATTGTTGGTTGTTTACTAGAGAATAGCATATTGTTCAGCATTACTCAATTAAAAGCAAAACTTCCCATAGCAGTTGGCAGTTTAATAGAGAACATCACACACTTTGCAATTACAAAGAAATGATTCCATTAATGCAAAAATGCAGTGTCACATACAACTGGTCAATAGGTTGTTCACTCTATTTTAAGTCATGCACCATTTCTCACCCAGAATATACAGTTTGTTACACGCTGTGCCAGTTGCAAGCAAACTGAACATTGCTATTCATCTAATGATGTTACGGGGGAGCTTAAAGGAGGCAGTCTGTCATACTTGATTTTTACTTGTGGAAGTCAAAATGGTGTTTCAAGTTTACCAGGTGCGATATATAATTACATTATGTGTGCCTATGGCTAGTCACGGTCCTCACGGAGGATCATCATCTGTAGAAGAGTAGCTATTTTGCTATTAAGCTAAACTTGGAGAGCCAAACATTAGAAAACAGTCATTTGAGGTAGCACATTTGCTGACCTTGCTTGTTTAGTAGCAAATTCGGGAGAGAATGGATGCTCTCAGTATAACAATCTCTTGCCCTTCGAGTTTAGAGATTTTCTTTTTGACTCATTATTGCCTTGTTCGTTATCTTTTCTCTTATTTCTAACTTCACAAGGAACAGAAGTTGGTATTTTGCACAATATATACGTTATAGTTCAATAAAAATAAAGCGAGGAATGTCTTCTTCAGTCCAGTCATGGTAAAGATGGGTTCAAGGATATGATCAACTAAGTTAACTGTTGAGAATCGAGGTAGCTAATTCCAATTTTACGCCAAGAACAATACGCGGAATCGACGAAACAAGAAATGAAGCAAAACAAATAACAAACACAAATACAAGGTTTACTCGGGGAAGAGAAGGGGAAAACCTTTTCGGATAAAACCCTACTAATGATATCAAAGGTTACAATCGATTTCACTTTCAAGCTTTTTCAATGTTTTTTTCAATAAAGTTCTCACAAACCCTATAATTATCTCTTTAGAATTTTAACTCTCATACATCATAATAAACACTCTTTAAGCATTCATTATATATTTGGGAAGACTTTACAAAAGTTAGGACTCAAAAAGTACAAATTACGAGCCAAGCAAACTATAACAATAACTTGAAAAGGCTAAAATACAAGGTCTATTGGAACAAAGAAAAATTATATTTGAATATAACCTTTTTTGAGACATCCATTCGAACATAGTCAATTTATATTCGAAAAGAGAGGTTACTGTCTCTCTTTGTTTGAACAAACTGAAACTTTGTTCGAACATAAACACCAAAAATCACTGGAATGATTTTCTTACCTCGTCTTTCACCATCGTTCGTGGGACGAACGTAATGAAGTCCCACAAACACCAAATTCGAATTCATTACTCAACAATAACAAGTTTTCTTTCAAACAGTTTCCTCTAAATAAAGCCATTACAAGAAATACATGGATATATTAAGCTTTTTTCTATATTAGATTTCTCTGCGGCCATTCCATCCGACAAGCCTATATTCAGCGATTGAAGGAAAGGAGAAGATGATACAAAACTCTGCCGATCTCATAACATAATTATATTCCCTATATATAAATGATATACTATATTCGCCGAATCCTTAAGGAAATATCAGCTCTATACAAACAGACCCCAAAAAAATTATATTGAAAAGAGTGGAAACGTGCTTTTTGCCACCATGAGTACAAACACAATCAACAGGAACCTTTTCCTCCCTCCCCACATAAAATGGAAGTGATATCCTCGTGTATATGTGCTTCTACCGCCAAGCATCAAGATCCAATTCCAATCAATCTCAACTGTAAGAAGTAAAATGGGGGTTAAAAAAATTATACTGTGAAACTAAGAACTTAAAGATACCCAAACACATGTAGAATATTTTTGCAGGAAACAAGCAATACTCACAATGTTGTTTTCAGGTTTCTTCCAGTATATGCCATGTATAATAATTGGTAAGAGATTGCAGGCTATAAGAACATATATCATCAATGCATGCATTCCCATCCACTCTAGAACAAAAGTGGGCCATCTATATCCAAACTTGTCAACCTGTTGGAAAAACAAAAGGTGATTAATTACAAAATAGAGGAACTCCAGTGATTCAAGCAATGATTTTTTTAGACGTGCAATTGTAAAGAGAAAATTTAAGATAACTCACCAGCGCATAAATTCCGGTGAAGAGAATGCCAGCCACACCAACAGTAACGCACGTGTAGCTTAGAGTATAGAGAGGCTTGTTCACATGCATTCCTATAGCAATAAGCAAATATAAGAAACTTTAAAACTAACATAAAAAAGAAACCGAACATCGTTGCAGGCACCTAAATTGCCAACCACAGAAGGTCACAAGACGAGCAGTAATTAATCATTTGCTCTATTAGGTGGTGCTTTAAGCACTTGAAAATGATGCATTGGCATGGGATTTAAGCAAAACTTGATAGAGATAGAGAGGGAGAGTACCAGAAAATTCCAAGATAAAGCCAATGAACACAAGACCTGCAGCAGAGATCATCCAATGCATGATCCTATCCTTATGATCCTACATGCAATTTTATTTAGTAAACCAAGAGGAAAAAAATACCATCATTTTGAGAAAGTGAAGTAATAAATAGACGAGTTATTACTTTGAAATGTACGATGATGTGTCCATAATGCAAGCCAATCAAGCAAGTAACAATGGCCATCATCGAACTGCAACAACATGGTTGAAAAAGATTTTTGTAACTGAGACTGGATTCATCCTGTGAATTTTAAGATATCATTGGTCCATCTTGAAATTATTTATCAAAGAGAAAGATGTGTATGGAGATTAAAAATAAGATGGGAGCCAACCTCAAGAGTCCTTCAGGGTCAAAAGGAGCTTGACACCAAGAAGGGGCATTTGGTGGAAGTGGTCCATGATCTGGGGACTTGGTGCTGCATTGCTTTGTCCGCGCATAGATTGGTACTCTTTTATATAGATGCTTAAGTCCAAATACTGCACGATCAACCATTCCAACAGCGTTACAAGCAGGTCCAGTATCTCCCCGTACTCCGCATTTCACCTTCAAGATGAAAATAACATTTAGTAACCTATGTTCTATGTAAAGGTACAAAATCTCCTATAGCCAAAATACTGGTCTGACAAGCACTTTAGATCCACTCCTATGAGATAGTTTGAAAGTTAATACTTACTGAGAATGTCATTGGTTCATGGGAAGTGTCTTTATTTGGAATTTGAAACTCCCAGTCAGGAACATATAAACCATATAATAGGGACAGGTACACAATAGTAACCGCGGCAGCTACCACCCTGAGGGAAAACGAAAAAAAAAAAAATGCGGAAGACAATTAAAATCAATAGGTGTAAATGTAAAGAATATAATAAAAATAGAATCAGTGTTAGGCGTTTATAAATAAAAGTGAGTAAGAATAAACTTTTAAAAATTATAGACTACAAAGTTCACCACTTACCACTGGTACCGATATTTTTTCAGCAAAGATAGTTCTGACTTAACCTCTTCATCACCAGTAAGCCAAATCTCACACAAGGCTGTCAAAAAGTACGCAAGAGCAATTCTCTGAAGACACAAATATTTGTTTATCTTAGAGACCGGAGATAAATTGGAATAAGTGGAAAACTTCAATAGTATATTCTGTTTATTCATTTAAAAAAAAAAAAAACATGGAGTACAAACCTGCAGAATACCCCACCATCGAATACAGTCTAAATCAACTCCATATGATAGATCATTGATACCGTGAATATAGCCTCCTGCCCGAAGAGAAGGTTCAACGTTAGATATATATATTATGAGGTATAAAATTACCAAAGTGGTATATATATATCCAGAGTCCAGGCTTAGTTTATTATCCAGTGTAACAAATTAATTATTTATACAATTTGATTTAGTGTGATTTTCAATATATAGAATTAAAAATTGCAGCCAGGCTTCAAAAACAAAAAGTGAGTAATGCGAATGGATTTAACTATGCAAGTTTTGATGTAATTGTAGAAATAAATAAGAGGAGAAAGTTTATTCACTCTTAAGTTGATTCATAGATTACATCTTAGACTCCCTTTATATAATAGGGGCTCTCTAAACTACTTCTATTCTTACTCAATGTGGGACCATACTAGTATATGTGTAGATGCACACATATACTCCAAGACTCCCCCTCACGTTGATACGAACACAATGTGTTTGTATCAAGGTGGATAACAATAAGAAAGTAAAATGGATAATTCTTCATAGGGATACAATCACTCCCTCACTTCCAATAAGGCTCCCCCTAAAACCGATAAAACTTCTTCTAGACAATCCTTTTGTAGCAGCAGAAACACTTCAAAGCTTCACATATCCCTTATGAAATCGGGGGCATTCCGACTTGTCATTTTTCCCACACGTATTTGTGAAATCGATGGCACTAACCAACTTGCCAATTTTCCCACTCGAGGGTAATGTAAATATCTTGAAGAGACACTGAGGTAAGAGGATTAGTCGATGAAGATCATCACTCGAGGTAATGTAATGTTGAGGAGAGATTATTATTTGGGGAAAAAGATATCTACTGAAGGAAAAAAAACAATTCACTCGAGGATAAAGAAATCTACTTGAGGAAGAGGAAATCATAATCGTGGTGTAAGGAATTGAACATCTTCACCCGATTCAAAGAAAGAAATCGCGTAGGAAACGATAGAAAAGATCAAAGAAAATCACTTGAGGAAAAGAGACTCACTCTAGGAAAGAATTACTCGAGGAACGAAACCAATAACTCATGATCGAGGTGGAAGGTAGTCTAACATCTTCATCCGGTCCAAAGAGAGAAGGAAAAAAAAACTCATGACCGAGGTGGAAGGTGTTGGAGTATATGTGTGCATCTTCTTCTTCTTCAACTCATAAGTTACAACAACCAGAGATTATTGTAAACTCGAAAATATAGAAAGAAGAAACCAAACTAAGATTCCAAGCTTCGTCCCTAAACATCCAACAAACCCTGGTATACATCAAATTACAAGAAGCTTCCAAGAACAAAACAGAAAATCGGCTTATAACGAAGCCCTTTCTTCTTCTTATGATTGCAGATTTGATTCTCAGATTCCAAATTATAATTTGGGATTTTCCAGAAGATATAATCCCTTATCTAAAAGAGAAGAAAGTAAATCCAGTAGTATATTAGCAGAGATAATCCAGAAAGAGAGAAAGATAATTCCTTGTTCACAAATTTTAATGTTCACCGGAACCAAAGATCAAAAAAACGAAACGAACTTTACGAGATTTAGTTTTCTCGAAACTTGAGAACCAACAGAGTTAGCAATAGCAGCAGCCAAAGATAGTAGGAAGAAAAGAAAACTAGCTTCACCAATTAAAAAGGAAAAGGAGAAGAAAAAATTCCGAAACAATTCGAGAAGAAAAATCGGACTTCGGTGGTCCGGCGACGGCAATGGCCGGCAGCGGCGGAAGCGACCAAACTTTTGGTTGCCTTAAAGAATGCAACCGCTCTGATATCATGTAGAAATAAATAAGAGGAGAAAGTTTATTCACTCTTAAATTGATTCATAGATTACATCTTAGACTCCCTTTATATAATAGGGGCTCTCTAAACTACTTCTATTCTTACTCAATGTGGGACTATAGTAGTATATGTGTAGATGCACACATATACTCCAACAGTAATATATAGATCACGGTACCTTGAAGAAGAAGACCTAAGCCCAAAAGTTTAAGTGTCCGGAATACAGCCTTTGTTGTTGCATCAACTCGAGATGTCATTTTCTGTATCCAATCATTAATCTTGTAAGCTGCCAATCTTATTCACGATAAATGTTCTAATCAAACTGCAATGAGTATAAACACTTCACATTGTGATTTGCGAGAGTTTTATCCATTTTAATAAAAACTAGAAATAACAAGGTTTCTATACCCTATCAGATAAATATAGGCTGCCGAGAAAAGAAAATGATATATGTACCTTATATGTAAGTCCAAGTGAAAGGCCAACAATAAAAATGAAAAAGGGCACGACAAAATCTGCTAAGGTTACGCCGTTCCATGGGGAATGATTTATTGAAGGAAGGAAGCCACCAGCATCATCAACAAGTATCATTAACTGGAATAAATAATGAGAATCACATGGTTAGGAACATAATAAACAATTAACAGCAATAGCTTGTAACTAGTAATGTAAAGCTGAGACAATGCATAGTTATAAACACAGGAAGGGCCTTGTATTGTATAACCTATATTCAAAAAGTGATGCAAATATAAATTTTGAGTTTTTGTTTTACTCTGGAAGAATGATGCTGCCATAAGTTAAGATTTGATGTTTTAAGACAATGTGCAATCAACATTTATCTTACGAATTGCATCTACGATATATTGTTAACTTGTAAGCACTAATGACCTAAAAAACAATGACAAGGAAGGAAGGGCACATGGAGTGATGCAGCATTTCACCACCGACCCATGAATTTCTGTCATCCACTGTCCCTAATTGTTTATTTGCTTGGAACACTCAAACTCGAATGAATAACGCATCTGATGATGATGGGTTTGTTTATATGTTACTCTAAGCAACTCTCCCCAGAATATAACCTATGTGCAATGTGGCAAGATAAAATTAGTAGTTTGCTTTCCGCTTTATGTTTTTGCTGCTTTCATTGATGTGTTACAGTACAGAAAGATAGCCGTATAGATAACATTATCTATGCGCCCATGGTCGATAGAAGTCAAGTATGCCTGTATGGGGGAGAGAAAAATGTGTACCTGAAAGTATAGTAGTTGTTGTTGTCAAATATATTCCATATTGGGGTTTGGAGTATTAATTTGGCTAGTTTAATTGATCAAATATATTCCATGTTGGAGAATTTGTTTGCCACACACAGCACATGCATCCCCCATGTGGAGGCAGGAGCACTCCACACTCATATTCCAATTTCAACCCAATTTTATTTTTTTTAAAGCAACTTCAACCCAACTTGAGAAAGGCAATCCATACTCGAATATAGTACTATGGGTGGGTGGTCATAGTGTATGTCTCGTGGTTCCTACAAGGCTGTGCTTAATTTTGGCCTCTTCAATACAAAGCTACATTCTACTCGAATATATTTTATCCTCTGCCGACTCCATTGGTGAACAGTCTTCAAGAACTCATCAAAACAATGCAGAGTTAAGAAAAGAAACTACAAATAAGATAGAAAAAAACAAACTAGCCCAGCCGGCAAATATGCCTGTCGTATATTCCCTAAAACAAAGCATCATCCCCCCTGCTGTTAAATACTTTTCAGTTTCTTCACTGATAAGTGAGTCGACTAATATTCAAACTCCGGCCGTTTAACACTATGGATGAACTACAGTAAAAGTAAAAGTCTTCAAAATGAATGAAGGTAGGAAGCTCCTGCTGGCAGAGAATTGAATTACAGAGATTGTATCCTAATAATAATAATAATAGGTGATCATACTTTTCACCTCCTAATAATAGCAATAGTAAGTTTAACAAACAAAATGCATTGAATCAACTTCGTTCTTCTTCGATTTATAGAAAGAAATCTAGAAAAAAGATTTGTTCATGATATTGACAAAGAACTAAAAAACAAAACCAGAAAACCAGATTTTCATTTCCCGTACCTATGGAAATACATTAACATTTAAAAAATTGCAAATTAAAATCATGACTTACTGCAACTGTAAGTCCCCGGAAAACGTCAAGAGAAACAAGGCGTCGCCCTGAAGGTACTTCTGCTCCACCAATAACAATAAGATAAGATTTGCTATTGCTGCGTTGAATAATATTGGCAGAATCCAGTTTGGTACTAGTACCAATGTTCTTGGAAGATTGACGATGAATATCTTTATTGGCAAAACCTTCCTCCATTTTTAAGATCAATGAAGTCTTTGTTAGAGAAGATGAGATCGTCCATTTTTAAGATAAGATCAGTGAAGTCAAGAAGTCGGTAAAGATAAGCAGGAGAAAGGTCTACCTCGTGTTCAACACCAACCACAGCAGCTTCGGCACACTGTCGATGTGAGACTAGAGCAGATTCTATTTCTGCTATCCCAATACGATGACCACTACATACATAAGATGTTTTCCATGCTATTATTTTATTTATAACCCTCCATATATATGTAAACTACTCTTGGTCCATAAATGAAAGAGAAGAAAAAAAAGGTAAAAAACAGCTAGTAGGTACCTCACATTGATAACATCATCAACTCTTCCAGTTAGCCAATGGTAGCCATCTTTGTCCCTAGGACATAATATATGAAAATTAAGTTTAGTAACTCTACACAACCATTGGAAGAAATATAGTTTACGGTTTTCAGTCATATATTTACATTAACATCATCAAGCATAGAAGAAACATCACACATCAAGATTTAGATAAAAGTATGTTTCCAATAAAACAAAAATATTCATGTGTGTGTGCGTGTGTTTGAATTTACCGGCTGCAACCATCACCGCTGTAATAATAACCTGGGAATGGCTTGAAGTAGGTAGTTTCATATCTTTCATGATCACCATAAAGGGTACGGAATGCTCCAGGCCACGAGTTTCTAATACATAGATATCCACTACACTCACCTTCAATCTCATTTCCCTTCTCATCAACTATGATAGGCTGCATTTAAAACCCAAAAAATGAATTTGAGATTCTTATAACAGATATGTGATGTACATTAAGTTATAGTTGTACATACCAGGACTCCAAAAAAAGGAAAAGTAACAGAACCAGGCTTCTGGGGCCAGGTACCTGGTAATGGTGTAATCTGCAAAGGAAAAAAGAAGAAAATGAACGATAGACATGACGAGTATAAGCAGAGGCATCAACTCAAAAATGAAGTTACCATGAAGCCACCTGTCTCAGTTTGTAACCAGGTATCTGATATAGGGCATCTCGAATCTCCAACGACATTGTAAAACCACCTAATTGGCATCGCAGTAAGAACTTCATACTATATTCGCTATTCAATACAATAACAAAGAAATGCACGTCAGGAAAAAGAAAACTAAAACAACCTCCATGCACTTGGATTAATTGGCTCTCCAACACTCCCCAGGACTCTTAAGGATTTGCGGGAATAGCGGTTAACGAACTGCAAAACGCATGTGTGGAATCAATATATATTTCTCTGTAGGTTCTAATCATAAGAAATTTGTTTGTTTGTTGTTACTTTTTTGCTAGAAAAGCTGGTTTTAGAGATCCGTAACTACTGTAACCAAGACCCGAAGGGTATTTACAGCCCGAGGACAACAGCAGGCCCGAAGGCAAATAATTTTCACCCTGTGGGAGTTCGAACGCACGACCTCCCCCTTAGTGGAGGTTCACACCACCATAAGAAACTAGTTCTCGTGTTCGTCAAACCAAATATTTCCACATGGAGTATTGTATGATTCATTAATATCTCTTTCAGATGTTCCGATCCAATGGCTAAGTATCACCATTCAGGCTGAGTTTTGCTGTGAAACGGTCCACTAGGGACTGGGCTAAAAAGCCATGGGTGTCAATAGGCCTAGATAGTGTTTTATGTGAAAATATTAGGAAAGACACTATGGAAATAATTTCTTTCAAAGATATAGGTGCCCATCATTCTTGGACATATATGCAAGAACACATAGACTGTATGAATTCTTGCCTCTTCACCCTCACGCATTAAGAATCGCACCAGAGTTGGGGCAGTGTAAAATAATGTCACTTTGTATTTATCAACAATGTCCCAGCAACGTCCAGAATCTGGATAGTTTGGTGCCTGCAGATGATATGAGAAAACAACATTGAATAATATGATATGAACTGCCATATTGAATAACGGTTCAACAAACACTAGATTTCCATTAGACGTATGATGAATTCATACTATAACCATGTGCCTAACTAAGATAACATAATCAAATCTTGTCAAAATTCTCACCCTTTAAAGTCTATTCTTCTATTTCTTTTTCTTTCCAAGGCTGTCAATATTCTTACGAATCTTTTGTAAATATATTCTAAATTCAAGAAACTTAGACGATGCATCCTCACAAGATTCTCAAATATAATGGATTGCACTTGCCAATATCTTATAAGCGTTCAGATATGATAGATTGGACATTATTTAGCAAGGCACTGCCAAGTTTGATCATTTGCTTTTAGTCCATACGCTTAATTCATTTTATATTTATTCAGCTGCTGAGACTTCAATTCTCAACACACTAATCAAATGCTCTTTCATATCGTTCTATGAGAGGCATAATTACATCTTCTAACAATACAGATAGAAATAACTTGCTTTTAGAGGTTCACAAAAATTGAAAAGAATCACAAATTTTAGTGATATTTAGATTTAGATTTTAGTAATTTTGAATAAGAAAGTCTTAATTGTTCAATTACTGTATTTTCTCAGCATGACTAGGTATACAACTAGCCCTTGAATGAAGGCTGATTTTGTCTAAATGACAGAGAGGATCCTCTTCCTCCTTCATGTTGATTTCCTCTCATAATATATCAAGAATGTTAGTTTAAACATTAAAGTACTTTAGATAATTTTCATTTCTTTTCCTATGGATCCTCAAAAGGATGCTAATGTGGGTAACATAGCACAAATCATGAATACAGCATTCATGACAGTAGTATATAAAAGTATACTCCTGGATTGGTTGTGACTGGCACTTCGTGCTAATGTTAAGCACCAAGCCATCAATGAATAAGTTTCTCATAGCATATCAAATAATCTGAATGTGAAGTAATACAGAATAATATAATTGATCTTAACCCATTGCAGATTACAATATCCTACTCATATTGTCACGACCCCACTCTACGGTTATCGATATTGTTCCCACTTAACCACTACGGTTATCCAGCAGTGTGGGATTTTTATTCCTAAGAAAAGGCCTCGGTGACATGTAGAGTGAAATCTTAACTTAAGGACCATACACGTGGCAGGATCTTAAGTGATGTGGGACTAAACTATTGGTGCTACCGTCACCGCTAATGGGCTAGGCTCCTTTCTAATACCCGCTCAGCCGGGGTGTTACAGTCCCCCCACCTTTAAGATCGAGCCGTCCCCGGCTCTGAATACCATTTTGTCACTGCCCCACTCTACGGTTACCGATATTGTTCCCACTTAACCACTGCGGTTATCCAGCAGTGTGGGATTTTAATTCCTAAGAAAAGGCCTCAGTTCTTGTAGAGTAAAATCTTAACTTAAGGACCATACACCTCTGGCAGGATCTTAAACAATGTGGGACTAAACCATTGGTACTACCATCACCACTAATGGGCTAGGTGTCTTTCCAATACCCGCTCAGCCGGGGTGTTACACATATAGTATAGTAAAAAGTGCTTACTAAATAAGGAGTTCATAACTCATTTCACTTCACGGGATTAGGCTGTTTACCCCTTCAAAAATTACAACAGTGGAACCATTTAGCAAAGGACCATAAGTCACATAGCTGTGTCCAGTAATCCAACCACAATCAGCAGTACACCTGAAGCCATGAAAAAGAGGTGCACCGTCTCTTAGAGAATCTAGCATAATTTTCTGTATGATAGAAATGTTGAACATTTTTAGGTTTAGATTGTTAAAATCCAGTGTAAATATGCAGCTTACCAATATATATCTGATGGCTTGTAGTCAAATGCATACTTGAATGTAGTTGCAGTGTATATCATATATCCACCAGTAGTGTGCAGAACACCCTGCACATAACCACAGACCACATAAGATCCAAAGAAAAATAAAACAACGAGAACTTTTACAGAACCTTGTCCTACCTTGGGCTTTCCTGTGCTTCCACTAGTATACAACAGAAAAAGTGGATCTTCTGCATCGACCCACTCCACTTCACATGTTGTTGGATATTTAGAGACAATATCCTGAAAGAACACAATTGAGTATAAGGAATGCGAGATAGATGAATTATATGTAAAAGAAGCTTACGTTGACTACATAATCTAAATGATTGTGAAATAAAATTAGAAGTAAAAACCGATATTAGCCTTTTTATTATATGCAGATGATTATAGACAAATAGGATCAAGCGCTATTAAGTGCAGATGAAGTATTAATTCCTAAATTATTGTAGATTATACATCAAATCAACTCCACTGACCTGCCACCAAACATCTCTATCGATCTGCCATTTTGTTGTCTCTCTTGTCATTGCTGACTGGTTTTCGCAAGTTAGACATACATCTGGTGAAGGAAAAGAAGTTAATGAATTTCTCCACAATATGAAAGAAAAAAAAAACATCCTTTCTAACATAACTAGTACTATATTGTTCGTATATTCAATGAAAGCATCATACATCTCCAGATAGTTGAAAGAGCAAAAATGTCATATGTTTATCAAGCGTAACATAACTACGTATTATCAGGGCCATATAGCCTCTCACTAAAACATGGAAAACTATGAGTCAAGAATACTTGACCAAAGCATTGAAGGAACTTCAATCATTTTGGGCCAAGTCAATGCAACCTCAGTCACCGTTATGCTCAAAGTGGAGAACCCCACATCTTTCAATGACTTCAGACCCATTACATATTGTAATATTTTTTGTGAATGCATACAAAGATCTTTAGCTAATGCAATGAAGGGCGGCATGGACAAGTTGGAAAGTGCTAATCAATATCCTTTTGTCTAAGGCGAGAATATACAAGACAACATCATGATTTCATAAAAAACTATCACAAAAGCCATGGTTCAAGTAAATGCGCCTTCAAATTGTCCTCGGGGAAACTTATAATAATCAGGTACTTCAAAATCCCACTTCTTTTTTCATTAAGAAGATGTTCTTTGAAGATGCCAATAGAAGATTATAAGAAAGAACGTAACGTTCTTGTTTTCTCTTTGTTCCCCCTCCTCTTGTTGGTGGAAGACATAATATATTCAAAATAATACACCAACTATTGAACACTAATAATCAGATACTTCAAAATCACATCCAACCTTGACTTGATGAATGTTGACAAGATATCCTAAGGGACTTGGCCACTAGAGACAGAAGACAGGTTATAAATTCTCCCCTGCCGTGGGATCGTGTGGAAGAACTGTTCAGAGGCTTCTCTTGATAAAATGGTGACTTGGGCCAATAATATTTTATGTGTTACAAAATCCTTCCGATTCTATCAGATCTTGATCCAAACATATGAAGTTTTACTCCATTATGTTATCTTGACTCCCTTAAGGAATGCGCATTCCACTTTAAAATGTTCAAGAGAGCTTTTAAGATATATTCAGTCATATCAGAATTAGAGATCGCTAGTTTTCATATAAAAGGTTTTGATGTAGATATTTAGCGATTGTATATGAAGCAAGCAAGAAAATGTATATTGCAGAAGGTAATCTAAGCATGGATGTGGTCAAGTTTAGGCATGCAAACAAGCAAAAACAAGAAGGAATTATAGAAGGTCACCTATAGATACCCCATTGTTGGTTGATTCGGCCAATGCAGCATCTACAATATTTTTGAGATTCAGAACTTTAGAACCTCTTCTAACAGCATTACAGGTAATCACGGCCTTTGGTTTACAATCCATAATTCTTTGGGAAAGAGACTCTGAAGAGAATCCGACAAATACAACCTAACACAACAGGACATAAGTAAATGAAATCGTCCACACACAAATGGAGAAAACAAATGTTAGTAAACAGTACCGAGTGCACAGCACCAATACGAGCACAGGCCAACATGGCAATCGGCAACTCCATGAGCATAGGTAAATAAATTACAACGGCATCTCCCTTCTTAACACCAATATCTTTCAAATAATTGGCGAGCTGCATGTACAAACAACGTAAACTTAATACTGCATTATCAGTTCATAAGAACAACGTAATTTAAACTAAATTTCATTTCTTTACCTGACAAACTTTGTTAAGCAGCTGGCTAAACGTCAAAGTTGCATCTTGACCTAGATCGTTTCCTTCCCAAAAGAATGCAGTTTTGTCACCAAGTCCCGCTTGGATATTTGTATCAAGTGCATTGTAGCATATATTGGTGACACCCCCTTTGAACCACTGCCACCACCAATCACTTAAACATGTAATGCTTCATATTTAAAACGGAAATTGTGATTTTAAATACTCCAAGATGCAAACTTTCCAAAACTGATACTTTGACAAAGCGGTTCCAAAATCGATACTAACATTACCAAATAGATACTAGTCCTACCTACTATCCCCTAGCTGCCACACTTATTCTTGTGCATTAAATGTTGATGAGTAGTCTAATCAGCTACAGTTACAAGAGGGAAGATTCCCCCCAAATGGCAAAGTTACGGGAAAACAAATGACAAAGATTTCTAACAAATGACAAATTTTTAGGAAAACAAATACAGTTTTATGAACAAATGACAAAGTTTTATGAACAAATAACATAGTTTTCTGAACAAATGACATAGTTTTCTGAACAAATGGTAATGACATGTATACATTGAAGAATTAAATTTGGACACGTAGCGTGATATATTACTTTTAAATGATTCAAACATTTATTATTATTTCGGAAGTTAAATTCATACTTGTTGTGACATTAATCTGAACAAATGTCAAAGTTTTCTGAACAAATAACAATGTTTTCTGAACAAATGACAAAGTTTTGTTAAAACAAATGACAAAGTTCTGGGAAAACAAATGACAAATATTTCTAAACAAATAACAAGGTTTTCTGGACAAATGACATAGTTTTCTGAACAAATGGTAATGACATGAGTGCATTGAAGAATTAAATTTGGACACGTGGTGTGATATATTAATTTTAAATGATTCGAACATTTTCGGAGTGAAATTCGTACTTGTGGTGACATTTGTGACATTTTTCTGAACAAATGTCAGTTTTCTGAACAAATGACAAAGTTTTGGTAAAACAAATGACAAAGATTTCTGAACAAATGATAAAGTTCTTGGAAAATAAATGATAAAGATTTCTGAACAAATGAAAAAGTTCTGGGAAAACAAATGACAGTTTTCTGAATAAATGGTATATTATTTGGACACGTGGCGTGATATATTATTTTTAAATGATTCAAATATTTTTTATAATTTAGAAAGTGAAATTCGTACTTGTGGAGCCCACGTGCTTGCAAAAAATAGGTGGTTAACTGTTGTAATATGCAAACTTTAGTAGGGGAAAAATTAGAATTTCTTCTTGCCAGTATTTATTTTGTAATTTATTGTTCCCTGGTTCCAATTTTGGAAAGTTTGCATCTTTTAGTATTTAAAATCATAATTTCCGACCTTCCAAAAAAAACAAAAACAAAAAACATAATTTCTGTATTTAAAACAACTTGTAATAAAACTGTGGGGAGAAGTAAAATTACCTGAATTCTAATATCCCCATTTCTAACATCCAAATTCTCAGAGTATACACAATGTTCATCCCATCTCTGTTTCCAGTAAAACTGCGATGCGATATCGGACCAGAAACCAGCAGAATCAACAATGGACCTTTTATACATCTCCAGATACTATAATCAATCAATCAATCAATTAATTATATAAACTCTATGAATTGAGATATAATAAGAATGAAATATGAGACCTTTTGTGGTGAAGAAACATGGGCTTTGTTAGAGAACTCTTTGTTAGAGAAGATGAGGTCATCTTCTTCGGAGGCTAGAGCTTCGCCAAGAATAACAGCGTTCAGAGGAGAGATCTCCCCTGCACCAGAGGGTAGAGTAGTCAATAACTCGACATGTCTAAGATGATTGGTGGTCGCCATTAGAATCGAAGAAGAAGAAGAAGAAGAGTGTTTCGGTTTTGGAGAAAAAATATATAAAGAAGAGTGTTTCATAAACTATATATTCTACAAGTGTCAACCCCATATTTGCCACTTATGAGTGACGACCCCCATATCTGCAGAAGAGTAGCTATTTTGCTATTAAAGTAAATTTGGAGAGCCAAACATTAGAAAACAGTCATTTGAGGTAGCACATATAATGATCACCTTGCTTGTTTAGTAGCAAATTCTGGAGAGAATGGATGTTCTCAGCATAGCCATCTCTTGCCCTTGGAGTTTAGCGATTTTCTCTTTGACTCATTGCTTTGTTCGTTATCTTTTTTCTTAATTCTAACTCCACAAGGAACTGAAGTTGTATTTTGCACAATATTTACGTCATAGTTCAATAAAAATAAAGCGGGGAATGTCTTCTTTAGTCCAGTCATGGTAAAGATGGGTTCAAGGATATGATCAACTAAGATAACGGTTGAGAATCGAGGTAGCTAATCACAATTCTACGCCAAAAATAATGCGAGGAATCGCCGAAACAATAAATTAAGCAAAACGAAGAATAAACACAAATATATGGTTTACCCGGAGGAGGGAAGTGGAAAACTCTATCGGATGAAAAGCCACTCCCCGCGAACAATCCACTAATGATATCAAAGGTTACAATCGATCTCACTCGCAAGCTTTCTCAAAGCTTTCAATGAAGTTCACACAAACCCTTATATACTTGGGAAGACTTTACAAAAGTTAGTTCTCAAAAGTACGAATCACGACGCAAGCAAACGATCACAACTTAACTTGAAAAGGCTGACATGAAATACGAGGTTTATTCAAACAGATAATTTTTTTATTCAAATAGAATCTTTTCTGAGAAATCTATTCTAACATAATTAATTCTTATTCAAACAGAGAGATCACTGCTTCTCCTTGTTCGAATAGACTAAACTTTGTTCGAACAGAAACACCAAAATATTCCGTAGCCGCAACATATTTCGCCTTCGTCATAAACAAAACTACTATTTTTTGTAGCTTTGAAACCCAAGTAACCGAACCGTTTCCCAATGTAAATACAAAGCCACTAGTGTTCTTCCGCCTATCAATGTTACCCGCCATATAAGAATCAATGAAACACCCTATAAGCATATCTGAGAACCCCCATAACAAAATATCATATCTTGAGTCACTTTTAGATACCTAAGTATTCATTTCACAGCTCTCTAATGCTCCCTGCCTGAATTACTAATATATCTACTAACAACTCCCACCGCTTGGGCAATATCCGGTATCGTACAAATCATAGCATACGTAAGGCTACCAATTGCTAATGAATAATGAACCTTTTGCATCTCTTCGCGATCCTTCTGCGTCTTCGGACAATACTACTTTGACAATTTAAAATGACATGTACTAATGAGCTTAAAACCATCCATATTAAACTGCTTAAATATTTTGCCGATGTACTTACCTTGAGGTTATAACTTCAATTCTCGCCGCTTTATGTCTCGTATAATACACATACCAAGAACTTGTTTTGTAACACTCAAGTCCTTCATAGAAAACCCTCAGGACAACTGATCCTTCAAGTTGACAATCTCTCCCATGTCAGCACTTACTACCAACATATCATCTACATACAAAAGTAAAATTATATATGTATTTCTCGTATTCTTGATAAAACAATAGTGATCCGCATTTTGTTTCGAAAAATCATTTCTGGACATGAACTGATTGAACTTCAAATACCATTGCCACGGCATAGAGTACACCGACACAAAATACTTCTCAGACCCACATAGATGTCATTGTCAAATGAATTATGTGTTTATGTACGGGGATACATAAAAAATTTTGGAGATCGATGAAGCAAATTGCGGTAGCTACATCCTCGAACCATGATGAGATTCTTGTACTTCATGAAGCTGGCAGAGAACGATGGTTACGCTCCAAGATACATCAACTGAAGTTACGGCGTGTTCTATCCAAGATAAAACATCGACTATGTATGAAGACAATTCAGCTTGCATCATCCAAGTCAATGACGATTTATCAATGGCGACAGAACGAAACACATTTAAAAGAAGTCATTCCATCTTTATAAATTATAAAAGGCAAATGAGATTGGCGTTATTCAAGATATTTCATAAGACATCTTTGCAACCAATTCACAAAGACCCTTGCACCACTTACGTTCAAGTAGCTAGTACACGGAATCGGTATGCAGAAGATTTATTTATCAATATCTCAAGGAGATCGACGTCAGGGGGGGGGGGGTAATCTCAGCCTGACGTGGACACATGTATGTTGTACTCATTTTCCTTATAGTGCAGTTTTTATCATAGAAGGTTTTACTGACTAGAGGTTTCGATGAGGCAACGTATATGCGTTCACAACCCATACAGGGCTAAGATTGTACTATTTCCTTGCACAACTTTTTGCCCAATGGGGTTTTGCTAGGCAAAGGTTTTGATGAGGCAAGTCGTCCTGGTATAGAACACCCCAAGGGGGAGTGTTAGGAGTTGGATCCAGCCTAAGCTAGGAGCCCAACTGGGTTAGGGTGTCCTATTGGACTCCTAACAAGCCCATAGGCCTTTAGGGTTTAAGTAAGTTTGGTAACCTATATTGTAGGGTTATCTACTTTATATTACGTAAAGAGAAACAATTCTCAATTCAATAAGAAATTTCTCTTCTCTTATTTCTCTCAAGATATAGAACTGGTAGTTTAATTCTACTATTCCTCAACAATATACTCTATTCGCCGAATCCTCAAGGAAAAATCAGCTCTATAGAAACAGGCCCCCAAAAAATTATATAGAAAAAAAAGGTGAAAACGTGCTTTTTGCCACCATGAGTACAAACACAATCAACAGCAAGGTTTTCCTCCCTCCCCACATAAAATGGAAGTGATATCCTCGTATATGTGCTTCTACCGCTAAGCTTCAAGATCCAATTCCAATCGACCTCAACTGTAAGAGGCAAAATGGGGGTTAAAAAAAGTATACTGTGAAACTAAGAAGAACTTCTTAAAGATACCCAAACACATATGTAGAATTCTTTTGCAGGAAACAGGCAATACTCACAATGTTGTTTTCAGGCTTCTTCCAGTATATGCCCTGGAGAATAATTGGTAAGAGATTGCAGGCTATAAGAACATATATCATCAATGCATGCATTCCCATCCACTCTAGAACGAAAGTGGGCCGTCTAAATCCAAAGATGTCAACCTGTTGGAAAAACAAAAGGTGATTAACTACGAAATAGAGGAACTCCAGTGATTCAAGCAATGATTTTTTTAGACGTGCAATTGTAAAGAGAAAATTTAAGATAACTTACCAGCGCATAAATTCCAGTGAAGAGGATGCCAGCCGCACCAACAGTAATGCACGTGTAGCTTAGAGTATAGAGAGGCTTGTTTACATGCATTCCTATAGCAATAAGCAAATATAAGAAACTTTAAAACTAACATAAAAAGAAACAGAACATCGTTGCAGGCACCTAAATTGCCAACCACAGAAGGTCACAAGATGAGCAGTAATTAATCATTTGCTCTTTTAGGTGGTGCTTTCAGCACTTGAAAATGCTGCTTTGGCATGGGATTTAAGCAAAACTTGATAGAGATAGAGAGGGAGAGTACCAGAAAAATCCAACATAAGGCCAATGAACACGACACCTGCAGCAGGGATCAACCAATGCACGATCCTATCCTTATGATCCTGCATGCAATTTTATTTAGTAAACCAAGAGGAAAAAAAGACCATCATTTTGAGAAAGTGAAGTAATAAATAGACGAGTTATTACCTTGAAATGTACGATGATGTGCCCATAATGCAAGCCAATCAAGCAAGTAACAATGGCCATCATCGAACTGCAACAACATGGTTGAAAAAGATTTTTGTAACTAAGACTGGATTCATCATGTGAATTTTAAGATATCATTTAATTCTTAAATGATTAGTCCATCTTGAAACTATTTATCAAAGAGAAAGATGTGTATGGAGATTAAAAAAAAGATGGGCGCCAACCTCAAGAGTCCTTCAGGGTCAAAAGGAGCTTGACACCAAGAAGGGGCATTTGGTGGAAGTGGTCCATAATCTGGGGACTTGGTGCTGCATTGCTTTGTCCGAGCATAGATTGGTCTTTTATATAGATGTTTTAGTCCAAATATTGCACGATCAACCATTCCAACAGCGTTACAAGCAGGTCCAGTATCTCCCCGTACTCCGCATTTCACCTTCAAGATGAAAATAGCATTTAGTAACCAATGTTCTATGTAAAGGTACAAAATCTCGTATAGCCAAAATACTGGTCTGACAAGCACTTTAGATCCACTCCTATGAGAAATTTTGTAAGTTAATACTTACTGAGAATGTCATTGGTTCATGGGAAGTGTCTTTATTCGGAATTTGAAACTCCCAGTCAGGAACATATAAACCATATAATAGGGACAAGTACACAATAGTAATCGCGGCAGCTACCACCCTGAGGGAAAACGGAAAAAAAAATGTGGAAGACAGTTAAAATCAATAGGTGTAAATGTAAAGAATATAATAAAAATAGAATCAGTGTTAGGTGTTTATAAATAAAAGTGAGTAAGAATAAACTTTTTAAAATTATAGACTACAAAGTTCACCACTTACCACTGGTACCGATATTTTTTCAGCAAAGATAGTTCTGACTTAACCTCTTCATCACCAGTAAGCCAAATCTCACACAAGGCTGTCAAAAAGTAAGCAAGAGCAATTCTCTGAAGACACAAATATTTGTTCATCTTAGAGACCGGAGATAAAAATTGGAATAAGGGGAAAACTTCAATAGTATATTCTGTTTATTCATTTAAAAAAAAACATGGAGTACAAACCTGCAGAATACCCCACCATCGAATACGGTCTAAATCAACTCCATATGTTAGATCATTGATACCGTGAATATAGCCTCCTGCCCGAATAGAAGGTTCAATGTCAGATATATATATTATGAGGTATAAAATTACCAAAGGGGTATATATATCCAGAGTTCAGTCTTAGTTTATAATCCAGTGTAACAAAATTAATTATTTATACAATTTGATGTAGTGTGATTTTCAATATATAGAATTAAAAATTGCAGCCAAGCTTCAAAAACCAAAAGTGAGTAATGCGAATGGATTCAACTATATAAGTTCGGATGTAATATATAGATCACCATACCTTGGAGAAGAAGACCTAATCCCAAAAGTTTAAGTGTCCGGAAAACAGCCTTTATTGTTGCATCAGCTTGAGATGTCAGTTTCTGTACCCAATCATTAATCTTGTAAGCTGACAATCTTATTCACGATAAATGTTCTAATCAAACTATAATGAGTATAAACACTTCACATTGCGATTTGCGAGAGTTGTATCCATTTTAATAAAAACTAGAAATAACAAGGTTTCTATACCCTATCTGATAAATATAGGCTGCAGAGAAAAGAAAATGATATATGTACCTTATATGTAAGTCCAAGTGAAAGTCCAACCATAAAAATAAAAAAGGGCACGACAAAATCTGCTAAGGTTACACCATTCCATGGGGAATGATTAATTGAAGGAAGATAGCCACCAGCATCATCAACAAGTATCATTAACTGGGATAAATAAGGAGAAGCACATGGTCAGGAACATAATAAACAATTAACAGCAATAGCTTGTAACTAGTAATGTAAAGCTGAGACAATACATAGTTATAAACACAAGAAGGGCCTTGTATAACCTATATTCAAAAGGTGATGCAAATATAAATTTTGAGTTTTTGTTTTACTCTGGAAGAATGATGCTGCCACAAGTTAAGATTTGATGTTTTAAGACAACGTGCAATCAACATTTATCTTATGGGACTAGCTCTAATCAACGTTTATCTTACGAGTTGCAGCGATAAATTTCAATTTTTTTCTTTACTTGCAAGCATCTATGATATATTGTTGACTTGTAAGCACTAATGACCTAAAAAAACAATGACAAGGAAGGGCACATGGAGTGATGCAGCATTTCAGCACCGACCCATTAATTTCTCTCACCCACTGTCCCTAATTATTTATTTGCTTGGAACACTCAAACTCGAATGAATAACGCATCTGATGATGATGGGTTTGTTTAAAACTTTAAATGATAGCAATAGTATGTTACTCTAAGCAACTCTCCCCAGAATGTAACTTATGTGCACTGTGACAAGATAAAAAGAGTAGTAGCTTGCTTTCCACTTTATCTTTTTGTTGCTTTCATTGATGTGTTACAGTATAACAAGATAGCCGTACAGATAACATTATCTATGCCTATGGTTGATAGAAGTTGGCGTATAAGTCAAGGATGCTTGTAGGGGGAGAGATAAATGTGTTCCTGAAGTATATATAGTAGCTTTTGTCAAATATATTCCATGTTGGGGTTTGAACTTTGGAGTATTAATTTGGCTAGTTTAATTGATCAAATATATTCCATGTTGGAGAATTTGTTTGCCACACACATCACATGCATCCCCCATGTGGATGCAGGAGCACTAGTAGTACCAGTAGTCCAGTACCACACTCATATTCCAACTTTACTGAACTTGAGAAAGGCAATCCATACTCAAATATATGAGTGGGACATAGTGTATATCTCATGGTTCCTACAAGGCTGTGCTTAATTTTGGCCTCTCCAATACAAAGCTACATTCTAATTGAACGGTGGGTGAATATATTTTATCCTCTGCCGACTCCATTGGTGAATATGAATGGGGTATCATATCGCCTTGTCGGTCCTCCACAGCCTTCAAGAACTCATCAAAACAATGCAGAGCCAAGAAAAAGAAACCACAAATAAGACTATCCCATCCCTCGAATATTCCCTAAAACAAAAGCATCATCTATTTCCACCACCACCCCCTGCTGTTAATTACTTTTCAGTTATTTCACTGATTAGTGAACCGACTAATATTCAAACTCGGTAAATGTAAAACCATGGATGACTACAGTAAATGTAAAACTTGCAATTTACTAAAATTGTAAAAAGTTTTCAAAATGAATTACAGAGATTATATCCTAATAATAATGAATACTTTTCTCCTCCTAAGAATAGCAATAGTAAGTTTAAAAGTTTAACAAACAAACAAAATGCATTGATCAACATCTTGTCTTCTTCGATTTATAGAAAGAAATCTAGATAAAATATTTGTTCATGATATTGACAAAGAAGTAACAACAACAACAACACCAAAACCAGAAAACCATATTTTCATTTACCCTACCACCACCTATGGAAATACATTAAAAAATTTAAAAAAAAAAAATCATGACTTACTGCAACAGTGAGTCCCCTGAAAACGTCAAGAGAAGCAAGGCGTCGCCTTGAAGGTGGAGGCACAACTTCTGCTCCACCAATAACAATAACATGAGATTTGCTGTTGCTACGTTGAATAATATCGGTAGAACTAGTAGTAATGTTCTTGGAAGATTGACGATGAATATCTTTATTGACGAGTTCATACTTTCCCATCCCAGTCTTCCCTTCCTCTCTCTCGTTTAAAGTCATGATTCCCCTGCACTGCACTGCAATGCAGAGAATATAGATGAAGAGAGAGAGAACAAGAGAAGAACCAACCAGAATATCAAACAACAAAGGAGATAGATACAATATATATCTATAGTTTTCCGCCTTTGAAGAAGAAGAAAAAACTGGCCTAAGGGTAAGGGAGAGAAGAGGAAAGGGTTTGCGTGCCTATTAATAAATAAAAAGATCTTTTCTTTGAACCAAACTGTTTTCTCTTTCCTAATCTCCTAATATATATAGGATTCTGTTGATAGTCCGCAAAAAAGTAGTTTAATTGTTATCTATCATCTCATCCCAAACTTAAATGCAAAACCATATGAGTATGATATGATAGGAATAGAGGATAGATAGCATGGGTTTCATCATAAATATCGCTAAAATCTCCCAGCAAAAGACGTTATGTTCTGACAAACTCTCCTTATTATCTACGCCCAAACATCCTCATTTGGAGTGATGCTCTCTTTTCACTTTACCTGCGGTAAACTTGGGTTTACGCCATAACAGGTTTCTTTTGTAGGATATGGGACTATAAGTCCTTTATGATAATATGTATATTTGGGCTGGAACGTGCAGTGTACCTATGACACGAGAGTCTGAAGCGCCGTGTGATGCTTGGTGTGTTCTTCGTAACAGAATAAGACACCTCGGTAGGCTTGTCATGCAAATTAGCCTGCTGAAGATTTTTGTACCTGCTATTTCCAAGAAGTAACTTTCTATTGGCGAAGGTACCCTTTTAACCAAAGATATTTTTTTTTAAGAACAACTCATCTTTCCTATTTTAAACGATTATTAGTATTCTTCCTAAACCATTATCTTAACGCTAACAAATAAGGACAAGAAATCTTTAAAATTATCTTCTCTTTCAAGAGTCACTAAGCGAGAGTCGATTTAGTTTAAGGGGTATTTTGGTGCAACGGAATAAATATACCTTGGCATAAAAAAAAATTATCCTTGGATATAGCAGGACCTAATATCCCTTTAGTTTGTTATTCATGAATATATTGTGAGTCATATATCAAGATATCTGCCTTACAAAAAATCAATTTTCGACATAGTTCTGTTTAAATTCAACTTTTAATTAATCATCCCAAGTTTGCATGATACTCGCCTGTTTAAGGATTGATGAAGCCTCTTCCCTGCTATACTATCGCGCATCATCTACTAGCTAAGAACAGTACATTTTACGAATTATTAAAGTTGGTGATGTAATCCTGCTTCTACTTAATTGCATGGACGGTGCAATGCAAGTCGTATATTATGAATGACGCGCTAATGAAATGAATCACCCCCATGTAGCTTCTAAAGTCCTAGTCCTAAAGTTAAGTTATTACTAGTCGGTCGTCAAGGACCGGTAAGGTAAGTGTGCCTACCGTACTCCTGCATCATCGACATCAAACTCGTTTGGTTTCTTCTTATTTGACTTATACACATTTTTTAGACGAAACTGTAAATAGTTTTGTTTAAGTGCGACGGTTTGACCGATCTCTTGATCAAGCATATGAAGCAGCTAGGTGGATTAAAACCACCAATAACCAATTTTTGATGCTTAACTTACTCCTACTGCATTATCGACATCAAATTTGTTTGGCTTCTACTTATAAAGATTAACTCGACAAACGTTTGCTTTGTTTAACAATTAAGTAGTACAACTTTTCTAACATTGCTTAACTTGATTTTTTCCTTACCCATGGGGCAAGTTGAATAGTATGTCCCTTTCTATGTCTTCAATTTGTGTGGCATTCAACTATTCATATATGTATTTAATTATATCTTGGAACTAACGATTATAAGTGCAAAAATGTATCTATATATCAAAAACCTTATTATTTTGCATAACTTAGAGACTATGCTCACCCAATGCACTCCCAAGGTCCCAATCCAAGTTAGGTCACTAATTATCATATAAAAAATCCCTCAAAATTACTCATTTATTCTTGGGAAATCCCAAAAAAAGAAAATCCAAGTCAGGCTGAGTTTAGGATCGAAATCTTGGTCTGAATTGAATTATGACCGAGTCAGACCTGGTCTGAACTGAGTTTAGACCGAGTCAGAGTTGTTCAAACCAAGTATGAACCGATTAGGTTCAGTTGGACGGGGTCTTGGGTCGGGTCTGGACCAGGTTTTGGACTGTGTGACGTGTCACTGTGTCTTTGTGACACGTGGCGCGTCTCTGATCACACACGTGGCAGTACATGTGTGTGACACGTGGCCTGACACGTCAACAACACATGCCATAGGTGGCACGTCAGCATGCTATGTAGCAGTACCACGTCGGCACGTGTGGGACCCATTAGTACACTCACCTGGAATGACACGTTAGTATTGTGGGTCCCACCACTGTCTGATGGCGTCATCAACCATAGGGGATAACGTCATCATTAGGTCAACCGTCGTAAGAAAATAAAATAAAAAATGACAAATTCGTAGTGGTTTTTTGATGTTTTTACGACGATCCGTTCACTTCTAGAAGGCATGCAATATATGCCTGCAATCGTTGGAACGCAGGCTTTGCAACAAATACTCTTGTAGTCAGGGCCGGCGCTGGGGTTAGGCCACCAAAATTTGAAATAGCAGTTGATGTAATGAGTTGTGACATGGGCCTCCCCAATATTAATCACTTTTATTTTGGATATGGGCCTCACTATGTAATGAGTTGTGACATGTCTCCAAAATTTGGGGGTCCTCACTATTAGGGTTGGCTTTAGGACACCAAAACCCTAGCACCGGCCCTACTCGTAGTCTAATGTTGACGAAAAAATACATTTGTAAGCAACCATTGAAAAAATGTAATAAAAAAAAGAAGTAACAAAAACCCAAAATTCTCGTTTTTTTAATCAAATCAGATCTAAAATTATACTATATTATAGATCTAACATGTATTGAAGCATAAAACGTCATAATATAACGTAAATATTGATTTGTACCTCTCCACAACACTAAGGTGGTGTTTGTTTCAAGTGGACCGAACTGCTGAATTTTTTTGCTGAAAAGTTTTTTAGCCTGCTTCAACTGCTGAATTTTTGTGTTGAATTTTGTTTCCAGCACTTGGTCACTTAAAAACAAACATTACCTAATTATCCAAAATAAGAGAGAGAGAGAGAGACACACACAGAGAAATCCAATCAATAAACTCGTAGAGTCGATGCTGATAACGTGTTATGAACAAAATCTAACACATCTATCTAATCATACAATCAGTGATATAGAGAGAGAAGGTAGACTTTCACTATGTTAACTTAGTTTAAAGAATACATAGCCTTTAACATCTAGTGTAGGCTCTCTGTAGTTAAAGTAGATATGAGAAAAATACTAAAACCCATGTTTTTAGACTCCCCAATTGGGTAGTTATTATAGGTTTTAATACGAAAAAAATTTGGGTAGCCAATTGAAAACCTTTTTTTAACTAAAATCAAGAGTTAGAAAGTGTTTGAAAAATTTAAACTATTTTTTGTTTACACGTCATACTTTTATTTTGACATAGAGTAATTTTTGGGAGTCTATTCTTTTGACTTTTTCAAATATTATTTTTCATCTCATCTTACTAGCTATACTTTAGTTATGCTAAGCCTTAAAACTCTCTAAGTCAAGAGCTAGTGGGCAACCCAAACCCAGTTCGAGTTAAGCCCACAAAATCAAATATCCTCCCGATCCCAATAGTCCCGAATGGCTAACTATGGGCTTATTAAGTCACAATTGGAGATGTTTTTAGTTGGGGTTTTGATATCGGACTAAATCTAAAAGTGAGGCCAACCAAAACTTAGATAGGGGCTTCTTATGTAATGATTTTGCTCCACATTTGAGCCTAGATAATCACCACCACCACTAGCCAATAAGTGTCTTCTTCTTGGTTCTCCTATCATTATGCGTCTACCTCGAGATTACGTCTCTGTGTATCTCTCTCTCTGGAGTCTAGAGGACAAGAGGAATGAATGCAAAAGAAGCCATCTTTTCTTTTCTTTTCGTGTCCTCTTCCTCTATCTATTCCTTTCTTCTTCATTTCAGATTTTTTGTACAAAAACTCTGAAAAGTCAAAAAACGACTTTCTTTCTTTCTACTAATAAGTAATAACTAAAGATCTATCATTCATTTCAAAACCAAGAATGGAGATGTTGTGTCCATCATCATCATCTCTAAGTTACCATCGTTTCAAATCTCCAGTTGTTCTCATAAATCATCCCAATTTCAAACCTCCTTTAACTTCTTCTCATTACCATCTTAAACTCATTTCTCTTGGAACTAAAACATCATCATCAAAACAACAAACACTTAAGAAGAAGAAGAAGAACAACTCCATATTCAAATCCAACATTACTGCTATATTTGAACGTTTCACTGAGAGAGCAATCAAAGCAGTTATCTTTTCACAAAGAGAAGCTAAGTCTCTATCCAAAGAAATGGTCTTTACTCAACATCTTCTCTTGGGTCTCATTGCTGAAGACAGATCATCTAATGGGTACTTATCTTCTGGTGTTAAAATCGAACATGCCCGTCAAGCAATTCTCACCATTTGGAATGATCCCATTAGTCCCATTACTGAAAAAGAAAAAGAAGAAGAAATTACTTCCGCCACTGATATCCCTTTCTCCATTAGCACCAAGCGAGTTTTCGATGCTGCTATTGAGTATTCTAGGACTACTGGGTGTAACTTCATTGCCCCTGAACATCTTTCTATTGCGCTTTTCACTGTCGATGATGGTAGCGCAGCTAGAGTACTTAAGAGGTATACCCATTTCTTCATTTGCAGTTTTGCACTATGCTATTAGTATATTACTTAGTCTTAGTGTATAATGAAAATGCAGATTGGGAGTTGATATAAATCATTTAGCAGCAGTAGCAGTCTCTAGGCTTAAAGGAGAGCTTGCAAAGGATGGTAGAGAACCCTCTATTTCGCCTAAACCAATTCCATCTACTAAAAGGGTCGCTGTATCCGAAAATAAAAAAGGTTCATACCCATACCCTTAGTATTATGTTAGTTTTTCGTTTTGCTGATTACTTTTAGTAATTACAACAATCTTGTTCAAGGCTGAGTAGCTCAACTTTTGCCACCAGACAAAACTGCATTGTTCAAGTTTTGTACAGACCTTACTGCTCGAGCAATCCAAGGACTTATTGATCCTGTCATTGGCAGAGACAATGAGGTTGAGAGAATTGTACAGATTCTTTGCCGAAGAACCAAAAACAATCCAATTCTTCTAGGTGAACCTGGGGTTGGGAAAACTGCTATTGCTGAAGGGCTTGCAATAAGTATTGCAAACGGGGACGTTCCTATTTTTCTTATGGTATGTCATTGGATATACAGGACTATATATTAAAGTTTGTTGTCTTTCAATTTCTAACCACATTTTTTTCGTTTCACAGACAAAACGCATAATGTCATTGGATATAGGTCTCTTAATGGCAGGTGCAAAGGAGAGGGGGGAATTAGAGGAACGGGTTACTACTTTGATTTCTGAGATACAAAAAGAAGGTTGCCAACCAAATCTGATGGTGCATTTTGTGAGAACATTTGTTTGTGTGAGCTCTCACTGTATTGGCATCTAATTATGTAGGTAATGTCATTTTGTTCATCGATGAAGTACATACACTAATTGGATCTGGCACTGTTGGAAGAGGAAGCAAAGGATCAGGTCTCGACATTGCTAATTTGCTTAAGCCTTCACTTGGAAGGGGTGCATTACAGGTATATGTTCCATTTATGTCTATCCACTGTTATATCATCATTTTAACAACAAGTAATTATATCAATAAATGAAACTGAAAATATTGTAGGATAGATATATGCCCGCCTATGAACACATATTTCGGCACACTCTTGTACAGAGACACTTGTCTCGTGGCTGTATTCTAGTTAATTCTTTCAAAAAAGGGTGGCAGCAACGCACGCCATGGCATGCTGCATTCGATGACAGGCTATACTCCCATGTATAATTAGGAGTCCATTAGCTATATACTACACACAAGTACAATCTATAACTAGAATTTATTAATATTTAGCAATTCATAGAACATATAGATAACTAATGTCAATATACCTGTGTGTACATATAAGTTGAGTTAGATAAGTAATCCAAGAAATGTTAACATTGCACTCCTTGCAGTGTATTGCGTCTACAACCCTGGACGAGCACAGGACTCATTTTGAAAAGGATAAAGCATTAGCTCGGCGTTTTCAGCCTGTGTTGATTAATGAGCCAAGCCAGGTAAATTTGTATTTAATGATGCATCTGCATGTGTTGCTCTGCACTTACTCTTGCTACTTAGCCCTTATTACCACTTTATATAGGAGGATGCCGTAAAGATATTGTTGGGTTTACGTGCGAATTATGAGGCTTATCACAACTGTAAATATACCGTTGAAGCCTTGAATGCTGCAGTATCCTTGTCAGCGAGATATATTCCTGATAGATACCTTCCAGACAAAGCCATTGACCTCATGGACGAGGCTGGAAGCCGAGCTCGAATGGATGCATTCAAGAGAAAAAAGGAACAGGAGATATGTATACTCTCAATGTCGCCGAACGATTATTGGCAAGAAATTAGAGCTGTTCTGACCATGCATGATGTGGTGAGTTGATCCAGCGTCATGGATACTTATGGTTTTAGATCTGCAAATTTTACGAAAAGTGAGAACAAATTTAATTTTACATGCACAGGCCGTGACAAATAAACTGAAATATGGAGATGGTGCTTCCAGCCCAGTTGATGATTCCAATATCATATCAGGCACACGTGTATCTTCAACATCCAATGATAATGAGTACGCATTTTATTTTGTTTTGTTTAATAATGAGATAGAAACATGTTATTTTCAGCTGTTTGGTAATGATTTTGGGACCTGTTTTCTTTATGTTTTTTTAGGCCAACAGTTGTTGGACAGGATGAAATAGCAACTGTAGCCTCGATTTGGTCTGGGGTCCCAATTCAGCAGCTCACCGTTGATGAGCGACTGCTTCTTCTGGGTCTCAAGGAGCAGCTTAGGAAACGTGTTGTTGGACAAGATGAGGCTGTTGATGCAATCTCGCGAGCTGTTAAGAGATCCCGGGTTGGCCTGAAAGACCCTGACAGACCAATTGCAGCAATGCTATTTTGTGGTCCAACTGGAGTTGGGAAAACTGAACTCACCAAAGCTTTGGCAGCAACTTACTTTGGATCAGTAAGTCTTCAGATATGAACCATTTCTTAGATACATGCACAATATTATTGTGTGTTGTTAGCAAATACATGTAGTAAATCCAAGGGATCTATAGCTATAGAAAGTAATCACAGGAAAACCTTGATGTTATTGTTACAGGAAGCGTCGATGCTAAGATTGGATATGAGTGAATATATGGAGCGCCATAGTGTGAGTAAGCTTATAGGATCACCACCGGGATATGTAGGCTATGGAGAGGGGGGCACTCTGACGGAAGCAGTTAGAAGAAGACCTTTCACAGTGGTATTACTCGATGAAATTGAAAAGGCCCATCCGGATATATTTAACATTCTTCTTCAGGTCTTTGAAGATGGCCACCTCACTGATTCTCAGGTCTGCCTATTGTTGCATGCACTTCTCCTATAAAGATATTGCTATATTTATGGAAACCGTCTCAGTCCTAACTGGCAAAGATGATCTAGCTAGATCAAGTTTCGAAATATGTGTTTTCTTAAAGAATAACTCTTATGATTCTTGTCTTGAATTATATAGGGGAGAAGAGTATCATTTAAGAACACATTAATCGTCATGACATCCAATATTGGTTCTACTGCCATTGCAAAGGGTAAACGCAGCGGTTTTGGTTTTGTTTTTGAAGAAGACGAACCAAGTTCATATTCTGGGATGAAAACCTTGGTAATGGAAGAACTAAAGGCGTATTTCCGCCCGGAGTTACTCAACAGGATTGACGAGGTAGTTGTTTTTCGTCCACTTGAAATGACACAGGTTCGTCTCTGATCTTTAATATTTCATAAACACCGGTCATTTCACAGTAAGAATACCAAAGTCATAATATTATTTAGAATAATGCTTCATAAAAAATTGAGAAATTTTGTTTTGTTTAATGCAACTGTTGATCGTTTGAGTCTGATTTTTGTATTTCAGATGCTCGAGATTCTAAATGCAATGTTAGTGGAGGTCAGGGAAAGACTAGAGTCTTTGGGAGTTAGTCTGAAGGTATCTGACGCAATTTTGGACCTAGTATGTAAACAAGGATATGATCGGAGTTATGGTGCACGGCCTCTTAGAAGGGCAGTCACACGTCTGATAGAGGACGTTTTAAGTGAAGCTATTCTGGCTGGAGAATACAAGTCTGGAGATACTATTTTCATCGATGTGGATAATTCTGGAAATCCAGTTACAACGAATCAATCAGACATGAGTTCCCACTCGTCTGATGTGACTATAACGTAAGTAATATATCTGTATACACCCGTGTATAGTCGTAGGTAAATTGATACACACTGTATATAAGTGATATACAGAAGTTTGTATAATTCTTTGAACTATTGGGGATCAAACAGGTCCTTCAGTGATCACAATCTTCACGAGTTCTTAATTTCATTGTTATATGATGATCCCGAGCTTTGATAATCTTATACATTGAAAACTAGTTTTGAGTGATCAATTAGCAAAAGATGTCCTTGGAAAATTTGGCTTCTCCATATTTAGTAAAATATGCCAGGTTTTAGAATCTCTCTATTTGGGAGGAACATGATTTGAGAATTTCAGATCCAAACCTTCAAATGAAGAACACATTTGTATGACTACAACCAGCCATAATTTAAATGAATCTGAATTATCATATCTAAAATACATGATAAATATGACGTTAACAAAGTAAAAACAACCATTTCCATCAACCAAAATCAACACTTAGCTTGGTCACATTACAAATTTGCATTATTGCAATATATTACAAGTTCTTCTAAGCACTATTTTTTCCAGAATGAACTGTGAGCACCATAATCCCATAAACAAAGAAAAACTGAAAGTGCAAAAACTAAGTGAACAGTCTCAACATGAACTTTAGAAGGCAAGGTTTCCTGGTCAATTTAGGCCGATAAGTATGCTTCTCACTCAGTGCTACAACAGGCAGATTCCCAAATGAATATATATTACTGCTTCACTGCTTTCCTCCAAAGCTCAATCAGTATCTTCTCTTACACTGGCACCAGAACATAGAGTAAAATCTGAGGTTGGATAAATAACAACATAAAATGCAAGAGAAGAAGCGAGGCAAGCATTTGGACTAAAAAGACACTACAAGGTTCACAAAACCAAGGCAAATGAGAAGACAGGCTTCGTTGGCCTAGTAAACCGTCGCTACAACACAAGTCAAGATACTATAGCATAATAAATAGCATTGCTCACTAACCTCTTTTCAGCATTACATACTAGACACTGATAAATGTCCCAGAAGGACTGGTTATGAAGATGTGAATCATCTCTTCATGACTATAAATGACAGCGAGCTATCTCCCTTGTCAAATTCCAGTTAAAGTTAAATCGGATCCAGAAGAAGGTGACATTATCACTCTTACTACTGATGGTTCTTTTAAGAACTCTATTGGTGGTTTTGGAGCTATTGCTAGGAATGGCACAGGAACTGTGTTTGGTGCTGTTGTAGGTAGTAGAACACAGTCTGTGCTTATTTTTGAGCTCAAAGGAGTGGAAGTGGGGCTAAGGAAGTCTGTTGATAAAGGTGTTGAGAAGATTTGTGTTGCCTCAGACTCCAAGACTGTAGTGGGATACATAAAGAATAAGGCTAAAGCTCCATGGAACACTTGGCATATTCTAATCAAAATTAGAAGATTGATCCAGGCGGTGTCTGCAAACGAACCCAGTTCTCAAAAAATAATAATAACAGATACCGACCTTGGCACACAAGAGAAGTCCAGTATAGTGATTCATATTGCACAGGAAATCAAGTAAATTGGTTGTTAGGAGGGATAAGCCCAGCAACTTAAGAAATGTAGAAAATTTATGTATGGGCTATTCTAATATTTGATGCATATTCAAAATAGTAGTAGAAGTAATGCAAATTGGCAAAGTTATGATTACCATAAGAAAGGGAGTCAGTCGTCCATGATGACGATACCATCTTCGCTTTCGTCTGTATCAATTGCTTGTTCTTGTTCTTGTTCTTCTTCGGTCTTGAAACAACCACAGACATTGCATTCCATAACATTAGAGGGCTGAGGAGGTGGTAATGGAGCGAGCGTCCCAGCACAATTCTCTTTATCACACACATATCTAACAAAGAAGTATGCATGAGGAAAGTCATTATCCTCCTCCTGGTCTGACCCTCCCATTTCTTGATCGTCATCATCCCCATCACACCAATTCACCTCCACAATGCATCGATCACAATCACATTTAAAACCATAATCCTCCATCAACCTCTTCTGCCTATCAGCATAATTCCAATCAACAGGGAAATAACTCAAACAAATCTCCCTACCTTCCGGTATATCATGAATAGCTCTAACAATAATATCAGTATTACTACTAGGGTCTCCACTATCAACATAATCAAACCTACATGCATTAGGTAGACAATCATGATTAAAGAACGAACCTTTGGGGTAAATAGCATAACCCCTTACCTTCATTTCTTTTCCATCGCCGCGAAAGGGTTCCATAAGACCAAATGCATTGAGCTTATCTTTCGCAAGCAACGCGGCGGTGAGTTCAAGGGATGAAGGAGAACAGAATGAAGAAATGAGGGAATGAAGGAACTGGGTATCAGGAGTAATAGGAGAGTCTCCTTGAAGGGACATAAGAAGGCGAAAGGAGTCAGGGGATAGATTGTAAGCAGCAATGAGGAAATAGGCCTGAAGTTGTAAGTCTGAAGAAATGGGAGTGTTGCGGAGAGCGTTGAGAGAGTTGCAGAGCAAAGGGGTGTGAGAAGAAGATGTTTGGCAAGTAGAGCTGCAATAGAGGGCATGGTTGGAGCAAACAGAGCAAGAGATGATGAAGGAAGAGTCGATGAGTTTGGTGAAACAGTGTGAACAGAAGTTGGAGAGGAGAGTAGAAGAGTAGATTAGTATTGGTGATTCTCTCAAGAGGATCTCACCTGCTTTAATGGGTTTTGAAGAAACAAAGCTTCTTCCTCTACCTTCAATCTCTCGAATCTCCATCTTCTCCATCTGCCGCTCTCTGTGTTTGAGACTTTGAAGGTGAACCAAAGTTACTGTTTCAGGTAAACTCAAACCTTAGAGCATCTCTAGCAGTTGTATTTTGAATGTGGGTTTGTCACCCTTCAGCCTTCTCGCAAATGAAAAAACATGTAACTCAACTGGGGGAGAAAAAAACGAGTTAATTTTAAAGGGATATTTACTAATATTATTGATTAATTACGTATACTAAACAAGTTATTGACATATCTCAAAATTATTGATATAAATAATTTATTCTAAATAACAAAATATATAAGCAAGAACCTGGTGAATCTAGGGATTCCTTAGAGATCCATAACCAATTTAGCAACCATGAACAATTGTATCACCTGAAAATTAAAAACTAAAATTAGCAAATCTTTATATATAAGCTTACAAGAGGCTTCCATAAGTTTAATATTCATTCAGTAAAAGTATAAAACTAATATTCATAGTAGAAATATATAGATTAATATTCAAAGGCACAAAAGTAAGTGTCCTCGCATTTTCATAAAAATTATAGTCAAGAGTGAAATAGACATGTGCAAAAATATCAATATACAAGATACTACTAAATCAGTAAGAGATAACCCCAATTCAAATCAGTAAGAGATAAACCCAAACTCCAATTCAATCAGTTAGATATAAACATCAATTGATATCAGTAAAAGTCAAGAGATAACCCCAATTCCAATCACTAAGATATAAACCCCCAATTCAAATCAGTAATAATTAAACCCAAACATCAATTCAAATCAGTAAAACCCCCAATTCAAATCAGATAAATCTTGTAAATTATGATATTTAAATTAGTAAATCAGTAAATTATGATATTCAATTCAAATCAGTAGTATGAAGGAATCCAATTATCCAGGTACACTAAAAAACGTAAATTACCATGAAAAAAATAAATTAATTAAGAACCTTAGAAATCAAAAACAAGTAAAACCCAAACATAATCATACAAAATTGGAGAGATAGAAAGGTATACCTAGTTTATTTGTAGAATTACTTGTGTTTGTTTGTAGTTATACCCAACTCAAAGATTTGTCAATTCATCAAATTCATTGCGATACAAGGCTTGTGTTTGTTTGTAGAAGAACTTGAAATCAGATTTATCAAGTTTGTTTGTTTGTAGAAGGAAAAACTTGAAAAGTTGAAATCAGATTTATTTGTTTGTTTGTAGAGAGTTTTAGAGAGAGGTGTGAGAGAAGAAAGAGCTCAGATGTAACTATTTTTTTTTTCTTTCAAAATTTTGACCCGAGCTATAGCCCAGGTCAGTCCTCTACTAGTTTCGTCCCTGGTCGTGACAACACGTGCTTTCACAATAGGCCCCTACAAACATTACTCCCACACTTTTGTTTTGTGTTGTTGGAGTTCTGAACGGTGTGGGTGTGTGAATCTCTGCACAATAGAAATCCCATACCCATTTCTATTGGAGATGCTCTTAAAATTTTAGTTCTCTCATCAGCCATTAAATACAATACCTCTTAGCATCCAAATTATGACACATATCAAAGCGTCAATGGCTCAGGAACACCTTACATTGAGCTTTTCCTATAATATAGCTGAATGTCCTCTTGAGATTTGGTCATATTGTATTCTACACTATGATTGAAGTGATAATATTGTAACACAAGTCCAATATTAATAAAACTATTCTTACAAATCCTCAACCAAGATCGTGGTTGTTAATCCATTCAGGAGTTTTCCACGTTAAACTGTGTTTTTATCTTTGTAAGTATTCTTACTATCTCAACTATCATACATTACATTTGATGTAATAATGAACTAATCCTTCGAAATTATGCACTTACAATTCATATTATTTCAATATCCACAAAAACTCAAACCTTGTGAAGCTGTGTTAGATATAGAGGTGGCAAACGGGTCGGGTTTGGGTTACACAGGTCGGGTCAGAACGGGTTCATGGGTCAAGTAGCCAAACCCAAGCCCGATCTGTTTAAGTAAACGGGTCAAATATGCAAACCCAAACCCGACCCTAATTTAAACGGGTTAACCCGACCTGACCTGTTTAACTAAACGGGTCAGGTTTGGGGGATCGGATTTGGGTCGACCTGTATACAACATTCAATTCAGATATCAAATTATCAATCTTCAGTAATCAGTATTCACTTCAGAATTCAGAATAACAGTTTAGTTTCAGACTTTACAGATAACAATTTCATACTTTCAGTTCAACAATACAGTTATACAAAATTATAGATAATAGCTTTAGACTTTCAGTTCAAGTGTTCAACAATACAGTAATTAGTTTCAGTTTCAAACTTTCAGATCAGTTCCAGTTCAACAATATTACATATAAGTATATAACAGTTTCAGCAACAGCAATACAGATAACAGTTTAACTTCAGTTCAAAAGATAACAGTTAAACAAATAATACTTTCCACGTCAAATAGCAGTTCAAACTTCAAAGTTCAAACAGATAACAGTTTCAATACAGGCATCACAGATTCAGAGATAAAATAGTTCAAAGTGTTCACAGATAATAGATCAATATATAACAGATCACAGATAACATTTCACAGATAGCATATCACAGATCAAAGTGTTCACAGATAACATATCACAGATTCACAGATTCCACTGAACCATAATATCAAACCAAAATCCTTCGAAATCCTTCAAGTATAAACCACTAAATATCAAACTCAGACTCAGAGAGACGAAGAGAGTATATATCAAACTCAGAGAGAACAAAATATGTAATGGGTTCCTTCCAAATCCTTCAAGAACAGTATATCAAACTCAGAGATAGTATATATCAAACTTAAAGACGAAGAGAGTTTGAAATCCTTCAAAATCCTTTGAAATCGAGAGTGAGAACAAAAGAGAAAGAAAAAGCATTAAGACTGTGAGTTAGGTTTTCGGTCGGCTGAGGTGAGGAGTGAAGAGAGGCTGAGAATTAGGTTTAGGTTATGTTTTCGGCTAGGTTTAGTAGGTTATATATCAAAGTGAAAAGGTACTATGAATTACACACAAAAATTATTTATTTACAATTAGCCAAATTCAGTTTAAACGGGTCACGGGTCAACCCGAACTGTTTAGAGTAAACCCTAACCTAACCCTTGGGTTAGGCGGGTTGGGGTCAAATGACCCGCGACCCATTAAGGCTAAACCCAAACCCTCTTAAAACATGGTTGGGTCGGGTCGGGTTGGCGGGTTGCGGGTCACTTTGCCGGCTCTAGTTAGATACTAGACCGTTTCAATCTCTTCACTGTTGCAACCATCACTGCCTTCGGCATTGTCGTATTTTGTGGTTCACAAAATTAACAACAGTCGTTTACCTGTCGTAATTGGTTTCCCTAATAAAAGTCGCAGTTTCTTCCCCCTAGTTCATAAGTCCGTCCCTTTGTTATCCATTAGAAGAGAAGAGAAGAGAAGAGGAGATGATGGAGGGAAGAGGAGATGGAGTTATTGTGTCTTCTTCAACAACTGGATTCCCTCCTTCTTCTGGTACAAACCCAATAGCTCAGCTACAAGTAGGTTTGAAAGACTTAGAAAACAAGTACTGTAATTGGGTCACTAAGCAATCTCTGCCTGTTGAAGCTGCTTTAGCTACTTTCACCAGTGCCATTCAAGGTGCTGCTATTGGTGGCTTAATGGGTACTCTCACACCATCCCCTGACATCGCTTCCTCGTTTTCAACAGCTACTGATGCCCAAACCATGAATTCACTCAAACAAGCTCAGGTTCATCTCTTTTCTATCAATTCTCAATTATGCATTAGTTTCTCTTCTAAAGTTTCAATCTTTGGGTATGTATGATGCAGGCATTCAGTGGGGGTCCATTGATTCAAGCGCGGAATGTCGCCGTTATAACTGGTGTCAATGCTGGTATATCTTGCGTTATGAAAAGATTAAGAGGGAAGGATGATATTCAAACCAGGTATCCCTCATATTTGATACTCACAATGAATGTTTGATAAGTTAATGTGGAAGAGACTCATATATTATTTTACTTAGTGTCTTCAGCAAACAAAAATGGTTAACTTGTATTCTGTACATTACTCTAACAACTAGATTACCTTGTTGGGGGTGTTAAAAGACCTGTATCATAGCTTCCACGAATTCACAAGAGAGAGTTTAGGATTTTATGAGTACAAGAGGAATGAGTCTCACAAATATGGCGAGTGCATTGATTAAAAAAGTGTTTTTTTTTTAGTCTTCTTCTTTTCGGTTTGGAGAAAAACACCCTTTGGTTGTTTGATGGATTTGTGTTTTCTTATATCCATGTACTTCTCTGCCCAATAGGATAAAAACGTTATCTTCTGATCCTTTAGATGTAACCAAGTTTTATGTCTTTTTGTGTGTACTGTATGTTTTTTATTTTCTAGATTATTACCTTGTGAAATAGGTTTAAAGCTTTCTCGATTATAACTTTGTGTTTCTTTCTCTTCCTCTCGTTTTAATTGTTTCTTAATGTGAATTGTGCAACATTACTCATTATAAGGATTGTTGTTGCAGCGTGGTGGCTGCTTTTGGTTCTGGAGCTTTGTATGCACTGGTAAGTGGCATGGGGGGTCCGAATCCGGCAGCAAACATGGTCACAACAGGGGTTACCTTTGCACTTTTCCAGGGAGGTTTATTCGCGGTAAGCATATAAGAGGAGGAGTTTGAACAACCTTCATACTTATCCTCATCTCTTAATTTTGTTTTAGGATATATATTCTCAGGTTTGAAAAACTTTTCTCGCTCTCCCCCATCCTCTTATTCTCATGTTCACCTTTTCCAACCTCTCATCATCTTATTGTTGTCTCCGATACTTTTTTTTTTTGCTACTACAAGCAGGGGTTACGGCAGGACCCCTTGACCTGGATTTATAAAAGAGTGTAAAGAATTACACTTTTTTGTACCTAGTCTCCATAGCACCCTCTTCTATTATAGAACTAATATTAGAAGCCAAGGAGCTAGGGGAATAGATACAGTCTCCTATATGTACATGAGAGGAACATAACTCCACAGCTGCTCTATTACAAACAGAATGTTCATGAATAATTTGTAAGTTCTCAATCCTTGCACTTGCTTGAATAGCTGCTGTTGCCTGATGGTAACAATCCCAAGGACTATCCTTAGCATTCTTCATGTATTTGGGAAGAGAGCTTGAACTTGTTGCCACTGTGATTCTGCTCATGCCATTTTGATAAGCTAGTTCCAAACCTCTTTCTATGCTCTGCAGCTCATGGTAACTAGTGCTTACAGGTTTCACTTTGCCACTGTAACTGAGAATACACACCCCTCTATCGTCCCTAAAGAAACCCCCCAATCTTCCCATTGCCAACATATAGAGCACCATGGATATTAAGTCCATTCCAGTGTTCTAGCTATTAATTGTTGCTAAAAGAAGATGACATAATTATGCCTTATCCAAGTAGTGTCAGCACAACTTGGATTGATCAGATATTTTATGAAGTATTTCAAGTGACCACTCTTCTTATAATCATACCCACACATTAATGTAGTTTTGCAAGTTGTAATTTCACACTTTGATTGTGTGATATAGTTACAGCTTATTTCTTATACTCTGTTTATGCCTTAGAGTTGCAGAGTTCCTAATCTTCTTGAGTTTCTGCTACTTTCTTTTGGTTTGTGCAGCTAGGGCAAAGGTTCTTACAGCCACCAATTGAAGATACATTCTACACAAGAACAAGAGGCATGTTGGCAGGTCTTGGCCTTCAGCGTTACGAGAAGAATTTCAAGAAAGGGATGCTAACAGACATTACTTTACCTTTGCTCACAGATAGGCATGTAGTTAATCACCTTCTTTGTTATTGTTCTAGCACTTACCAGTTAATTGCATGTTGATAAGAAAAGACAAGTGCCTAACAATACTTGCATGGATCTCTATTTCAGTGTTCTCAGAGATGTGAAGATCCCTCCTGGTCCAAGACTTCTCATTCTCAATCGGATCCAAAGGTACGAGACACCAACCCCATATCTGAGATAAACCCTTTTCCTCGAGAGTTATGTTTCTTCTGAATTGTAACTCGATCTTTATTTTTCAGGGAAAAGGAGCTGAAAGAAAGGCGATGATTTGCTTAAAGTATATGTTGGCTTGAAATAAATAAGCTGGTCTTTTATAGAGATTTATTTATTTATTTATTATTTAGTGCATTGTGTAAACTTATGTTCACTTTGAGGCATTTGGGTATGGTAGTTTGGAGTCTTTATTTAGCTTGAAATCTGGTCCTAGTACAACTTGCAAGGATGTATGGTTTTGTTGCCTTCTAAGGGCATCTCCTAAAGTGCCTCATTGGTTTAAAAAAAAAACCAAATCCAAGTCTTCTATTTCCTTCAACAGTACTTGACTTATTTTTTATTTACATGCGTCAACACTTGGGCGCTTGTTTCATTTTCTTTATATATATATATATATATATATATATATTTTTTTTTTTTTTCAGCAGGTGGATAAGACTTGGCCGTCCGATTTGAATTTAAAATAAAAAATTAGGCGACTTATTTGAATTTTTTGTAAAAATAATAATTGGGCCCCCAACACTTGCGCATGGCGTTGCGATGTAAAAAAGGAACTTTGTTTTTGGAGATACAAATCCAAGTCAGTGAGGCACTGTTGGAGGACGAGAATTCTAGGTGGCACTTTGAAATCCAATGTAGCAAGGCACTTTAAGAGATGCTCTGAAGGGTATTTTCTATGAAAGTATGTTTATATGGTGGCATTTGAGGTCCGAAAAACTATTCTCGGGATGCTTCCTGAAATGAAGCATAAGTTGGAACGAACGTTGAAATGAAGAAATAGTGGATCTTGTGTTACTACATCAAATGAAAAAAACATGTAAAATGCAATAACACAACATTCATACAAGGGCATCGTCGTCATATAGCCTGTATAGACTTGCTATAGACAGCTTGTCTCTTTCCTCTCTTCTTCTTTGCATCACATCACATTTACAGGCAGCATCACAAACACAAACAAAGAGAGAGAGGAGAAGGAGAAGGAGAAGGATTGGTTTGATCATCCCTGTTTTGCAAAGAGAGAGAGAGAGATGGATAGTAAAGAGGAAGAGAAGAATACTCTGAAAGCAGCAACAGAAGAAGAAGAAGAAGAAGATGCATCTCTTAATAATAATAACAATAGTGTTTCCTGCTCGATTTGCCTTGACCTTGTCATAGATAAAGGAGGGGATAGATCCATTGCTAAGCTCCAATGCGGTCACCAATTCCATCTCGGTATCAATATCTTCTTATTGCACTTTTTATTCATTTCTATTCTATGCAATAATCATAGGATTTAATATTCAATTATAATCTATCACATTTTTCAAGATTAAATCATTATCTAAATTTTCCCTTGTATTTCAATATTATAGGAATAGAATGTGAAAATTGGATTCCAAGGATTTCATACACTATATTTCTAAACTATCGTTTTAACCTCTTGATGCCACAACCTCACTCTATGCACCACCGATATGGTCCTCACTTTAACTGCCCCCATTGGAGGTGTGAGTGTCAAGTAAAGTGACATATGGACATAAGTAACATACGCCCTAAAAAGGATCTTAAGCGATGTGGGACTAAACTTCTGGTGCAACCATCACCTCTATTGGGTTAGGCTCCTTTCTACTACATTTACTCTGGATTGGGAGTCACACTTAACATACTCAATAGCGAGTGTACCTTCCACACTAGTTTCTGTTAAGTTATAACTTTTTTTTATAATCAAATTAGAATACGAGAGGCCTCGTTGGATGGGGTAAGTTTCTATGGCGTTGCTTACTATTCACGGTGATTTGGACTATATGCCTCGAGCGCAATGCGAGGAAGTTTGAAGGGAAGGAGAAGGCAAGAACTTTGGTTTTGGTCTCTATCAAAGCTTCTATTTTCTGGTGGAGTAAAGCCGCGACGAATATGACAAAGACCTTATTTATTCACTTATGATTAAATGGAGGGAGACTATCACGGGCTCCATTTGAGTATCTTGGTGTAAAGTTAGTTTTGACTTTTTTGACCTCATGTTGGAGCGTTTTCTTTGTTCTTGGTTGTGCTTGTATTTGGGTGTTGCGCTTGTTTTTATCAATAAAATTTACATTCATCCAAAAAAAAGAAGTAATACCTTTTAGTACATTTGTCTCTCTAGCACACGACACTCCACTTTCGCCACAAATGGCATTTAGTTTTGATGTTACAATAAAACCCCTCCAAGAATATTGTTGGAATTACCCCCATAGGATTACTATAGAGGGGTTATTATTCTATAAAGTGTGGGGGCATAATATCAAAAATAGTATTGAGAGATAGTTTTGGATTTGGGGACCCTTTGGATTTGGGGCCCAAAGCCTTTGCTTTGCCTGCTTCTGGCTAGGGCCGGACTGTTAATATGAAGTTAGAGGGGTTATTATTATATCCTTTAGTACGAAGTTGGGACCCACGGACGAGACTAATTAATTTCACGACAATCGTAACATTAATCCCAATAACAGTGTGCCTTGATATGCAACAGTCAACATCGAGAGGAGATGAAGACCTAGTCGTAACTTGTGAGGGTGTTGTTGACGTTTTTCTTTTATGAATAGTAATTTCACTCCTTGTTTGACGTTTATTTCTGAAATCAAACAATCTAAAACTGAATGGACAGCAGTACATGTTTCACCCATATCTAATACAAAGGGATCTCTCTTTGTGGTCTGAATAAATAGCACAAGTTGAATTTGGCAAGAGATATTAGTGGCAAAAGCATCTATAAATACATATAGCCGTTATAGAAAATTTGAGACAAGGTCTACACTGTTGGCCTTGTCATCAAACGTGAAATGGTAATTCCAAGTCTGATTTATTTTCAAACTACGGATGAGGAAGTCAGGCAAATTTATTTTCTGCAATTCATTTCAAATGTGGTGGAGGTTATCTTAATTTGTTAGCATATGTCTGAAACGAGTAAAATATTTCACTTGACGGTCTTCTACTGTGTTCTATGTCGGGGATTAGAAGAACGTGATACTTGCAATTGATTTTCTTAAACAATATATGGCAAGTGGCTCCAAACTTTGTCTTTCTCATTAATAAAGCTTTATTTGTGGAAAAAAATAATCTTGTTAGGGCATTCCATTTTGGAATTTTATGTCATATGCACTTGTATTAAAGGGGCAGCACTGTCTTGCATCTCAGAAAATGTGCCTTGACATGTCTGTGTTGTAATCAACTCATAGAAGCGATAAGGCTCACGTGAAGTTCATATGTAAACCTCTAGCTTTCATGTGAGTCTGCTTTTATAGAGTAGTTATTCGAAGTGAAATCCTATATATTTCAGAAGTTATCACACTGAAATAGCTGGCAGGTTTTTTATTTAGTTTATTCTGGTAATAAAGGACGTCTATGTCTTTGACACTAGCCTTTGTAGGAAACATTTTTATTATTTGCTTTGTTCTTATTCCAGATTGTATTGGATCTGAATTTAATGCAAAGGGAGCAATGCAATGCCCCAATTGCCGGAAAGTTGAGGAAGGGCAGTGGTTCTATGCTAATAGACCAGGACACAGCGGGTCACTTATTGATGTCAATTTTGAGGAATTGATCGAAGAACTGTATGAACTAAGCTACCCTGAGCTGGTAAATCATTTCTTATTAAACTTTTGTAATTTAGTTTTAACAAGTTAATCATAGTATTAGTACAAAAAGGTGGTATTAGCAAGTAATAAAGAATCTGGTTCATTTTTCTTTTATATTTCAAAAATAACGGAATTACAGACCTGCAATCTTGTTACCCCATACTTTCGAGTGGCGATAGCACTAAGTGTTGATGGAATTTGGTCCCAAGAAGTTGTCTGAGGACAAATTAGACAAAGCTGAGCTGAAAAATTCAATGAAGACAGTCCAAATCAATTTTTGGCCTGCGGGTGCTTTACCTGGACAGCAAAAACATCATCAGGTAGCAATGTGTCAAAGTACTTGAAATACATCTTTCACATAGGTTGTAAAACCACTAAAGGACCTACAATATATTTAGACAGTTTCTAGATTCATTTGTGGGATGCGTCACCCTTAGCAGCGACTTTGGGTTTCTGAAATACTACTGAGGACTACACTGCATGTGTTCAACACCCATAAACTTTTTAATGAGCCTCCAGATGTGATACAACAATACTAGAACAGGAAGCTCCTTATGATGTTGAAACCTGTACAGTAGGCTAGAGAAGAAGAGAAACTGTTTGAGATATTACGGTGTATAGTATAGCCAATTCCTCCCCATGTTTTTATTATTATTATAGTAATTAACATGTAAGGAAGAAACTTATAATGATCAGAACTTGAAAGAAGAGCCAGTTACAGAACAAAGAGATATATAGTACTAAACACCAAAACACAACTTTATTCAACTTTCTCATTTTGTCAAATTATTCTTCATAAAACAACTTTCAATGCTTTACATTTCTCTTTAAACAAATTGATTGTACTTGATCTTTTGCTTTTATTCCCTTTCAGCCATTTGGATTACCATGGTGTCCTCTTATCGGACCTTCGCAACGATCACAACCATTATTTGAGTAAGCTCTAACTTCATTTTGTTTGATAGTTTGACTACAGCATTCTAGGTTTACTGTTTCAAGCATCAATGGTAAAAGAACGTTAAGTCAGCACTATGAGGAGGGTCTGCTTTTGTGGAAGTCTTCTAGTGCTCGTAAAAGCTATACATATTATTAAAGATTGGTTGTACAGATTGTGCTTTGTGAAATAAGAATAGAGAGACCGAGTACTTTATTTTCTTTCCTAAATGTGCTGTTTGATAATCCTCTTTTTTGTTTTGTTTTGGTGTGAACATTTTCATATTGCAGGGAAAGAGAAGTACGTCCAAATTCATGTAAGCAGTATTCATTTACGACTATTAGCCTGGGAAGTTGTCAGTAAATTTTGCATAACTAACTTTTCATTTAATCTTCTTTTGAAGATCATGATATGTTAAGGAATGAAGCATTTATGGACCACTTAAATGCCTCTAGTAGAACGCACGTGTGCCCCTATTTACATGGCTATCCCCATGTAGGACATACGCTACCATCAAGTGCTGGCAATGATGTTCATAATATTGGTTCTTTCCTTCGACATCCATTTGGCATGGGCGGACCACCGTTGGGTGAGTTTCCGAACATCCAAGAGTTTTCGGCAGTAGGTTCGAGGTTGGATAGAAATGACTCAAGTGGACTGCAGAGTTTTGGGTCCCTCCTACACCCTACTCCTTTTCTACAAGGGTAAGGTTAATCGTGCTGAAAATTTATTTCTTTCTCGCATTTATATAGCTTGCTAAGCTAAAAAAGAAGATATTGTTCTTCCATTTCATGTAGATTTAGGCAAAAATCTTATTACTAAGACTCTTGTATGAAGTCTTGAGGTATTTAAACTGTGACATGCTTTGATATATGGTAACACATCTAGCGAATTGTATCCCCATAGACGTACCAAGTGTGGAATGATGCCAACACAATTCTTTTGATCACGACAGGTCTGTAACGCGAATGGCACCAGCTGTTGTAGGTGATGCGAGAGTTCACAGTCATGGGCGTGGAGGGCGTGCCTATTCTCATACTCATACTCCATCCTCTTTCAATGTACATGCACCGCGCTCAGGAAGGAGGACAAGACCAAGGACATCTGCTCATTATTCTTCAAGTTCAGCTGAAATTGGGGGGTTCCATGGTTTCTCAGTTATGCCTGAGCCAGCGAGTGGGAATCATCAAGATGGTGGAAGGCGTCACAATCAATTTTATTCAAGGCATATGTCATGGATTCCTGTTGAAGGTGAAAGTTGGGGTTCTTTCCATCCCAACCTTAATCCACATGCAAGGAGCAGAACAGATACAATGAGCAATAGGAACCTTTATGGAGGCATTGTATGGGAGAGAATGGGCAGTTATCAGCGGCGTGCACCTCATCCAGGGACGCCGCAGTCTTTCATATGATTTTTATGTTGCGAGTAAAAAACATACAAATCAAATTATTTAAGTTTCTACACATGTGAGTTCCCTTTAAACATTATTTGGAATTTGAGAAGGTATATGTTAAGAGTTATATTAATTTGATGATGATGAGGTTTGGTTATCTGCATTGACGGTCAAGCTTTTAACATGTGTGATTTTAATTGGATGAACCATTGGGCTCTTGACCCAGTGGTGTTGTACCTAGTCACCTAGTAAGAGGTCGTGGGTTGGAAACTCAGCTTACAGATCCCTATATAAAATTGGCTTGCCTTGCAAAAATAAATAAATTAATTGAACGATGATGAGGTTTGCTTGCCACTTCTATATATACTTATGTTCCATTTGTTTTTGCCTCTAAGTTGATCTGAGTTTGAGGGGAGAGAAAAAGAGACTCTGTGCAAAAAAAGAACACCTCTAAGTGCGACGAGTTAATCCAAATCACTTAATAGACTAAGACTTAGACCTCTAAGTATGACTAGGTGAAAAAAAAAAAACTCCACATTAGCCTGAAAATGCCAAAATGAATGATGAAAATCGGCATATGAAATGCAGTTTTTGAGAAAAGGCAGATTGTTGGTTTGAAGAAGCAGCAGCAGAAGCAAGTCGTCTCTGTCTCTTTCTGTTAGCGCCAACCCAAATTGTTGGTTGTTGAAAGAGAGAGAAAGAGAGCAATAGCATGATGATAATGAGTCTTGCAATTGGTGGTATCAGCTTTGCACCTAATAAGAATAAGACTACAACTTCTTCTTCTTCTTCGGCTTCTCAATTACTGCTACATAATAGTAGTAGTAATCGTCTTCGCTCCTCCTCATCGTCGGTCACTATTACAACCAGGAGGATTCGATCATCTTCTCTTCGATGCTTCTCTGGTACTCACTCACTCACTCACTCACTCACTCACTCACAACCTATCTATCTCTTCGATGCTTCAATACATACTTACAATTTACAATTTATTTGACCCAAATAGAGACCATGTGAGTCATACTGTTCGCAGTAGCTCTGCTAGAATGGATATGACCCATAACATACAATATTCAAAATTATCTTTATTTTTACTTAAGCCTTATGATCCAATAATATATTTAATCTCGATTAAATAGGATTTTTGCAGCATCTAGATGAGATTTGCCCAAAATATTCGATTTAATCCTTAATTGTTCGGAGATTTTTTCAGGAAATTTGTGTTTTCTTTAAGTAAAAGTTTGGAGGGATTATAGGATTATTCGGGATTAATCGAGATTGAAAAACCCTTGGTTTTGCAGCATTAAATCCCCAGCTGAAGATTACTTTGGATAAAGTTACTACTTCCAACAAAGTTGTTCTATTCATGAAGGGAACCAAAGACTTCCCACAATGTGGATTCTCTAATACTATTGTTCAGATCTTGAAATCCCTCAATGTCCCTTTTGAATCTGTCAATATACTCGAGAATGAATTACTTCGTCAAGGCCTAAAAGAGTACTCCAGCTGGCCTACCTTCCCCCAGCTATACATTGACGGAGAATTTTTTGGTGGCTGCGACATCACCGTTGGTAACTTTCTTTTCTTCTTTGCAGTTCTATTACTGTAATCTATTTCAGTTTATGTTATCTGATGTTGAGTGTGCATTTCCTGGAACTAATATCGATCGTTAATTCTGCAACAGAGGCATATAAGAACGGGGAGCTGCAGGAGCTTTTGGAGAAGGCAATGTGCTCTTAATGTATGTGAATTAAACCTAGATTCTGAACTGTATCAATTTCTTGAAGCTTAGTTTTATTGCTAGACTTCCCTTTTCAATATGCTTCGAGTGTCTTCTCAAGACCTTATGTATGTGTCTATGGTTGCATTGTCTGTTCGTACTACCTAGTTTATAATGTGATTGTGGCAAACCTTTTATTACATATTTTTCTCTTACAACTTCAATAACTCCATTTGGGTAATTGCATTATCTAATTACATAGGCAATATAGTAAGTGTAGCAAATTATATCTTCCTGAACCCTTTTTGTGGTTGTGTTTATTGCACACTTATGTACATATTAGTCTTGAAGCTTTTGACTCGTCAATAATCTCTCTTACTGCTTCTTCTCCCGCTTTTTCATTTTTTGGGAGCTACATCCAGAACGTCCTAAAATTTCGAACTTGGCTGCTGAAGCAATTGGTTTAAGAGATGGTCTTCATCTGGTTTGTCATAAAGGACTTACATCTATGATGGTAGAATTGCATCTTAAGCTCTCATCCCAGAAACATCAAAGGACCAAAATCAGTACCATGGGAAGTGCAAATTCATGTATGAATGATAAAACATTTGCGTCGTAGATTTTGATCCATCACTTTCCTTTACTGCTTCAATGAAACAAAGTGTAGCAGACAGGCTGGGAAGGTTTGTAAGTGAACAAGAAGTACAGGTAATTACAACAAGATGTTCTAATTATCGGACATACTGAGCATCTTTGCTTCTGGCTTAAACAGACTCCTTCCTTTCTTTTTGAACTATTGGTTAAAACCCCGACGATGGGGAAATAGGCTGCACATTGTATTTCCTCAGACAAATACTACATAGCTTTTACCAAAAAGTCGGCATTGATGGGTGAATATGTAAAGTTATTCAATGTAACACTTTCAACATGATGGGTCATGGGCTAGTATCATAACCATAAGCATTTGATAGATGTTACATGAATCCAGATATTTCTATATGTCCAAATAGAGTAAGGTGTGAAACTTACTTCACTTTAGAGTTCTTACAGAAACATTTGAATGACTCCATCACATAGTGGTTTCCTCTTAGTAATATAAATTAGTAAACCATTCCTGGTGCTAAGCAATCAGAGAAGATGATGGTGTCGAGGAAGGCGATGACGATCAACCTATGTGGTTGTGAAGGTTAAGGTGTCTCAAACCCAAAAAAGTATGGGTCACATGCTGTGTAATTAAGGACCAAGAGCAGAAGGGAGGAAGGAGATGGAAGAAAATATCTTTTCTCTGTAAATAGAAGAGTACACTGTTTTTATAGGGACTGGAATAAAGAGTTATCTTTGACGAGCATATAAGAAAACTATCCAAAACTATCTTCTGTGTTTGATCGGAGTTTTCCTTTCTATATCTCCAAAACCTATCTCTGTGCCATTAGTCTTTGGCAGTCTAGCTTCATCCTAATCTATTTTCTAAATGTAGGGGTCATTCATCTGACCAATTTGTTGTTTCTTGTTTTGTTTAGGTAGTTCTCTTGAGTCTTGACAATGGTCTTGTAGGAATTATCCGTTCTTTCCTGTGTTTCTGTAGCTTATCTTTTGTAAATGAAACTTACATTCATCATAATAAAGATAAGGAAAACTATGGATAGTGCCTCAAAACGTAACATGTATTAGATTTCTTTTTATCCTGCCTGTAATATCGACGAAATCATGAAAGAGAATGTTAAGGTCCATCTGTGGTTCATAGAGGCCGGAGTGTTACCTTTCTTGCAACTTTTTTTTGAGCTCGAATTATTCATCCCAATAAATGTGACATTTATTTGGACAACACTTCTCGAGAAAACACTAACATCTGAAAAATGTTGGGTTTGCAAGAAAGCTATCATCTTCTTGTGTAAGCGAGTGGCAAAAGACATTCTTCCTCTTCTAAGTTTGTGGGACATATGTTGGTCAAATTGTTGGGCTGTTCTAAATGAATCTGCTAATGACAAGCTTGTATGCATGGTCTCTGAAAGTTGGAGGAATTTATCAAAAAAAAAAAATTAACGCAACTGAAGGTGCAGTGGTTATTTTAGGAAAGCTGCGATATGATGGCTTTTGTGCGGTTCAGTATATGTTGAAGCTTAATTCAAAAAGAGAAACACATGAACTTCTGGTAAAGGAAGTATACACGGAGAAGATCAGGACTTTGTTTCCATATGGGACAGTCAAAGGGTAGTGTTGTTTTCCTTTCTGTATCATTCTGGTAAAATATTTGGCTTTTCAGTATCAAATTCGACTTCCCAGTACAAAAATAAATACATTTCAAGACTGAGTTAGGAAAGATGATAAGATATTACATGGATTGCTTTTTTTATACTAAATTGTTATCAATTCCAACGATCTCAAGATTTATCCATTTTGGGCAACAATATCAAACCTTTCTATTCATTGTACTTAATAGCTATACGACTTTCTTTCCTTTCCATGTTTTGTAAGGAAGGTAGTGTACCACTCAGCTGAAAGTTTGGGGTACCTTTTCCGATCCTTGTCATTGAAGTTGACTTCATAGAGACCGTACTCAAGAGTGTATCCAAACAGAAACTCGAAGCAGTCCATGAAGGACCAAACAAAGTATCCTCTGATATTTGATCCCATCCTGCACATCAAAGCAAGTAAATGAAAGTCTGTAGGAATAATCTGCAGTTTCTGAGAATTAGCACAGAAGTATTTTTGACTGAAGAATATTTCTAGGATCATTAATTTCTTGTAGTCATATGTACATATATTTAGAGAGAGAGAGAGAGGGATGCCAATGGAGATTACCTTATGGATGTAAGCAAGCTTTCAATGTATACTTGTAAGTACTCGACTCTTTTAGTGTCATCGCGACCCGTAGAAGTGGGTAATGGAAATCCTGTCCATGGATACTCCAATTGAATTCAAAATTCATTCCGTAAATTACATTACTACAAACAGTTTTCTAACTTAATTTAGTCCACTGAACATTTATGGGGTGTGTAGAAATGATAAAATCTGGTTCAGGAAGTACCATTTTCAGTGATTTCAATTGCAGGATTCTTGTAATTTACCCTAACATACTCCAACAGTCTTTGCAGTCCCCATGGAGCTAATGAAAACTCTGGAGGACCTTTCAACCTACTTATCGTTGGAGGGCCTGCTTTGGCACAACATCACTAGATTCAGTACCACTTTGGTCAGAGAATAATTTACAATCAAAACGTATTATGTCGTCTTACCTCCTATTCTTGCAGAGATATCTAACATGTAGTCTCTGCTGTTATCATCCAAGCTTCTAGCGATGTCAGACACATAAAATACTTGATAATGATTGAGACCGATAAAATCAAACGAGCCTCTCAGATGTTCTGACTCGTTATCCTTAAAATATGGCAAACGAGAACCAACGATTTTCCTCATAGTAGCAGGATAATATCCATACACAAGGGGATGCAAAAACCTGGATCAATTGAAGATATGCCTGATAAGAAATTGGTTATTTATCCCCAATTTGATCATAATCTTGAGTAAAGTTCTGTACGCATACCAGCCGAGGTGAAAGTCGATCATTCTTTTTGTTGCAGCCTGGTCACGTAATGAATCTGAGAGTGGTTCCATCCACATTGCTAAAAGTGTTATTCCTATTTGGCCTTTTTGCTTCCCCTACATTTGGATATATTTATTAGCAACTAAGTGGGATAGTTAGCTCTGTATTATTAGATCTTTTCTTAGTATTCCTTTCAAAAGCTTTCTTGTTACCACATTTTTCATTAAGGTAACATGTAGAGATGGGAGAGTGAAGATATCAAAACCTGGTAATGTTTTCTGTAAAGGTTGACTGCTGATGAATGTGAGAGTAAGATATTGTGAGCAGAAACATATACTTCTGTCGTTGAATCTCCCTTGGAACAATTAACAACGCCAAAAGGATAAGAGCAGCGTTCTGGTGGAAATATTCCAACATCATTTCCTAGGACTGTTTGTATGTTTGGTTCATTGAATGTACTCCAAGATTTGACCCTGTCTCCAAATTCCTTAAAGCATACGTCTGCGTATGCAGTGAAATCCTCACTGGAAAAGAAACTAAGTTGTCACTACCAAGAGGAGTCATTATCTAGTTAGATGAAAAACAAGTATGGGGGTTTGCTTACACCTGGATAGTAAATTATCGAAGTAATGTTTTCCCTTTATAAATTCTTGTTCCGAGTAGCGATAGTATTATTACTATTATTCTTTATTTTTGAATTCTAGTCTATGATGTAGGTCATTTTTCATTATCTCTTGGAGCTTATAGCTTCTCTATTTTGTCATATTTGTAATTAGTCTTATTTGTAATTTTGGATCAACATGTGAATAAAAGATATCATGAAGTATAATCAATGAATATTGTTATTCAGGAGGTGAAAATCTTACATTATTTTTGAGCTTAAGAGTCCGTTGTACTCATCTTCCAGCACCTGGGGATGATCGAAATGGTTGAGAGTGACGTGAGGTTTTATTCCTGAAACATCAAGAACCGCACATCTATATTTTAGATACCTGAAATAAACAGCAATCTATTCTTTTACTAGATGAACTTTTTGAGAAAGTAAAGGAAATGAATTGTTCCAAATACCATGCACGATAAGTTCATTGATGAGATTATTGTAGTAATTCAATCCTTTCGGATTAACAGCTCCTCGTCCATCTGAAAGTTTATATTCTGATTTCTGTTAGTGAGGTATAGTTGCATAATCGACGAGGATAAGAGATTGATTGCATAACCTACCTGGAATGAGCCTAGACCAGGAGAGTGACATTCTGTAGGCATCCAATCCCATATCTTGCATTAATTTTACGTCATCCTGTAATGTATGAACTTGAAGTGATTTGCTCTTGTTTATAAGAAGTATTATATATATGATTGACAGAAACATTAAATGTGGAAAGGCTACTTTATTAAGTTTACCTTGTACTTGTGGTATTGGTCTGATGCAATGTCCGCGTTGCTCTTGTCCACAACTTTTTCTGCAGAAATAGTAGAGGGAAGAAACTGAAGTTTATTGTGATACATATGCAGGAGACTAGTTGAGGCTCATTACCAGCATGGGTGAAAGTATCCCAAATGCTTGGTTTTCTTCCATCTTCTGATGCTGCTCCTTCAATCTGCAAACAAGTTCTGGTAAATCAGTCATTTACAGTCATTATGGAGAAAAGGAAAGTTATAGTGGGAGAGGGGTGGAAAGAGTTGAGCTGGGAGACCTGGTAAGCCGATGATCCGGCACCAAACACAAAGTCTGGTGGGAAATCATTCCTGCTGATGGTAGACGTGGTGGCAATTATATCATCGTTGTTGTACTCCCTTGCAGATGCTACTACTAACAGTAACAGTAGAAGAAGAAGAGGCACTTGATGGAAAGAGTTGGATGTTTTTACCATCTTTGCCTGGGACTGAGAAAAAAGAAGAGCAAGAGCAAGAGCAAGACAGAGTAGTAGTATATAGTTATTCACAATGGATGCTTTGACAAATAGTAAAATCTAGAATGAAATCATCCAAAGTTTATGGATGTGTGGTTGTAGAGAGAATTTTACGAATGGTGGTCGGCATCCCTTGATATTTTATGCAGATTTTGTCCCAATTCTGAGATCATCTTTCAACTCTAAATGAAGCATGTTCTTTGGTAGGTCCTGTCTTTATGCACATTCCTGTCTTTATGCATATAATAATAGTCTTGTACACCCCACACCGCACATTGAAAGCAGAAACACAAGTATCATTCTCTTGGATTCCTTGGTCCTCCAGAATTTACATTATATCGCAACAGACGAAGAAAGACTGATCATTCATGACATTTTATTTATGTACACCTAAGTGAGATCATTTATGACCTTGCTTCTGGCCCAGGATACTTGGTTGCAGTATCCACAATAGCTAGTTTATTTCTTAGTGCCACAACATTTACGAGTGAAAGTGGTTACCACATCCAAACTGCATCCACCTAGCCTCTTTCAGAGGGCATGCTTCTAAACTCGATATAAACTCAAGAGGTCATACATTCTCACTACTACGCCTTCTTAGATTAGAGAGCATACTATGAAGGTCTTGTATACACCCACCAGCGTAGAGCATCAGCACTGCAGGATAAGTATCGCTAATATAACGATCTAAATGATGTAAAAACTTCTTTTTCAGGATCGCTATCGCTCAAATGGCACTCCGATTCCTGAAATCAATGGATATATGTGGCTATGCTCTAATGTTCAGAGTTTGTCCAATAAGAGAGTAAGTCCCTCAAAGAATAGTGTTGTATCAAAAAGGATGTATCACTAGATATCCTATCCCTTTAAAGTGTTTCACAAATTTTGTTTTAGAGAAGAGATAAATGAGGATACAAAAATAAACTTTTAATTATGGCAACATTTACTAAGGAATTTTTTGTGGATTTTGTAATTTTAGTAGCATGAAGAACGCATAAATCATTTTCTCTGTGATATTTGTTTTGCCTGGTTTGAACATGGAGATGCAAGAAATGGGTTTTTTCAAGAAAGATAAAGAGGGGTTGGACTTAGAGAGAAAGAAAAGAAAAAGTGGTTTTTGGCAGAGAGAGGAGAGAGAAATTATGGTAGGGAAGAGATTAAATGCATTGCCCCGTCAGCCGAAATCTTAAGGTCGGGCCTTAAAGTATCATTAGCCAAGAAGGAAATAAAAAACAAAAGATGTCATACTTGAACAGTCTGTTAGAACATCTTCAGGAAGGCTTGAATTTTCTCTTGCTCAATTCTTGAATTTTTCAAGCATTTGATCAACCTCTTTCAACAAGGCTCAGTACTTGAATTTAACTTAAACCATCAGGCGCCTTTTTACTTTGATAACCCAATAAATCCCCCATTTTACTTTGGTTCAAATAGAATTTCTAATGGAGAAATTACAAAGATATTTAGAAATGGATAGATCTCGACAATAAGACTTCCTATATCCACTTCTTTTTCAAGAGTATATTTATGCACTTGCTCGTAATTATGGTTTAACTAGAGCGGTTCTTTATGAATCCATGGAAAATTTTGGTAATGACAATAAATCCAGTTCACTAATTGTATAAGACCGAATCCATTTGATTTCTAATTCTAAAAAGGATTACTAATCTTTAACTTTTCGAGGAACCCTTCATCAGTGGTTGTGAATGACGAACTTTTTCAATCTTTTCGACCCTAGTTTCGTAGGAGCAAGTAAGAAAGATTGAGAAATATAACCGTCTGATTTGATTCGTTCTCAATAGCCATGAGATGATCATCTTAGGGTGATCCCTTTTTCGACGGATGCTCCTATTACATATTACACTCGTAGTCTCTGAAGGATGAGAACCAACTATGTAGCATCTACATCAAGAATTCAAGGATTGTATACGTCATTAGTCCGATCCTTTGTAGGAACTACCCGTAATAACAACTTGCAAAATTGATATGTTTACCAAAAAGAGATTCGTTGTTTTCCTGACCCTGCTTCACCTTAATTGTTATTTAAACAAAAAGATCACAATAAACTTTTGATAAAAGTAAAATTATGTCTTGGTCTGACTGGGGAGTCAGACCTTCAAGTGCATACCTGTCAAGTTTCTTAAAATTAATAGGCACTTAACGCTTATAGCCTGATTTCAAACTCAACATTAGGCAACTAGTAGAGGTCGAAAAGAGGAATAATCACACATGTTGGCATGTGTTTTTTAGGTATTGAGGCAACTACTCATAATGCTTCCTCCCAAACCAAACTCAAAATCAATAATACTTCCCGTCATCTTTGGGGTTTTACGTGGAGGTTGTTGCTCCACATGATAAGGAGAAACAAACACAAGGTAGGTAGAGAGATATGGGATTGTCTAACAACAATAACAATATGGAAGACTTTTCTGAGTCTCTTCTATTGGGGAATATGAGGGTCAAATTGTTGGGACATTCTATTAAGAGATGGGAATGTCATTAGCCAGTGACAAAAGACATTCTTCCTCTTCTATGTTTGTGGAACATATGTGGGTCAAATTGTTGGGCTGTTCAAAATGAATCTGCTAATGACAAGCTTGTATGCATGGTCTCTGAACGTTGAAGGAATTTATCAAAAAGAAAATATTAACGCAACTGAAGGTGCAGTGTTTATTTTAGGAAAGATGATAAGATATTACATGGATACTAAATTGTTATCAATTCCAACAATCTCAAGGCTGATCCATATTGGGCAACAGTATCAAACCTTTGTATTCATTGTACTTAATAGCTATACGACTTTCTTTCCTTTCCATGTTTTGTAAGGAAGGTAGTGTACCACTCAGCTGAAAGTTTGGAGTACCTTTTCCGATCCTTGTCATTGAAGTCGACTTCATAGAGACCGTACAAAAAAGTGTATCCAAACCGAAACTCGAAGCAGTCCATGAAGGACCAAACAAAGTATCCTCTGATATTTGATCCCATCCTGCACATCAATGCAAGTAAATGAAAGTCAGTAGGAATATTTGACTGAAGAATATTTCTAGGATCATTAATTTCTTGTAGTCATATATTTAGAGAGAGAGAGAGATGTCAATGGAGATTACCTTATGGGTGTAAGCAAGCTTTCAATGTATACTTGCAAGAACTCGACTCTTTTAGTGTCATTGCGACCCGTAGAAGGGGGTAATGGATATCCTGTTCATGGATAATCATTCCGTAATTTATATTACTAACTTAATTTAGTCCACTGAACATTTATGGAGTCTTTAGAAATGATAAAATCTAGTTCAGAAAGTACCATTTTCAGTGATTTCAATTGGAGGATTCTTGTAATTTACCCTAACATACTCCAACAGTCTTTGCAATCCCCATGGAGCAAATGGTACCTCTGGGGAGACTTTCAACCTACTAAAATCCAGAAATTCTTTTGTGTTTTTCTGTACCCTTATCTTTGGATAGTCTGCTTTGGCACAACATCAGTAGATTCAGTACCACTTTGGTCAGAGAATAATTTACAATCAAAGCGTATTATGTCGTCTTACCTTCTAAATTTGCAGAGACATCTAAAATGTAGTCTCTGCTGTTATCATCCAAGCTTCTAGCGATGTCAGACACATAGCATACTTGATAATAATTGAGACCGATAAAATCAAAAGAGCCTCTCAGTTGTTCTGACTCGTTATCCGTGAAATATGGCAACCGAGAACCAACGATTTTCCTCATAGTAGCAGGATAATATCCATACACAAGAGGATGCAAAATCCTGGATCAATTGAAGATATACCTTATAAGAAATTGGTTATTTATCCCCAATTTGAGCATAATCTTGAATAAAGTTCTGTACGCATACCAGCCGAGGTGAAATTCGATCATTCTTTTTGTTGCAGCCAGGTCACGTAATGAATCTGAGAAAGGTTCCATCCACAGTGCTAAAAGTGTTAATCCTATTTGGCCCTTTTGCCTCCCCTACATTTGGATATATTTATTAGCAACTAAGTGGGATAGTTAGCTTTGTATTACTAGATCTTTTCTTAGTGCTCCATTCAAAAGCTTTCTAGTTACCGCAATTTTCATTAAGGTAACATGTAAAGATGGGAGAGTGAAGATATCAAAACCTGGTAATGTTTTCTGTAAAGGTTGACTGCTGATGCATGTGAGAGTAAGATATTGTGGGCAGAAACATACACTTCTGTTGTTGAATCTCCCTTGGAACAATTAACGGCGCCAAAAGGATAACTGCAGCGTTCTGGTGGCAATATTCCTAAATCATATCCTAGGAGTGTTTGTATGTTTGGTTCATTTAATGTACTCCAAGATTTGACCCTGTCTCCAAATTCCTTAAAGCAGACGTTTGCGTATGCAGTGAAATCCTCACTGCAAAAGAAACTAAGTTGTCACTACCAAGAGGAGTCATTATCTAGTTAGATGAAAAGCAAGTATGGGGGTTTGCTTACACCTGGATAGTAAATTATTGAAGTAATACTTTCCCTTCATAAATACTTGTTCCGAGTAGCGATAGTATTATTACTATTATTCATTTTTTCGAATTCTAGTCATTTTCATTATCTCTTGGAGCTTATAGCTTCTCTATTTTGTCATATTTTTTAATTAGCCTTATCTGTAATTTTGGATCAACATGTGAATCAGAGATATCATGAAGTATAATCAATGAATATTGTTAGTCAAGAGGTGAAAATCTTACATTATTTTTGGGCTTAAGAATCCGTTGTACTCATCTTCCAGCACCTGGGGATGATCGAAATGGTTGAGAGTGACGTGAGGTTTTATTCCTGAAACATCAAGAACCAGACATCTATATTTTAGATACCTGAAATAAACAGCAATCTATTCTTTTACTAGATGAACTATATGAGAAAGTAAAGGAAATGAATTGTTCCTAATACCATGGGCGATAAGTTCATTGATGAGATTATTGTAGTAATTCAATCCTTTCGGATTAACAGCTCCTCGTCCATCTGAAAGTTTATATTCTGTTAGTGAAGTATAGTTGCATAATCGACGAGGATAAGAGATTGATTGCATAACCTACCCGGAATGAGCCTAGACCAGGAGATGGACATTCTGTAGGCATCCAATCCCATATCTTGCATTAATTTTACGTCATCCTGTAATGTATGAACTTGAAGTGATTTGCTCTTGTTTGCTTATAAGAAGTATTATATATATGATTGACAGAAACATTAAATGTGGAAAGGCTACTTTATTAAGTTTACCTTGTACTTGTGGTATTGGTCTGATCCAATGTCCGCGTTGCTCTTGTCCACAACTTTTTCTGCAGAAATAGTAGAGGGAAGAAACTGAAGTTTATTGTGATACATATGCAGGAGACTAGTTGAGGCTCATTACCAGCATGGGTGAAAGTATCCCAAATGCTTGGTTTTCTTCCATCTTCTGATGCTGCTCCTTCAATCTGCAAACAAGTTCTGGTAAATCAGTCATTTACAGTCATTATGGAGAAAAGGAAAGTTATAGTGGGAGAGGGGTGGAAAGAGTTGAGCTGGGAGACCTGGTAAGCCGATGATCCGGCACCAAACACAAAGTCTGGTGGGAAATCATTCCTGCTGATGGTAGACGTGGTGGCAATTATATCATTGTTGTTGTACTCCCTTGCAGATGCCACTACTAACAGTAACAGTAGAAGAAGAAGAGGCACTTGATGGAAAGAGTTGGATGGTTTTACCATCTTTTGCCTGGGACTCAGAGAGAAGAAGAGCAAGAGCAGGAGTAGTAGTACATAGTTGTTTACAATGGACGATTTAAAGATGCTTTGACAAATAGTAAAATATAGAATGAAATCATCCAAAGTTGATATAATACTAGATTATCAGCTCGTGTTACGCGCAGATGCTTCAGCTTTGACAAATAGTAATATATATAATGAAATCATCCAGGTTTATATAATATTAGGCTATCAGCTCGTGTTACACGGGGATGCTTAAGTTAATAATGATAAGACAAAATCAGTTAAATAAAAAATAAATAGTCAATAAGAAAGCAAGTTGTTGGCATATTTATCCATGTTATGGTATACAATGAATTATTGTGCAAATTAAGTCCAGAAGTTTGAATATGAAAAATGTGTAGCTTGTATTCATTAGTTTATGTACATACATAGTAGGTTGTATTCATTAGTTTGAATATGAAATATGTGGCTTACAGACGCATTTTACCAGAGGTTTCTATTGTATGAATCCACCCCTTGTAATTCTTGTTGAATATATGAGTTTGATGAGTCTTTTATGAGGTCTCTTATAACGTCTTACTATCTGATAATTGTTGATCTTGTAACAGATCTCTTGATGACCTTAGCTGTAACTTCTAACTGTTGGTGAAGATACGATCTCTAACGATGTTCGAACTGTAGATAGATATTTAAGTATCTTCTGCAGTGCGATGTTATTGGCTGCTTCAATATCCCCGAACTGTAGATGAGAAGGTCTGTATTACAATCTGTTTGCCCTCAATCCTTGGTTGGTTATCAGTGTGTTTATTCGAACTATGTGAGCTCGAATATCGGACTTAGTACGAGGATTAGAAATAAGCCCTTACAATTTTAATTTAGACGTTTGATCAAGTCGCTTTATTTGATTTGCAATATACAACTTTAATCAGTCTCCCCAAAAATAAACTTTTGTGCTAGAAAAGAGGAATCGTCCACTTTCACTACAAGAAAAATGGGCAAGAGCCACAAAAGACTTCTATCTTTTGCCACAGTTTTGGCTGTGGAAAACTGCCATAACTAAAACCATGGCTAATCTTGTATATCTGACCCAAAATACAAACACAACAACGACAAATCTAGAATTACCGTGGGGTAAGGTTATGCATTCATGGTTAATCTTTCCTTCCTCGTAATCTCTTAATATCTCATAATTTCAGTTCTTCATCACTCTAATTTGTTTGTTTGGGTTAATTGAAATCAACAATTTTGCCTCTTTTATGATAGTGATTAGCTAGATTTGATCGAGGTATCTCTCCCATCGCTCTAAAAAAGTTTCTTTTAAGATTCCTTTATTTTTTAAAATTACGATTATTGGGAATGATTAATTATGATCTAATCTAGTGAATGAACAATGTTTTCATTGGAGACGTCCTACAGAGACTTCATTGGTATTATTTTTTGAATAACTCAGCATATGTTTCTCCTCCAGACGCATGCTTTAACCTTCATTCTCTGATATGTTGGTCTTAAATTTGTAGCTTTGTAGCTGAAGTAGTTAGATTTAAATAGATCATCTCGAGATATATAGGCCCATATTTGAAGAAAGAGTTATGTATGATATGTTTCTTCTTTCTTCCTATTTTCTCTTTACATTGCTCTTAGCATGCCTTATTATATTTTGTTGAGCATAACATTGAAGGGATTTTAAAGGTGTTGGAGCCACTACATCATATGCTTGAGTACGGGGCTTCTACCGAAACTTGGGTATGTCCTTTTTTCTCTAACCCTAATACACGATAAAATAGTTACTTAGAAATGATTCTAGAAGAAGACTGTAGGTAGTTCTATTCCAAAGAACTATTTATATAAATGTGATCAGCTGAAATCTGTTTGTCAAGATCTGACCGTACAGAGGATACACAATGAGCTAACCACCAAGGTATTTTTTTAGTACCTATTCGGAAGTCACAAGTTTATGTTAGGTAACCATTATGATTCAAAGATTTCGTTAAATTTGGTATAGCTTATATTGCCACTATAGTCACAGTTTGCTATGTTAGCTATCAAACTTCTGTCTAGAGATAGATTTTCTTCACTTACCTATAACCTCGACCTATTTCCCTTTTTCAGGTGCACGAAACTCACACTCGATTAGCTCATGAATATGGGAATTTCCAAAGTTTTCTTCAAGTTTCTCAAATCAGAAATTTGTCTTCAATTCGTTATTATTCCAGAGCCTATCTGTCACGGCCCAGCCCGGGACCGCCTCTACAGTTCCCGGAGTGCAGCGGAATAAGGGACCGTGCGGCATACACGGACGCGCGGTCGGCGTGTACCAGCCATCTTCACGGGCGCGGCGCGCCAGTGACATATAACCCACGGATGCTAGAGCGACATCCGGATAATCCTGGATACTCGTGAGGGGTCATCGAATATGTATTCGGTATAGGCAACAGCGCTGAAGGTTCTCTCAATAATCCCTACAGCGTAATCTCTCGCGACGCGCGCGAGATACTGAAAGCACACCTGTCCGGTAGCGGATCAGGGTAGCTCAATATGCCGGTTTTCACACGAGGGGACTCATATCTCAAGGGGCGATGAGCCTGGACTATTTATATTGTCCATCTGTAAGGGGCGGTGCGTCTCCGATAGCCCGCGGGGCATAGCGGCACCATATGAAGCCCTCTATTGAAAACCGGCCCGCATTGCGAGGCAATGTCCCCTAGCCTTCCCTAGGCCTAGGAGAACTCATAACTATCCCTTGTAGCGTCGGAATGACTTTTTGCCCGTCTGTCTGTTTCGACATGAGATTTCTATATACACAAAACCACTAAGTTATTTTAGAACCGATTAGAAATTAATATGAAAGGTACGGGGTAAAAAACTTACAAGAGTGTTTATGTTTCCCCCGCTCTTCCTGGCTTTCACAACCATATCCCACGCCTTCCTCCAAAGCCGACACTCCCTCGATACACTAATTCAATGATTTTGGATGGCGGATGACGTACGCCTTCCCCCAAAGAATGTAGAGGGAAGATGATGAAGTGAAAAAAACAAAACTAGCCATTGTGGGAGTCAGACCTTCAAGTGCATATATACCTGTCAAGTTTCTTAAAATCAATAGGCACATAACGCTTATGCGCCTCATCTCAAACTCAACATTAGGCAACTAGTGGAGGCCGAAAAAGAGGAATAATCACATATGTTGGCATGTGATTTTTAAGTATTGAGGCATCTACTCATGATGCTTCCTCCCAAACCAAACTCAAAATCAATACTTCCCTTCCCGTCATCTTTGTTGTTTTACGTGGAGGTTGTGACTCCGCAGATAAATTTCAGAATTTCTTCGAGAGAGAGAGACTACATAGAGAGGAGAAACAAACACAATATGGAAACATAGGGACATCCTATTGAGTGGGTGATAAGATGATAAGATATTACATGGATACTAATTATTTATCAATTCCAACAATCTCAAGGCGGATCCATTTTGGGCAACAGTATCAAACTTTTGTATTCATTGTACTTAATAGCTATACGACTTTCTTTCCTTTCCATGTTTTGTAAGGAAGGTAGTGTACCACTCAGCTGAAAGTTTGGGGTACCTTTTCCGATCCTTGTCATTGAAGTCGACTGCATAGAGACCGTACTCAAGAGTGTATCCATACAGAAACTCGAAGCAGTCCATGAAGGACCAAACAAAGTATCCTCTGATATTTGATCCCATCCTGCACATCAATGCAAGTAAATGAAAGTCAGTAGGAATATTTGACTGAAGAATATTTCTAGGATCATTAGTTTCTTGTAGTCATATATTTAGAGAGAGAGAGAGAGATTTCAATGGAGATTACCTTATGGACGTAAGCAAGCTTTCCATGTATACTTGTAAGAACTCGACTCTTTTAGTGTCATTGCGACCCGTAGAAGGGGGTAATGGATATCCTGTCCATGGATAATCCAATTGAATTCAAAATTCATTCTGCAATTTACATTACTACCTAATGGTAACCTTGTCATTATGGGGTCTATAGAAATGATAAAATCTGGTTCAGGTAGTACCATTTTCAGTGATTTCAATTGCAGGATTCTTGTAATTTACCCTAACATACTCCAACAGTCTTTGCAGTCCCCATGGAGCTAATGGTAACCTTGTCATTGGAGGGTCTGCTTTGGCATAACATCAGTAAATTCAGTACCACTTTGGTCAGAGAATAATTTACAATCAAAACGTATTATGTCATCTTACCTTCTATTCTTGCAGAGGTATCTAAGATGTAATCTCTGCTGTTGTCATCCAAGCTTCTAGCGACGTCAGACACATAAAATATTAGATAATGATTGAGACCGATAAAATCAAACGAGCCTCTCAGTTGTTCTGACTCGTTATCCTTGAAATATGGCAACCGAGAACCAACGATTTTCCTCATAGTAGCAGGATAATATCCATACACAAGGGGATGCAAAAACCTGGATCAATTGAACATATGCCCTATAAGAAATTGGTTATTTATCCCTAATTCGATCATAATCTTGAATAAAGTACTGTACGCATACCAGCCGAGGTGAAAGTCGATCACCCTTTTTGTTGCAGCCAGGTCACGTAATGAATCTGAGAGAGGTTCTATCCACATTGCTAAAAGTGTTATTCCTATTTCGCCTTTTTGCTTCCCCTACATTTGGATATATTTATTAGCAACTAAGTGGGATAGTTAGCTCTATATTACTAGATCTTTTCTGAGGGCTCCATTCAAAAGCATTCTTGTTACCACAATTTTCATTAAGGTAACATGTAAAGATGGGAGAGTGAAGATATCAAAACCTGGTAATGTTTTCTGTAAAGGTCGACTGCTGATGCATGTGAGAGTAAGATATTGTGAGCAGAAACATATACTTCTGTTGTTGAATCTCCCTTGGAACAATTAACAACGCCAAAAGGATAACTGCAGCGTTCTGGTGGATACGTTCCAATATCATTTCCTAGGAGGGTTTGTACGTTTGGTTCATTGAATGTACTCCAAGATTTGACCCTGTCTCCAAATTCCTTAAAGCATACGTCTGCGTATGCAGTGAAATCCTCACTGGAAAAGAAACTAAGTTGTCACTACCAAGAGGAGTCATTATCTAGTTAGATGAAAAGCAAATATGGGGGTTTGCTTAGACCTGGATAGTAAATTATTGAAGTAATACTTTCCCTTCATAAATACTTGTTCCGAGTAGCGATAGTATTATTACTATTATTCATTTTTTCGAATTCTAGTCATTTTTCATTATCTCTTGGAGCTTATAGCTTCTCTATTTTGTCATATTTTTTAATTAGCCTTATCTGTAATTTTGGATCAACATGTGAATCAGAGATATCATGAAGTATAATCAATGAATATTGTTAGTCAAGAGGTGAAAATCTTACATTATTTTTGGGCTTAAGAATCCGTTGTACTCATCTTCCAGCACCTGGGGATGATCGAAATGGTTGAGAGTGACGTGAGGTTTTATTCCTGAAATAATCAGCAATCTATTCTTTTACTAAATGAACTTTTTGAGAAAGTAAAGGAAATGAATTGTTCCAAATACCATGGGCGATAAGTTCATTGATGAGATTATTGTAGTAATTCAATCCTTTCGGATTAACAGCTCCTCGTCCATCTGAAAGTTTATATTCTGTTAGTGAGGAATAGTTGCATAATCAGCGAGGATAAGCGATTGATTGAATAACCTACTCGGAATGAGCCTAGACCAGGAGATGGACATTCTGTAGGCATCCAATCCCATATCTTGCATTAATTTTACGTCATCCTGTAATGTATGAACTTGAAGTGATTTGCTCTTGTTTATAAGAAGTATTATATATATGATTGACAGAAACATTAAATGTGGAAAGGCTACTTTATTAAGTTTACCTTGTACTTGTGGTATTGGTCTGATGCAATGTCCGCGTTGCTCTTGTCCACAACTTTTTCTGCAGAAATAGTAGAGGGAAGAAACTGAAGTTTTTTGTGATACATATGCAGGAAAGTAGTTGAGGCTCATTACCAGCATGGGTGAAAGTATCCCAAATGCTTGGTTTTCTTCCATCTTCTGATGCTGCTCCTTCAATCTGCAAACAAGTTCTGGTAAATCAGTCATTTACAGTCCCTTTTGAATGAAACAAAGGTCAACTAGATTATGGAGAAAAGGAAAGTTAGGTTGAAAGTTATAGTGGAAGAGGGGTGGAAAGAGTTGAGCTGTGAGACCTGGTAAGCCGATGACCCGGCACCAAACACAAAGTCTGCTGGGAAATCATTCCTGCTGATGGTAGACGTGGTGGCAATTATATCATCGTTGTTGTACTCCCTTGCAGATGCTACTACTAACAGTAACAGTAGAAGAAGAAGAGGCACTTGATGGAAAGAGTTGGATGGTTTTTCCATCTTTAGCCTGGGACTCAGAGAGAAGAAGAGCAAGAGCAGAGCAAGAGTAGTAGTACATAGTTGTTCACAATGGACGATTTAAAGATACTTTGACAAATAGTAAAATATAGAATGAAATCATCCAAAGTTGATATAATACTAGGTTATCAGCTCGTGTTACGCGCAGATGCTTCAGCTTTGACAAATGGTAATATATATATATATAAGGTATATATATGTTAATGAAAACAGATTTGTTTACAATATATTCAGAATGCATATATATATATATATGCTTATAAGGCAGATCTGTATATACAGAATGTATATATATGTTTAATGAAGGCAGACTTTGTGTGTATATATATATATATATGTATGTGGTTAGTTTACTTATGGCAGACCTTGGTTAAAGTATACTTAGAATATATATATGGTTAGTATATAAGGTAATTTGTATTAATATTAATTATATCCATATCAATAGCGTTGGTAATAGTAATTGGTGCCTCGTGTTCAGCCCTTAAACTATAGATGGATAGGTTGGACATTGATGTTAATTCAAGAGGGTACTAGCATAAGCCTATAGTATGTCGTTTGAGTCTCTACTTTTATACTTTTGAGGGTAGAAATGGGGTTAAGCATAAGATCGCCAATCATATGATATAGTCTCATTGCCTATAGAGCAAGGACAGATAGGTCATTTTGATTGAGTATCGGTCTCTTAAATCATTCATGCATCGGATAACTTAAAGTCATGTACACAGTAGGGCTATGTTGTCAGGGTCCTTGGGTTCGAGTCCCTAAACAAAATATGTGGTAACTGTTTATCAGTGTCCCGGGTTGCAAGTCTCTAGATTATTTCCCTGTTACTTCTCGGCTGCATGTACGCGAGTATCCCGTGGGCTTAGATCTGAAAGTAAAAATAAATCAGGTTTTAGACCTGTAGGTTAAAATTCCTTAACCACCCTGATCTGGTGATTTCCCCGTTAATTCCTTGCTCACTAAAAAGGAATCCGCGAATCCCTGGCTCGACAATAAGGGATACGCTTCTGTTGAGGACAAAATGGTGCGAGAGTGTGATCCAACTGAATTGAAAGTGACCATGTATACATCGTCTGTTAGTTATCCCCCACACCTACTAATACTCTATAATTATTTATAATACCGGTTGGCGCCGACGCTTAAAAACAACATTAATAATTCAACCTCATTTCCTCAATGCATTGCATCACCCACATCTCTTGGAACATGCTTCATCGTGGCTTTTGGCACGGTCACTTTTTCTTTGACAAGAGTCTCGAGTTTCACGCAAATCCTAGCTCATCTTTTTCAGACGCTCTCGCATATTATGAAGTTCAGCATCCTGCTTCTATAACATATTAGAATTATCTGTCACTGCCGATTGGTAATACAACAGATCGTTCTTCTATTTTTCAATTGTACTCGGCAGATCCAAGACTTGTTGGTTCACAGTCATGGTTTCCAATTTTTTCTTCTTTAAAGACTCTTTCCACAACTTGGCTTCATTATGGGCAGTCAATATCTCTGCATCCTTACTTGACAACTCTACAGTCACAGCATTCAGCCGACTCTGCAGCTCCAATATATCAGCCTCCAACTTCTAGTTCAACAATGTCGTATTTTCAACCGCCAACGAACACTGCTGCAATTCTGCGGTCAGTTCTTTATTTGAAGCAGAAAGTTCATTCTGCTTATCGACATCGGCCTAGAAGAACAAATTACAAAGGACACACATCTATCAGCAAATATTCATGCAAGCAAGACATATCATTCAACAACATTTATTACAACATCAAGTTATGATACACAAATTAACTATATTATGTAGAGCACAATCATATGCCACAGTTTAGTTGGCTTATGATTGAACCCTACCACTACTCGCATCTACTTGCAAAGGTTCATTGAAGATTACGACCTCTTGAGGACGGGTCTTATTTCGTGTGTGAGGTAACAGATCTTTGACCTCATCCTCCTCCTCCTTAGACTCTTCAGCTCGCGATTTTGAGGTTGAAGCTCCTCCACCCTCATTACCTTTTGCAAACCACATATTTTCAACCTTATCATTCTCTACCTCAACATCTTTACCACAGCTCAAGATATAACATCTAAATTCATTTTCCACTCTCTCGAGCTCTCCCCCATAAAACGCAATAACATCGGCTATCTGACGTTCGTGATCTGTTTTGCTAGTACGTTTTCCCCGCTTTGGAGTAAGATATTTCTTCAAGCGCGATTTGGACACTTGCAAACGTTTCTGTGTATCTAGTAAACGCGTTTCTAACAATGTCACTCTCTTATCCGAACTCTGCAACAACTTATTACACTCCACCTTTTCCATCTCCAGACATGCATTATGATCCTTGCATAGCTCCAGTTTGTCACGAGCATGCCTCAGGTCATTTTCTAATTGTGCCTAGACCCTTCTATCTTCCTTCTTTATATTGAAGAAAATGATCCTCATTATTCTTTGCCCCTACAAAAGTTAAGCTCATCAGGCATTACACCTACACCACCCCATATAATTGATACACCAGCCCGAGCTGAGCATCTTTTTGCCTCTATACTATGATGATTACGCGCCTCTTACGCTAAAAATTTCACCCGAGCCAGATCTGGCACTACACCTCTCTCAGTCAACAGTTCTAAATAGGCCTCCTTCAATCCCCGCTCACTATCTACTTCGGCCCCAAAGTAAAGTGTCAAAGACAATAACGACCTTTGACACTCTAACTTATCACTCTCATCTACGAACTGCTTATCCTTAAGGGATTTTTAGAATAAGACAAACCTATCGCTCTCTTTCCGTAAAACCTCATCCCTCTCAATTTTTATCTTCCCATATCTACATTGAAGATCGAATAACTCATTAAAGGTGTTATCATAATTAGACTTATGTAGACGTCTCTCATATTCAAGTTTATTGTGTGCATGTTGAGCACGATTGATAAAATCCCTTGCTCGACTCAAGGCCTTCTCCATCTCGATCACTTTCCTCCTCAAACGAACTACCTCCTACATACAAATTATACATTCACCATCAAACAACATATATCAATAGCAACCAGAAAGAAATTCAATTCTCAGCAAAAAAGATCTATCACCACTACAAGGGACAAGTTCGACCAGACACTTTAACAACTATGTTACAACTACATAATCAAGGATTTGCTCATGCAACCTCCTTGGTCGTGTCATCAGCCACTAAAGAAGCCGGTATCTGCTCAGAAGGTCGATCAGCTGCTGGAGAGGCTTCTTCGTCTGGGAAAACTATTTCACTATACTTTCCAGCGATAGCAAGAGCGACATCATCTTGAGTCAACCCACAGTGGTAGAAGGCTTTAACAAGATTATTTCGACCAGCCACCACAGTGTCGATAGTCTTCTTCACAGCATCTTCAATCTCCTTCTTCAAGACAGCAGTCTCTGCTTTGAATTGCTCCTTTAGCATGGTTTTCTCCCTTTCCATCCGGTCCTTTAACTCCTCAAACAGTGCAGCTCGCTCTTTATCGAACTGATCCCTCAATGCAGCTTTCTCTACATCATGTTGCTGAACCAGGCCAGCACGGTCCTCTGCACCTGCCCTCAACACCTCGAAGGTCGAGTCCCACGCAGCAGACAACTGCACCACAAGAACAACATAACAGAGTCATCTGTCAGATCACTTCTCAAACACAGATAATCATACAATAACAATATACGTACCTGTGTAATGCTGGACTTAATCTCAGCATTCAGACGCAGTGGATCATGTTTAGCCAGGTCGCGCGATGTCTGCCCCACCACACCGAGATCGAGGTTTTTCGAGGATGTTTTCTTAGTTTTTCCCTCTTGCCTCTGCTTCTTCGCAGGAGGTACCATGTCTACAGTAGCATCTACTACGTCGACCTCCACCTGTGGAGCCTGCCCAGACGTCGTTTACTCCGAAGCTGGCAACACTCATTTTCCTCTAGGTCATCAATTTTTCAAGGTCAAAGTACCCGCATCACAGACAAGAATCTCTGCCATCCCATCAAAAATAGACCCAAAAGTTGCCATAACTTGATTTTGATGAGCTCGTTGAACTTTTGGAACTACAGAGTTCAGCCATTTCTCTCTACGGATACTTAACTCTCCAAGTACTTGGTTCAGATCGGTTCCTTCCCGAGATACGACGTCAAACAAGTTCAATGTATTAGCAGTACCTTTCGGATTAGGTTCTGCCAAATCAACAACAAATTATATTAGCAGTTCACAACAAGTTAAAGACGAAATACAGACTGAATGAAGACACTTACTCTCGTTAAAATTCTAATATAACAGCTCGAGCGCCGGTTCCCCAAGCACTTGCATACAATTACCCCTCACCATTACAAGATGGTCACACCAGGGTCTCCCAGCAGATTCAAAGTCAAAGAATTTTGGCCTCGCCGAATTACTAAACAAGTATCTACTCTTTCGACCTTTCATATATTTAAACTTATAGTATTTCAAGACATCGTCCGTAATGAACTATCTCGCAATACCACCATCTCGCGATCTCTTGTTAAGGACTTCACAGACCTTCATCATCTCAAAGACATTTCCATTTAATTGGCTAGGGCAACTCTTTAGAGCATTCATTACCCCCTTTTGGAAAAAGGTTAGGGAAATGCTCAACCCATATACGACCTGGTTCAGGTAACAAAGGAATCATTCCTCTACGACCTCTGCACGTGTCCCGTTGTAATAAGAGATATCTATATCATCTCCTATACCCATATTTCTCTTCCACTGATCTAGGAAAGGTACCTGATAATGCTCTATCTGACCACCTGGTCTCACAAGAGCCCTAAACCACAACCCCGCATTCCTGACATAATTTCCCCATTTTCCATCTAAATCTTTTTTGTACTGCAAAAATTTCTTCGCTATGTCTACATTCTCGGGATACCTAAAAAATTGCCCAGTCTCAATCTCCACGTGCAATTCCTCACCCTCCCCATAATGAACAGTTGACATATCAACATCAATTGTACCACTCTCCTCTACATCATCTATAGTCCTACCAGACGACGATGAATCCTCACTGGAGGATACAGCCATTTTACTACTGGGTTTTAAATTTTTGACACACATCTAATACATACAAGAAAAGAATATTCAGTGCTTTATAATCAAACAGGCTTTATCCCTTAAACATACCCAACAAGTCATCAATCTACCAAGCAAGCAACTGCAATCTAATATGGCATTCAACATACACACTATCTACCGCAACAGAAAAGATGGAAGCAGAGGTACTAACCTGTACTAGAAAAGCAACAGTCGTCGACTCCGGCCACCATTTGTACCTCAGACGACAAAATTTTGTTCTTTTTAGCAAGATCACATAACAATGGAGGACTTCGTTCAAAGTTTAAAGACTTTCTCTCTCTAAAAATGCTCCTTCCTCTCTCTACAAATGAATGTGGTCTATGGGAGAGAGAAAGATGAGTTTTTCTATTATCACTCGGTTTTTGAAACGGTGGCTTTTTGGGACACACGTCAGCATCATCTCTCCTAACAGGCACGTCTTTTTGTTTGCCCTCATCATGATTTCTAGAGTAACGTGTTGTGTTATCACGTCTGTCTTTATCCTCTGCCATTATTAAATGCAAGGACTCAATGCCCAAGAAGATTTGTACAGATCATGTAGCGCGATTACTTATGTACAGTAACAACCTTTTGCGGCTGCACGATCCTACTACACTATTTATAGCATGAGTGCCAGTTCAAAACCTTAGTACAGTTTTTTCCAACTGTCACTTACCTCATTTTTGGTCTGACAGAAGTAGAAAATCAGCAGCAGATCCTGCTTCAATTATATTTCATTCAAACATTATCACAGATACAGAAAGGGATGACAAGACGACCTCAACAAAAACAAATCATTTTATTATGATCAATCATCCGACCTTACATATAATGACAGAACAGATTAGTTCTCTTCACCACACGGAATGATTTCTCCACCAACAGCTCTCTCATCCTCTTTAGCAAGTTTATCCAGCGCGATTTCTCAAACTAATCAGAGGCTGCAACCAAGTTCCACCGATGATAACAAGTGTTCAAGTTGACAATGACAATGCTCTAACAACAAGAACTTATATAGAGCACGAAAGATATTATGCCCTCATCATCTCCACAGACATGACAACACTATATCTCAACAAGGCCACAAATATATAAGAACGATCTACACAGTTCAGATATACTTCATTCAACTCAGCAACAATTCGCTCTACATATTTTTGGCCTATGTCATCTGTGACTAGTTCGATAATTGTTCCATGGTATCCTACAACAGTTCATTCAAGCAACTTCAAACACTTACAAGACAAGATAATAAAGTTTAAATTTATTATTCAAGACAAACAATTTACAAGGACGAATACTTCAGTCAGTTCAAAAATCAAGATTACAAGTTCTACAACTATTTCTTTTACAAAGAATAGCCCACCTTACACATGACAGTGCAACACTTGAGTAGAAACATTGGCGGGCCCAACAGAAGAACTCAAAGCCCAAGAACTTAAACTGGAGTGAGGTAGAGGACAAAGTTAATCCCACCACTCCTCCATAACTCCCACCTCCGCTGCCGATGAAGGACCTCCACCATTACAACACCCAATCCTTCGCAGGGTATCGGCAGTACTTCTCAGACAACTTCCCCGCCTTCTCATCTTCCGCCACCACTGCATCCTCTACAAGCATTCGCAGACAGACCCGACGATGAGCAGCGAACAAGACCATGTAATGGAAGCGCCACATTTGATTATAATCATCATCTGCCTCCTCTACTTCTTCCAACGTCATCCCATGAAAAGTGGAAGGAACAGGGATTAGAGTTGGTAGAGAAAGACTTTGGGTACCAAAGTAATGAGTCTGCAGACTCATCATCTTGCTCTGAACTCTCTCCTCATAAGCCTGACGACGAGTAGTCACCATCACTATTACTTATGCAAATCCAGACGAATGACAGAATAAACCAAGATGAATAGTAAAAGCAACTGGTCACCATTTTTATATAGCAGCAACATTTAATGCAAGCCACCACTTTCAAGAAAGTCTTTCTCACAAGCACACATCTCCAGCAGTATTTTTGGGAGACCCAACAGTCCACACAATTATTCCTCCAGATACCTAGGAAGCCATCAATGCAGCAATTAAAACGATTGGACTTTTCAACCAACACCACTCGCTACACACGTTTCTCCTGTTATTGGCTGAGAGGGGGCAGTTGTGATGGCTTATTTCTAATCTTCATACTGAGTCCGATATTCGAACTCACGTAGCTCGAGTAATCACGCTAATAACCAATCAAGGACTGAGAGCAAGAAGATCGCAATACTGACTTCCTTACCTACAGTTCGAAGATATTAAAGCATCCAGTAACATCGCACTGCAGAAGATACTCAGATGTCCATCAACAGTTCGCATACATACGAGCATCGTTAGAGATCGTATCCTCATCAACATTTCGAAGTTACAGCTAAGGTCATCAAGAGATCCGTTACAAGATCAACAATTATCAGATATCAAGACGTTACAAAAGACCTCATAAAAGACTCATCAAACACGGACGACCAAAACGTACATCATCAATGTATCCAACGGTCATATTATAAGACCTATACAAAGAGACCTGGAGATCAGGATCCATGACAGCTATTATCATCTAGAGAACTCCTAGAGAAAGTGATCCTTACCAAAGCTCATATATCTTATCTCTTTCTCTTTGTAATAGCTACCATCTATATAAACACCATTTTTTCATAAATCCTCAGGAGAGGTCGTGGTTTTTTACCCATTCAAGGGTTTTCCACGCTAAAACTCGTGTCAATTACTTTCGGTTCTCAACCTCAATTATATATTTCAAAGGTGTAAAACACCGTTTTCGGTCTCTACGAAAATAGGCTATTACAGTATCTATCTATCCCCCGCTCTTCCCGGTTTTCGCGACCATATCCCACACCTTCCTCCAAAGCCGACACTCCCTCATACATTAGTTCAATGATTTTGGATGGCAGATGACGTACCCCTTCCCCCAAACAATGTAGTAGGTTTTCTTGAGTGATTTTTATAATATTGGAGGGAAGATGATGAAGTGAAAAAACAAAACTAGCCGTTGTGGGAATCAGACCTTAAGGTGCATACCTGTCAAGTTTCAATAGGCACATAACGCTTATGCACCTGATCTCAAACTCAACATTATCCACACTAGTGGAGGCCGAAAAAGAGGAATAATCACACATGTTGGCATGTGTTTTCCAAGTATTGAGTCAATTACTAAGCCAAACTCAAAATCAATACTTCCATTCCCTTCCCTTCCCGTCATCTTTGTTGTTTTACGTGGAGGTTGTTGCTCCACATGATAAGATAAATTTCAGAATTCCTTCAAAAGAGAGAGTAAGAGATATGGGATTGTCGAGCAACAACAACAACAATAACAATATGGAAGACTCTTCTGAAGAGTTTCTACTATTAGGGAAGAAGGAGATCCCCAAAGACTCTTATCATTTGGCTTACATAATTTATTTCACACTTGGTGTTGGTTATCTTCTCCCATGGAACGCTTTCATCACAGCCGTCGATTACTTCACCTTCCTATACCCACATACAAGTATCGATCGAGTCTTTGCTGTTGTGTATATGATGGTATGTTTGATTTGTTTGATATTAATCGTTGCTTATGCTCATAGATCCAATTCAAATACAAGAATCAATTTGGGTTTATCACTATTTATGATCTCAATGTTAGTCATTCCTCTAATGGATGTCATATACATTCGAGGCACCACTGGACTCTACTCTGGTTATTATGTTACTGTCGCGTCTCTCGCGCTATGTGGTGTGGCTGATGCATTGGTTCAAGCTGGTGTCGTTGGCTCTGCTGGGGAACTCCCTGAGAGATACATGCAGGCTGTTGTTGCAGGGACTGCAGCGTCTGGTATGTTTAATTATTTGCTGTTGCTGCTATAATTAATTTAACTTATCGTAAGCGAAATAGATGAAGTTTTCTTCACATTTGGTCAACAAGTGGCGTAAAGCATCAAACAATTGAATTCCATTATTTTCCAACTTACCAAATACATGTTCAAAGAATTGTAGTTTAACTGAAAGGTCATATGTCTACGCGCGTAGACATATGGTTGATAACTATATCCCATTCATATATTGGTTGATAAATACATGTTGAAACAGAGGTGGCATGAGGGGTATTTAAGTACCTTTCCATATAGTTTCACTACGTTATTATTTGCTTTTCTTGGACAATCATTTTCTAAGATGCGTCCATAGCAACAGGAAATGTACTGGTCGAATATCTCAACTCTAGTACTCTAATCACTACTGATTCGAGTTGAGTGAGTGCTTAAGAGACCAACATAATGATCTATAGTAATGGAGCATAATGTAAAGTTCTTAAATGATATTTATTATGGAAATATATGTGGGAGGCAGTGATACTTGTGTGACCAAGGTTGTCAAATTGAATTGTAAATCGTAAGATTTGTGTAGATTTTTTTATTACAAAAAAATGAATATTATGTGTACTAAACTTAACAAAAAATCATCATAATAGCCAAGATACTAAATCAATATAAACAGATTTGGTTCTTCTCCTTGACGTAGAATAGCGTAGGAACAAACGGTGGCTATTATGGGAGTGAAAAGCATCTTCAGCTTTTTGTAAAACTTAAAAAATGGGGTTCTAGCTCTTGAAACTATATTGAAGATAAAATCATAACTAGAGAAAGATTTAAGTCATGAAGTTGCTCTTAAAATGAATCTAGGAGAATTCGTATGATTTAGCAAAATCCTTTCAAGATTTAAGAACCATTCAAAGTCTCAGCAAAATCTCACGATTTTCATACGATTCTTCCGATATTTTTGCGATTCAAAAACGATTTTCTTGAAATGTAATTTTTGTAGTTCGATTGAAATCGTCAGGGCACCGATTCGATTCAAATCGTGTGATTTTCGATTTGAATCGCACGATTTTGACAACACTATGTGTGAATGTACCCTAGTTGAAAATATAAATAGAAGGAAAAGGGAGATGAAAGACGATTGGAGTCAAGAAATTCTTATACAGAGCCCAAAATGCATGAATAACATTTAGTTAAAAAAGAAAGAAATAGACTCAGGTTTATTTTAACTTCTTTTTTTTTGTCGTAAGGTAAGCCGGTTTTATATAAGGATCCGTAATGAATCTTAGTCAGGGCCTCTGTTTCTTAAGGCATGGTCTCAAACTGCTACACCAACTCCCGTTGGTTAATAATAAAGCAGTTAGTCTCCCTTTAGAGCAATAATATGATCGTGTCATTTTCATCGCAATTCTCATTTTCAATCACCCCATCGAACTCTTCATCATTGGGAAACAGGTTAAAGTTTTTGATAGTGTCTCATTGTGTGCAATGAGACGTCTTGACGGGTGTTCAATGGGTTTTCAGATTTGGTTTTCTTCATACTTCGTCATATATTGGCATATTTTCCCTTAGTTGTCCATATTTTCTCGTACATAATTCCTAATATTTATATCAACATCTGGGAAGAAATATATGTGGAGGGTACATTTATTAGTCTTCTGATTGATAATTAAAAGTCCTTCAATTTCCTTTTTTAACAGGCGACACATGGGGTATTTAAGTACGTTTCCCTTCAGTCTCGCTATGTAATTAAATGCCTTTCTTGGACAATCATTTGCTCAGACGCATCCACCACCCCACAGCAGGAAAAACTTTGGAGATAAATTTGCCAAGCTTCACATTCACATGTCTAATACTCTAATAACTAAGAGCATCTCCAAAAGTGACTACCTTAGTCACCTTGGAATACCGGGCTGTTTGCACATAGGCAGTCTGTTTTGATCCAGCAGCTGGTTTTTATTTATTTTTTAAGCGTAATCTAATTTTGGTTGAGCGCCTAATTTTTAGGCGCCTAAAACCCTTTTTATAAAGTTTTTACAATTATAGGGTTACTTTTAGAGTTAAATCGCAACCGTTAGATTCCTCTCGCTAGATTATGTCCCAACCATCTAATATCCCTCTTTATTAGAGGTTGTTAAAACCTAATGGAAATGCGATAATTGAATATTAATCTAAGAAATAAATTCAACAGTTAGGACTTGATATATAAAATCCCTAAATAAACCTGCGCGATAACTTAACTTAGGGTTTGAGGCTCCTGTTTTAAAGAACAAACAGACACCTAAAAACTTAGGCGCCTCAAAATCCAAGTTTGCGACTTGGAATAGTCGTTGCCATGGATTCAAATCAGTTTTTTTTTATGTTAGGGTTTGGTAAAATCCTATGTGGCTAGCAAAAAAGTCAGGTAGGTAGTCATTTTTGGAGATGCTCTAACTGGCTCTGAGTGAGTGCATAAGAGACACATATAAATGATCTATAGCAAATAAATATAATGTAAAGTTCTTAAATGATATTTATCATGGAAATATATGGAAGGCTGTGATACTTGTGTTACTGTTCTAATTGAAAATATAAATAGATTAAAAGAAGAGGAAAAATGACCCTTTCTTTAAAAACATGGGGGCCAATAGTCCGGGAAATACATAGTTGCCATGGATTATTAAAGTTCAGTGGGGAAAAGATTGATTACCCCTATGCCTCATTCCTAGTAGCTCGTGCGTTGTGGTCCTCTTGTCTTTTGGGGTTCATAATTAAATGGATTTCCATGACAGAAAACTGGTATGGTAACATTTTGCTAAGAGTTTGGCTTGAAATGTGATTGGATTAGTTCTTGGAGGTTATAGGGATTTCATTCCTGTTGCTTATCTATAAATTCTTTGTTTATAATTCCATCTCTCTCTGTCTCTCTCATTAATTTCAGTTTTCCTTTGTAAGCCTCATGCATGTCATCTCAACTCTTATTTGTGTTTCATATATAGCTAAGGATCCTTGCTGACATTTCAAAAATTGAGTGCAGGGGTGTTAGTTTCCATCTTGAGGATCATAACGAAATCCATATATCCACAAGACTCCCAAGGTTTAAGAACAAGTGCAAACCTGTATTTTGGTGTTAGTATTATAGTTATGGCCATCTGCATTGTTTTCTACAACATTACAGATAAACTTCCGGTAATCCGATACTACAAGGATCTGAAAGCGCAGGCTGTTAAGGAAGAAAATACTTTAAAAGGCTATTCTATGACCGGGTCGGTGTGGAGGTCAACCTTGTGGGACATCATAGGAAGAGTCAAGTGGTATGGACTTGGGATTGCTATTATATACGTCGTAACCCTGTCAATATTTCCAGGATACCTGACAGAGGATGTGCATTCCCATATCCTTAAAGACTGGTATCCCATCCTTCTCATTACAGAATACAATGTATTTGATTTGATTGGCAAGTGTTTAACGGCAGTGTATCTCCTTGAGAATTCGAAGGTCGCAATTGGAGCCAGTGTAGCAAGGTTGCTATTCTATCCTTTTTTCTTGGGCTGCTTGCACGGTCCGAAATTATTCCGTACAGAAATTCCAGTGACGCTATTGACATGTCTTCTTGGTCTTACAAATGGTTACTTAACTAGTGTATTGATGATTGCGGCTCCTAAAGTGGTGCAAGTACAACACTCGGAAACAGCGGGGAATGTAATTGTACTGTTCTTATTGGCGGGATTGGCAGTTGGTTCTGTTGTGTCTTGGTTTTGGGTCATCTAGTAGTAGTAGTCCAATTGAGGATGCAATTGACATTTGTAAAAGAAAAGAAAAAAAGTTGGTGAGGACACAAGTGACAGCAGCCTCTTCTTTAATGTATTAAAAAATTGTAATTGCAAGTTTGCAATAGTGATATATATATATATTTGTAAACCCAGTTGTCTATTCTAATTTCTAAAAGAAGAAGAAGATGATGTTTTATATTTGTTCTAGTTTTAGTGACTTTAGTTTTGAGTAAATTTGTTTTGTTGAAATGGTTAGACCTGAAAGGTTGTTTTATTGAAGTATCTTGATAGACATGGTTGGTGGTGCAGTGGCACTGTGGCAGTGATTTTGGCTGTAGTTTGTTTTTGTTTTTGTTTTTGTTTCACTCCAAGTTTCATTTGAAAGAAGGAGAAGAAGAGGTAGAGTTTGATAGTAATTAGTAATAACTTCTTCTAGTTCCAAACTAACTAACGTGATAGTCGAGGCAAAACCATTATTATCTGATGACTCTTAAGTTAGTGTCGTCTACTCAAGTCTTTATTCCTTCCCTTTAAGTTAGTGTCGTCTACTCAAGTCTTTATATTCCTTCCTTCCAGGGGAAGAAAACTCTTCTTCACTTCCATCAATTACTTAATAAATACACACAAAGAGACACTCCTTTTATCACTCACATACTCATACTGCTGCTCTCATCAAAATCCAAAGAGACCCCTTCCTCTACGATGAATCATGAAAAGGAGCCTAGAAAGCATCAGAAGATACAACAGCCTCCTGTTGTTACTCAGACTCCAACAACAACAACTGATCCTGAGAGTTTCGCCAGAAGGTTTTAATTCATTACTTTTCTTTGTCTTATATTATAATTATTATTATCCCATAACATGTGTTGAACTCAGCTATCAATTGGAGGCATTGGAGAAAGCCATACAACAGAATACCATAGCCTTTCTTGATACAGGTTCTGGAAAGACACTCATCGCCATCATGCTGATTCGCTACTATGCACATCAACTTAGAAAACCCTCTCGAGACGTTGCTATCTTCTTGGTCCCTACTGTTGTTTTGGTTACACAAGTATGTCCAACTCTCTCTGTACTTCTTACGTACTACGTTGTTACATTTCTCTTATGGGTTTTGTCATATCAGCAAGCAGAAGTTATAGAAATGCATACTGACCTCAAAGTGAGGAAATTATGGGGAGATCTTGGAGTTGATTACTGGGATCATAACACTTGGAAGGCTCAACTTGAAAAATATGAGGTACACTCTCTCAACTACCTAGTTTTTTATTTCTGCTAATTGCCACAACGCACTTTATTATCACTGATCAATCTTCTTCCATTGCAGGTGTTTGTCATGACACCCCAAATTCTGCTCGATGCCTTGAGGCATAGCTTTATAAACTTAAGTATTATAAAGCTCTTGATACTTGACGAATGTCACAATGCAAGAGGCAAAACCCCTTATGCTTGCATTTTGACGGTAAATTTCTATCCATCTATGCATATCCTACTATGGAAATAATAATACTTGGTGTTTCCTAGTTCTAGCCTCTTACACTTGCGTTCTGTAAGGTCTCTTTGGTTCCATTTGTGTACATAATTTCTTCTCCTTTATGTTTGATTGGCTAAACCAGTATAGCGAAATGTGATCTGAGTCTTATTCTTCCGAAATGCTTTAATGATTACTAAAATAAACATTTATTTGCATTTCCAATTTTTTTTTTTTCGAGTATGCAATTATAGTAATATAATGAATGTTTGTCACAAAATTGTAGGAATTTTATCACCCACAGTTGGATACTGGTTCTACTCATCTTCCTAGGATTTTCGGAATGACTGCTTCCCCCATAAAGTCCAAAGGTAGAATTTATTTTTTATTTTGCTCTATTCATGAATATCTTGTTATCTCATTGTATTTAGGGTCCATTTAGCATTGCTTTGAGATAAAAATAATTGATTTTTCTAAATTACTTTTCCAAAAGTTATTTAGAAAAAGCTATGTAACATGGACACTCCATATTCCAAAAAAAATCCGTGTCCAAACGTGTCGGACACTCAGACACACCGACACTCGTGTCGACACTCCAACGGACACTTCTTGCTTAGATCATAACCTTTTTGACATAGCTTTAAGAAAGTTTTCAATTCTTATACATGTTATTCAACCATCCTAACTAGTATCATTGTTTTTAGTTTGTTATTAGTCGTAAATTAACCCATAAGTTAATGTAACCCATAAGTGTTGGGACTTGTTTGTTATTAGTCATAAAAATATGTCGTAAATTAACCCATAAGTGTGTTAGATAGGTTAAGTAACCAACATAAGCATAGTAGAAAATAAGAAATAAAAATTTTACAGCCGTGTCCCCGTTTTTACATATTTTTGGGTCGCCGTGTCCGACACCCCGTACCCGTGTCCGACACCGACACCCGTATCCGTGTCGTTGTTACCTAGAGAAAAAGCAAAAAATTATTTGGTTCAGCTTTTTGAAGTATTATTATTTTTATATAAAAAACAATTTCAAATGTTTGGTAACACATAAATGTTACTAACAAATATAATTGAAATCAAGGTTATCAAATCGCACGATTCACATAGAAAATCGTACGATTCGAATCGGTGCCTTAGGGATTCAAATCGGACCATAGAATCACGTTTAGCTCAAATCATAAGAATCGTTTTCAAATCGCAAGCAAATCGTAAGAATTGTAGGATTCGATGAGATTTCAGATCTCACCCCAAAACTCGGAAGAAATGAACAAAAAAAAGAAAATAAACCATTACATTCTCTGCTTGGAGAAGAAGAATAGAATATGAGTTATAAAGTTCAAACCCATTTTGCACCCATACCTACTTTGTTTCAGTAATTACAAATTTATCCTTTATGTTTTACAAAACTCTCCAACTTTGGTTTTTCTCCTACTTGATTTATTTAAGTAAAATATTACCCTTTATAATTTAAGAAAGAGAAATTTTAAATACACCCCAATTTAACCTCACCTCACTTTTATTTGTCTAGGTTAATGAGCTCACCCCATCTCTTTTAGAAATACAAAATTAAGTTAGGAAAAAGAAATAAATATGTAGCTCACCTCACTCTCTTTTAACATTTCTCTTCATCTTTTCATTTATAGGGTTTTTAAGTCTTCATTTCTAGGGACTTTAAGTCTTCAAGTAAGACTCCCCCAATTACACTCTTAATTAAGCTTTGCTTGCATTGTTTAATTAGATATAGAGATGATGAGACTAATTGAAATTATATAACTTTTAAAATGTTCAATTTTTTTTGTTCTTCCTCGTCACTGAGCTAGTGTAGTTGAACTTGTTTGGCTTAAGAGAAATTAAGCCATGCAGTAGGAATTTGGGAAGGGGTGAACGTTTAGATTGAAAAATATTGATGTTTATATTTTGGGAGCATACTTGTCATTAACTATCACGGTGTAATTAACTTGAAAAATTTGTGGGATGGGGTGAGGTTTTAGAGTTTGGGGTGTATTTAAAATTTCTCTTTAAGAAACTATATATATTTTTTAATAGATCCATTCCCATTTATATCTATATTAACTATATAACCTTTGATTATCTCCAACTATACTATAAAAATTCAAGAACACCTTCCTGCTAACGTCTTTCTATAAATTCTGATTTACCTCCTTTAAAAATTTCTAGAACCAATAACTTGTTTTAATTTTTTTTTTAAAATTGTCACCTATTGGAATCAGTTGCGACCACGCTTTTTCGTACTCTTCTACACTTAAGGAGAGGCACACGCTTCTATTTATGAGGTATTTAGTCTATTATGATTATTTGTTAATAATTTTAGTATATGTAATATTTTTTTGTATTTTCTTGTGGTATTTTTAAAAATCAAAACAAATCTTACGATTTACGATTCGATTCGATTTTTTCATTCTGCAATTTACGATATGATATGCGATTTGACAACCTTGATCGAAATGCATTATTTTTTATATCTTTCTTATCTTCGGACATAAATCATACCTCCATACTAATGACTCTACATATTAAAAGAATTATAATAAAGTTGAACTTTCAATCTAAGATGGTATGCTTCCATTAGCATTTGGGTTGCAATTTGGATGAGAAAGGTTGACCTAAATACTCTTATGAGGGTACGAACTATTAATGATATATTTTTATGATGGATCTAAACTGAGATGATGACAAAAGGTATATATCTTAATCTTCTGAGGTACTATTAATGAACACATGGATGACGTTTAAGTAACAAGTAAACATTATAATTGTATCACGGTTCTCATGACCACGTACGTATACTTAGAGGGATGGCGTCTCTCTCTAGGACTATTAAGTCGACGCCACTCTCTCCACGTTTTAATTTAAGTTATTTATTTAATGTAAAGGGTTAACTGTTGGATAGTCTCCTTAAGTTAGTAGTCTTAACCCTAGAAGGGTTTAGGCTTTTTACTTCTATAAAAGCCACCACAGGTTAGTCTTTGTTTCTTAGTTATTATTTGGTTATTAGGTTATTTGAGGGTTATTTCAGTTATGAGTTATTGAAGTTATGAATAAGAGAGTTTAGAGTTCATCAATTTGTCTTTCAATCTCATATTCACGTCAGAGAGAGAGAGAGAGATAGAGATAGAGGTTGTAGAGTGGACACGATTATGGTGAAAAATGAGAAAGTCTGAGGCGTGAGTTTTATAAAGTGGGTGAAGAGAGAGTAAAAAAGTAGGAAAACTTAGTGGGACTCTAAGAGATATTGTTCTTTGGATAAACTCTAGAGAGATGATCCCTAACTATTTAGTTGATGGAGATGAGTTTTATCTTGGGAGAACTCTAGGGAGAGGACTCAAGATAAGCATTATAGATTTTCCCCCTCCAAAGTTGTGATTCTCATTGAAACTCCGTAAGTTTTGTTGTTAATAGGAGTTAAAAGCTAGAATAGAAAATCATACTAAAACCAGCTTTGGCTTTTTGTTAAAAAAGTGATTTTAATTTGAAAAAAAGTTTGTAATAATCTTTGCCAAACGCCTTTTTTTAATTAAATACTTATACAATAATCTAAAAGATGCTTTTTAGCTAGTAAAACACAATGCCAAATGGACTCTTAATCCCATATGATTGGATTCTACCATTTTGTTTTTCCAGACCCTAAAAAACTCTTCCTTGAGTGCCGTTATTTATGTAATAATACATGTACTTATAACTTGTGCACGTGCACACACATATTAATATACATACACATAATTGTTGGAGTGTATGTGTGTATTTACACATACTACTTTAATCCCACATTGGGTAATAGTATAATTAGCTTAATGGCCATCTACTATATAAAGAGAGGCTATGATGTAATCTAATTAATTAATTAATTAATTCAAGAGTAAATAATATTTCTCCTCCTATTTATTTCTACAATAATCTGTCTAAACAAAATTCTAATATAGAAAATATGCGTGATCTGCCTAATAATTATTTTTTGTGCTACAGGCAGCTCATCAAATATGTACGGGAAGCAAATTCTTGAACTTGAGTGTCTTTTGCATTCAAAGGTTGCTCGAATATCATTTTGTTTCTAATCTTACTCTATATTCTACCCTCAGATCGAAATAAATATTTACTTGCTTCCTATTAATTCATGTAATTGATATCAACATGTAATTGTTTTTGCATGTGAAGGTCTATACTGTTGCTAAAGAATCTGTCTTGGCTGAGTTTATACCGCTTTCGCATCCAAAGTGGAAGTACTATGATCATGTAGACATACTGCATCCTTTGGTTATTCTCTTAACTGATCCCTTGAAAAGATTGGGGTTCAAGGTACGTTTATTTCCTTCCAAGCAACACTGTTTCACTTTTACTGAAATTTGATTTTGTCTTTTACTTTTGTTCATGCAATGCATCTTTGTTTTTTGTTCTTCACATATAGAGCATAAGTACTATTGTGTTGATAGTGTCTTGATTTGCTCGTCTATCACGAGGATCTTCATTCATTATTTCCTTTTCCTTCATCTTTAAGAATGTAATCATGAAATGAAAGAGAAGTTGGTAACTGAGGCCTTTCTTTTTCTCATCAATTGTCCACTTCGTATATATTTTACTTTAGATGAAGCTGTTTTTTTCCAAATTAATATATTCAGTTGTTTTTTGCTGCTGCTGTTTAAATTGTTCTAATAAATCTAATATTTCACAAGTGCTTTAAAACTTGAAATTGCTAGGAATATTACGCTAGGTTTAGGGCTTCATTTCAACCTTAGTAACTTTAATGAACATGAATGTTTATCTTATTATTTTCTTCCATTTGATAGTAACTTTAATGAACATGAATGTTTAAAAGGGAGCAGGGGAACAACGTTTTCCTCAATTACTTGTGTATCGACACATGGATATAACTAAATGTCAACAGGCCCACTGTTCGCTCAAACTAGAGTAGGTTTGGTGGTTTCAGTAGTCTAAAGTCAAAAATCTCCGTTTAATACATCTATCACAATTGCCACAAGTAGCAATCTTTAACTATTGACCTACTATGGCATGTTTACAATTAAAATATAATATTTACTTTACTTTTTAATCAAGATTTTCAAGTTGTCACATGCCAGAATATGTTCTATTATGTCTCCATAGATTTATTGTGAATTGTTATCGACCAAACGCTATGATGAAAGGTTATGCCTGTTGGTAGTTTGTCTTATAATTTTGTGGTATTTAAAGCATTTGGATTATTACCATTCTCCACAGTATGTAACTTGTTACTAAGTATATAGCCAACAAAAGAAGTATTAACTATATCAATTTGTGTTTTTTTAGTATGTGCAATACCTAAAAACAATAGAACTTGAAGCTACTGCGGAAGACTCTGCAAAGAAAAGGATATCAAGGCTGCTTGCAACTTTTTTGTTTTGCTTAACTGATCTTGGTGTATGGGTGGCATTACAGGTATGTTTGTGTATCAACCCCATGAGTGTAACTACTTTACTATTTAACTCCACATCTAAATTTTGGATGATTAAATTATGGGATTGTTTCTTTGATAGGCTGCGGAGACGTTATCTTCTGCTGAAACTGATATATTATTCTGGGGTCAAAAGATGGATGCGACTAGTGATAGAACTTTAAGAAATTTCAGCAAGGATGTATTTCAGGAGTTATCAGCGTACATACCATCTGGTACTTTTCTTTCGTCACTCTATAGTTTCTTGATTGCTATCTAGCTTTATCACGGACTTTTACTTCATATCGAGCTTGATGGATGAACTGAATTTGAATAAGTGGATCTATTTCTTAGGACAATTAATTGCAGATCAAGGGTCAACAAGTCCTATTTAGCAATCTTTGTAATTTATTTTTTTATTACCTGTTTTGCTAGTACTGTAATAACACCCTTTGTATAATAATCCAATGTTTAAGAAGTATTCGTTCATTCAGGTACTTGATGTATATATTTGTTTATTCTTCATTCAGATCCACCCTTTGTATAATAATCCAATGTTTAAGAAGTATTCGTTCATTCAGGTACTTGATGTATATATTTGTTTATTCTTCATTCAGATCCACAATGGCACATTGGTGATGATATTGGTTCAGATTTGCATGGTGGCTTTATCACGTCAAAAGTCAAATGTCTCATTGAGTCTCTTATGCAGTACAGGTTTGGAGATACTTTTTAACTTTTTCGTTGAAGTAAGTCTTAGTTGTCATTGGGCATTGCTGCCATAGATTGGTTATACTTGGTTTTAAAAAGAAAAAAAATCTGACACGACATTTTAATGATAATAGAGAAATACGTTGTCTTTAGATTTTTATTTACCTCTTAGGCTAAGTTTTTCTCAGAGCTCATAAAAGTTTGCTATGATGAGAATCCTTCTATCCTTGTTGGTACTCTGCCATGTATGTCATGTTTTGTCAACTTAGACCCGGGTTGCTATCTCTCTCTCCCTCCCTCTATCTGAACGAAGCTATTTTCATTGAGGTGTCAGCGTTTTCAGTAGACTTACCGATAGAGAGAGCTTTTTTGCATCAACTTCAGATCCAATTTGTCATATAGGTAGTTATGAGTATGACTGAAGCTTTTCCTAATCCCTTATTTTTACATGTTTAAAGTAATTCACGTTTACTTTATTCAACAGTAAACCTCATAATCTAGGAGTTTCAGTTGCAACTTATCTATCATATTTTCTCTCAATCTCTCTCACACCGGTACCTTCCTCTTCTTTTTCATAAAACTATCTCCCATTAAATCCTGTCTTCCCTTCTTACAAAATTCAAACCTTTTATTTTTGTAGACAAAACAAAAAAATCAATGTTCTTTTTATATGTTAAATTCAGAGTTTTTAGAACACATGATCGAGTATATAATTTGAATGGTGCTTAAATTGTATTTACTTATATAGGCTTTGCTTGGTATCTCGAGACATTTGTGATTTGGGAAATTTCTGGCGTTTCAGGCCATTGTTGACTGTTGGATTAGCCACAAAATAACTATACCTAATGAATAGAAATTGCCATAATTTTCCTGTCGTGAATGTTCCCGTGAAACCAAGCGGAGCCTTAGTAGCATATATTTTCTGATAATGAAAATTATTGACCGTTCTACTTCAGATGCAATCAAACTACAAATTTATGTAGTTTAAATTTGGTTTTAAGATTGTCATATTGTATAATCGAATAAAAAAAACTAATAGTTTGTCCACACCGCTTTGCGGCATACTTACTAGTGTATGCCCATGTCTCCCTACGATTGATAACTAATAGATGGTCCAAATGTTTCTAATTAATCCAGAGACAGTCAAAATTTATAGGAATTATGAATCCCTAAACATAGTTAATAAAGCATGTTTAGTAAAAGGCAAAAATTCAATCTAAATTGTCCCGAGTGCATATTTTGTGCGCTTTTGGTACAATGAAGTTAAACTACTTGCTTATCTATTTTATAAAATAGAAGAACTATAATACTTGAACTTCGAATCATAACTAAAAATCTAAAGAATCAATTTTAGTTACATACTACATATTGATCATATCTAATGAAGTTGCAATACTCAGACCACTATCAATAACACTGTTATACAATTATTAAAACCAAAATCCATGAGCACCTTGACGTGCTTGGATGTTTTAGCTGAGATGATTGAACAATAGTGCATACCTCTTATATAGATTAAAGAAAACCTAAATGAAGGAGAAACTCCATTATAGCAATACACATGACATGAGAACCATTAAAACCCCTAAGATTAGATCATGAAAAACACTTCGCTTATCAAATCTTCCTTGAACACTTGCCAAGGAGGGGGAGTGGGAGAAAAAGAATTAGTGTTAAGAATGTAGTGTGTTTTGTTTAAGAATTGCCGAGGGGGTAAACTTGTCCTGTGTTAAAAAGCGCCGCCCTTGCTTTATATATCGATTCTCTTGCAAATGTTTGTGATTTAGCCAACTTCATGTTATTTGAGTTTCTTTGGTTATGGGTTTGCCAGGAGCATTAAGGAGTTGAGATGCATAATATTTGTAGAAAGGGTCATTACGGCCATAGTTCTCGAGACACTGCTGAGCCAATTGTCAGCTTTAAGTGGGTGGAACACAACTTACATGGCAGGGACTCATTCAGGGTTGCAATCTCAATCTAGAAATGCACAGTTTCAGATTATCGATGCGTTCCGTAATGGTGATGTAGGTTTCTTAAGATGTTTTCTTATGGTTCATCGTCCTTTGTACGGCGATATTGCATTATTTTGTTTTTATGAGAATTTATTGATCGTCCAATTGATATCCGTATGGTACAGATAAACATCATTGTAGCAACGCAGATACTTGAGGAGGGTCTAGATGTACAAAGTTGCAACCTGGTTATCAGGTTTGATCCACCAGCTACTGTTTGCAGTTTTATACAGTCTCGTGGCCGTGCCAGAATGCCAGGCTCGGACTATATATTAATGGTCCAGAGGTAATATCATCTTCAATATTTCCAGTTATATCTATATAATTCCATCGATTTATTTACAGGTGGTATTGGTTTTGTTTGTGCTGTGTAGTGAGGATACTACTACACGTTCGAAGTTAGAGAACTATCTTGAAAGTGGAGACATTATGCGGGAGGAATCTTTGCGCTATGCTTTGCTTCCATGTGCACCTCTTGAACGCGAAATGTATGTTGACGAATTTTACCGTGTCGAAAGTTCCGGAGCAATTGTGACTCTTAGCTCTAGTGTTGCTTTGATATATTTCTACTGTTCACGACTTCCATCTGATCGGTTTGTTCTCATTCGTTTTCTTGCATATTCTGCTCTCTTTCTTTGCTTTTTATCACTAGTATAACATATGTTTAGCTTTGCATTTTGACTTCATTTATCAGGTATTTTAGACCGACCCCTAGGTTTATTATTGAGATAGAATCCAGTTTCTGCACGTTATATCTTCCCAATAGCTGCCCAATACTAACTGTTCGTGCCCAAGGCCCGAATAATATGCTCAAGAAAATTGTATGCCTTGAAGCATGCAGAAAACTTCATGAGGTAGGTGCTCTCACTGATCATCTGTTACCAGATTTAGTTGTCGATGAGGGTGATGCTCAAGATTTTGAGGATATATCTTACGAGGATGAACAAGTCAATTATTTTTCAAGAGAACTTGTCAGCCAGGGTCAACCAAAGATGTTGTACCATTGCTACCATATTAGCTTGAAGCGGAATTTTGACTATGATGTCTCACTTAGTGATTTTACTCTTCTTACGGAGTGTTCCTTTAGTGGCGATTTTGAGTTCCCCTTAGAATTTGAGTTACATAGTAATAGAGGCTCTGTAACTGTAAGCTTGGTCTACACTGGTCCCACTCATCTTACGCCTGAACAGGTATCTAATAGAAGTCACTTTCTTTACTTTTTCCAATATTTATATTTCTTTATAAAATTTTGAAAGTTATTTTCCTCTTTTTGATAAATTCTCTTTCCAGGTTCTTACGGCTATAAAGTTCCAGATTACGGTCTTAAGGTTACTGATTGACCCCGATCTGAATAAACTGAAAGATGCAATAGAAGGACTTCAAGAACCGAACGACAACAGTCTTCCAAGGGTTAACTATTTGTTACTCCCATCTGTTGGTTGTAATAAGAGAAGGCCTTCACATTCTGATTGGGATATTCGTAGTCATTCATTGTTTCCATCTGCATCTAGTCTTTCTCACGGGAAATACTGTTCTACCAAGAGTAATTTGCAGGCAAAAAATGGCCTAGTATGTAGTTGCATGCTAAAGAGCTCTTTAGTTTTCACTCCTCATAATGGATATATCTATTGTATCACTGGTATTCTATATGAACTGGATGGGAATTCTTTAATTAAGTCCAAGGGTGAAGATATCCGTACTACATATAAGAAATATTACCATTCTCGGTGAGTACACCTGCTTATATCTCCTATAAGTTTTGTGAAGTACCTCTTTTCTATTTCATTTTGGCATAATATTTATTTACAAGTACAAAAGAATGAAAGGAAATGTGATGGTACGACTCTTGTTTCAGGTATGGTATTAAGTTACATTATGAAGGACAACCACTTCTTAATGCTAGACATATTTTTACAGTGCGAAATTGGCTACAGAGATCACATAATAGCAATATGAAAGGTGTGAACCCTTTATTTTATTTGTTCATGATACTCTTAACCTATTTGTCATACCAAGTTAACTTAAGTACATGCAGAAGGACATTTCTACCAATAGTGCAAATTTAATAGTTTCTTTTTGTTTTGCTATTGCAGAACCAAGTAATGCTTATGTGGAATTGCCACCTGAACTTTGTGAGATTATTATGTCTCCTATTGCCGTTAGCACCATGTATACCTTCTCATTAGTTCCATCTATTATGCACCGGATTGAGTCCGCACTCCTTGCTTCAAATTTGAAGAAAATGCAACAGAATCACTGCATCCATAATTTTAATATACCAACCATCAAGGTATTTACCTTCAAAAATTTTCCTAAACATATTCTATACCAATTCTTGCTACCAAAGCCAATATGCTGATGTAATTTGAAATATACTTCAATGTTCTGTTTGTGTAATTGCATAACCTAGGCTTGTTTAGGAACAAAATACTTAAAAGTGCAAAAAATGATAAAACCATGGTTCTTAAACTTGGAGCAGATCAGACCCACTCGGGCGAGTTATGTCGGGATCGGTCTGTTCCTGTCTGAGTTTAGCTAAAAAATCAGAAAAATTGTAACTCGGGATGACTCGACGTAACTTGGGGAGAGTTTTCTTGGATTGGATCGGTGAAACGTTGATTTTTTATTATTATTGATTTTGATTAATTTAGGCTATTTTATTTTAGAATGTAGGATTTTTCTTCTTCTAAAAGCGAAGTAATATTAATATTATAATGTGGTTATGAATGGTAAAGAAATAAAATTGGGAACTTAACATTTATTCCAAGTGAGGAGGATGCCGATGAGACCCTAACAACAATAGTAAATGATATTGATGTTGGATTTCAGATGATTAGTATTGGTGATTATGAAGTCAATCAGGATGGTTCATTGTCTTCTTATGATCAGTTTGAGATGTACCTAGGGCAACATATATCATTTAGATTTAGAGTTCCCCATATTTCGGTTTAGTGTTTTGAGTTCCCAATATTCCGTAGAGTAGACTTCCCCATATTTCGATTTAGACCATCTCAACATCTAAATTTTAGATTTTTTGATACGTACGGACATTATGTTGTGCCTGTTGATTCACATGGGAGGAGTATGGATGGATCTTATCCTACCTCATATGATCCATACTACGGCTCTTACGGGCAATCCGGTATATAGCCTGAGCAATACGGTACTAGTACTTCTTATTAACAGGGGGATACTTCTTCCTCTTCGATTTCTTGAGACAACTATTCCGAATCTTTCAATTCCGATTAAGGAGTGCATCCTTATCATCGCAACCCAGAATGATTTGGTTAATCAAATGAGTAATCTAATACTAGTTGTTTTATTATGTGGCTTGTATTTCTAGTATTTTGGTGTGGTATGGTGTGTTTGTATCATTTGTTTTCGAGTATCTGAAGTATCTTTGTATTTGTATCTTTCGTATGAAGTGTACTTTGTATCTTTAATGTGAATTGTACTAGACCAACTCTAAAATTGTATTTGGATTGATTATTTGAGCTGTAAAAAGTATAAATAACTACTTAATATACATATATAATAATTCATGCTGAACTCGGACAAACTCGGTGCCAGATCGCCTTATCCATCTCGGGATCGGATGGTCCACCTCGGGATTGGCTGTGGGCGATCCCAGTCCCAAGTTTAAGTTTTCGAACTACGAATAAAGCAAAATTAATTGACGATATCTTGGGCTTGTTCTAGTATATTCATATAATTCTAGTATATGTTAGCATTTTCTTTTTTGTAATCTTTCTTCATATTTTTAAACAATGCTAAAAAAGAACCAATACAAATTAAAGTTAGAGCTAAAAGAGAAGCTGTCAGACTTATTTTCAGATTCCTTATATTTTTGGTTCTTATGGTTTACCCACCAACTCCGTATCTAAACCTAGATTTTTGCTCAGACATGTTGTTAGTGCTAACACCTAGGTGACTACATTTACTTAAGCGAAATGTGAACTTATTTCACTAGCATCAATTAGTTTACTTATTTCACTAGCATCCATTTGTAAGCTTATTTCATTAGCGTCCATTTGCTTTATTGCATATATGATAATTAAGTACCACTACCAGTTTTATAATTGAATAGCTACGGCCAATTTGCGTGTTTAACATGCGTTTTAAATGTCATAATCACCATTCGCCCTTTTTGTGCATTGTAGATTTTGGAAGCAATTACTACAAAGAAATGTCAGGAGGAATTCTCCTTAGAATCTCTTGAGACCCTTGGAGATTCCTTCCTCAAGTATGCGACTTGTAAGCACCTATTTATGCATAACAAGAATTTTCATGAAGGTCTTCTTAGTGCCAAGAAAGATAGAATAATTTCTAACCATGCCCTGTGCAATCTTGGATGTGACCGAAAACTTCAGGTACTCCTTACTTTGAACACATTTCTAATTTGTTGATGTAGTTATCTTTAAGTACTATTTATCTCCAATTGAACATATGCCGAGTGGTGGATGCAATACTCATTGATCCTGTAATCTATAGGCCCACAAACCATTAACCCCCAATACGGCACACGAATCATGAACTTTTTGTGGTGACGTGCAGTACAATTTTGTTCGGTAAATAGTGTTGGATATATAGGGACCACTTTTGCCTTCGAAGTAACCTTCATTGAGCCGTTGATAAAAATAGAGAACTTGGGGATGGAGATACAAGTAGGTACTGACTCCCAACTCATGGTTTCTTACATTGGTGATAACATCCCCCACTTCTTGGAACTACTATCACACTGCAAATTCTATAAGGAGGATCATAGCTAAGGTTGAATTTTTTTGTATTTTCATGCGCTTAAAGAGACGAATAGGAGTGCAGATTTTTTGTTTCTCTCCCCATTGTAATAGGGGAAAGTGCTGAGAAACTTAGCTATTTCCTTCCTCACCTTTGTATTCTGAGGAAGAAGGATGCTAGGGGCAAGAAGTACTTGAGGTTGTAAATGGTTGATTGTGATTAATATATCCTGGTTTATGGGATCCTGCCTTAACCCCAGTTTGCCTAGCAAAAAAAGAAAAGAAGTTATAACATACAAAAAGAAGCAAAGCGACTTAAAATAGAACAGTAAAAAGACAGACACGAGAACTCCTCTCAAGACTAGTACAAAACATCACGAAGCTTCAAAGATGACATTCCACGTAGCCACGACAGATTCAAGGAATGCAATTTTCATGTCAAAAGTTGATTAGTTCCACCAAAAAACAGATTTTCTTGAGACAATTGTTTCCTTTCTTGTTTTGATTTCCTTATACACCCTCGCTCTCCTTTTCCATTATGCTTTGTTTTCTTACTGACTAAATTGCAGATAATATGCTGTACTGACAAAGCAAGTTATTGATTGGGAAATGTTCACGCAACCGCTTCTAAGAGTATCTCCTAAAGTGCCTCACTGACTTGGTTGAAAAAAAGCCAAATCCAAGTCAATGAGGTTCTATTTCTTCCAACAGTACCTGTCTTGTTTTTTTCATCAGGCGCCCCCACACCTTAGACACCCGATTAGAAAACAAACAGACGCCCAACACTTGGGCATCCAATCACGACGTAAAAAAGCAAGGTTGAGTCTTGGATTCCAAGACTCAACCTTGCTTTTTGAGTTGGAAATCCAAGTCAGTGAAGTGCTGTTGGAGCTCGAAAATCCTATGTGGCACCTTGGAATTCAAGTTAGTGAGGAACTTTAGGAGATGCTCTAAAAGATCTTAAAACCTCAGTGCTAAAAATACTCTCTAGATTCTTCATTTGAGAGCCCCTTTAAAACTTATGAGTGATAGTGGTTTACCCTTCTGCCTCTATTGCTTGGACTCCAGTATCAGGAAGTTGCGTAGACTCCTCTAACATTAGTACAGGTTTAAGGTGTATATCTTATTATATTCTATCATACAGTTTATTCTTATCCTTAATAATCTTATTAATACTAAGTCCCTCATTAGTTACCTCAAATACAGTTCCGAGACCAGACATGCCACTTCTTGGGATTGCTAAGTTACTAAGCAATTTTATACCTTACTGAGCTATTCTCTTATTTTATATCTATATTCCAAGTTACTTAATACTAAGAAATTTTATTTGTTATAATAGGGCTTTATACGTAATGAATGTTTCGATCCTAAGAAATGGGTTATCCCTGGAGACCCTTCTGGATGTGATCTGTTGACTGAAATATTATTACCTTTCAGTTCAGAAAAGATATATACTGTGGGGCTAAAACGCATAAAGAGAAAGGTAATCGCTGATGCTGTTGAAGCTCTTGTAGGTGCATATCTCAGCACAGGTGGAGAATCGGCAGCTTTACTTTTTATAGATTGGCTTGGAATGAAAGTTGATTTTAGAACTGAAGCGGCAATCCAGAAAAGTCAATTCCTCGTGCAACCTCAGATGCATGTTAACATCCGTCAGCTTGAACTACTAATCGGTTACTCTTTCCGTGACCCTCTTTTGTTGCTTGAAGCTTTGACACATGGCTCATACCAGCTCCCAGACATTCCAGGATGTTATCAGGTGGTTTTCAACAGTTAATCCTTACATAAATGAATTGCTTCTCTTACATTAATGAATCCACAGTTATCTATTAGTTTCCATTAAAAGATCAATATGATTTGAATGACTAAATATTTAGTTATATTATTTGAATGACTCGATATCTAGTTATCAATTTGATTTATGATAGTCAGGCCATATTTGAAGGGTACCTTTTTCTCTAGAAAACAATGTCAAGTCAAATTGAACCTTATTTGTTTCAAAGTATAAACTTTAAATAGCCAAAATACATTAAGCAATGTAGACATTCTCTTTTGCATATTCTATTCATTGTAGACAATTATATGACTTCTAACGGCTATCAGGTAGCTGCAGCAGACAAATATTTAATACCGGAAAGTAGAAGTTGAAGAACTTTGAATTTGTGCTTACTCGGTAAAGAAGATTTATCTTCTTTTTTCCCTCTTCCCTTTACTTTAGATCTGTAAAGATGTCTAGCTTTCTCACAGCCTTGAACACGACACAGAGTTGGAATAGTGTCCCTAGCCAGTGACATATTAGTATATACTTGGCTGTAAAATTTAGTGCTTAATTATGTATTTTGTTGGTATCCATTTCAACTCATAACTATGTTGAGCACTTTAGTAGTTCTAGACAGTTTTGCCCTATGCATATCAATTTTTTGGCAAACCTTTATATTTTTTGATGAAGGTAGTATTTATACAATTTCTATGGGATTTTTGTTACTTAAGGGTACCTTCGGTATGCATCTTATGTGATTTCTTTTGTGCGTCCAGCGCTTGGAGTTCCTTGGGGACTCAGTTTTGGATTATCTTCTTACGGTGTACCTGTACGATAAATATCCTGGAATATCGCCGGGACTATTAACTGATCTGAGGTCGGCTTCAGTTAACAATGATTGCTACGCACTTGCTACAGTTAAGGCTGGGTTGCATAAGTATATTCTTCATGCATCCTCGAAGTTACAGAACCAGATTTGTCTCTTGGTTAAAAAATTTGAGCAAACGTCTATGGAGTCTATTTTCGGATGGGAATCTGATATAAGTTTACCGAAGGTAATTTCTGAACTGTACTTTCTCTATAGAAATCTGTTCTTTGTCTGCAGAATCTTCTTTAAACTTTACTTTGATTGGTTCTAGTTGTTATCTTTCCATTGGCTACAATACGTTAATTGTGCTGATGAAAAAATAAAAATAGTGTCAGAATCTTGAAATTTCTGTTAGGATACAAATTACCTAATATTTTGATACTGTGCTTCTACTTTAACCTGTCACAATTAAATAATTAAACCAGACTTCTTAAGTATTCAAGTTATATGTTTATCCTGTAGAAGTAATAGCTTTACTGCTCATGGATTATATTGGTGTCTAGGGAGATTGGAGATAATATGCTTTAAGTAAAAACTTGTAGCATGTTCTTAAGGTGTATCTTAGAGACTGATCTTTGACTGAACAGGTGCTTGGAGATGTTATTGAATCCTTGGCTGGGGCAATTTTCGTTGATTCTGAGTACAATAAGGATATTGTTTGGAAGTGCATAAGGCCTCTTCTGGAACCGCTTGTTACACTAGATACAGTGAGACTTCATCCAGTAAGAGAGCTTACCGAGCTATGCAGACAAAATTCTTTCAAATTAACAACCGATGTATCTTATGTCCTCAATGGCGTAGCTGCATTGACGGTAGAAGTAGAGGCAAATGGCATTTCACATTGCCACACCAGCACTGGTGAGAATAAGAAGACAGCAAAGAGACTAGCTTCCAAAGTTGTGTTGGAGTCCTTGAAAGAAAGTATTCTGTAGCACAAACTACGAGCTTATTACAATGATATCATAGCTTGTGATTAGGACAATGCGAATCATTATCTTCTGACAAAGCAGTGTTCTTGAATTATGTAATTTTGAAATTAAGCCAATGTTACTCACAAAGCCTTTTGTATCCATGGATGCTACAAAGAGAGTTGGACATATACTTGTGTAACCAAAACAACAGTGGGTACCAAGAAGATAGCAACGTCTCGGGAGGGTTTTCTAAGTTGATGTGCATAGTAGCGAATCAGCATGATGGCGAAAAGTGTCTTTCCAGAACCTGTATCAAGAAAGGCTATGGTATTCTGTTGTATGGCTTTCTCCAATGCCTCCAATTGATAGCTGAGTTCAACACATGTTATGGGATAATAATAATTATAATATAAGACAGAAAAGTATGAATTAAAACCTTCTCGCGAAACTCTAAGGATCAGTTGTTGTTGTTGTTGTTAGAGTCTGAGTAACCACCATCATGAGTGCATTTTCTAGTCTTTTGTTAGTAGAAACCCAATTGACACTTGATTAAAAAGACCATAAACCTTCTCATGATTCCATCACATTAAAGTATGAGAACCATGACACTCATCCAACTTTTGATATTTTGCAGATTGGGCAAAGATTAACGACGAAATAGAGGCATGGGAGGAGCTTCATAATTGCTACGTTGATACAAGTACATTTCATCTCATTTCAGCAGCATATCATTACAAAAAAGAAAACATTTAAAAAAAATGCAAGACTCTATAGGACAAAGAAAAGAAAAAAGATAAATATGAAGAAAATCAAGCGAAGAAAAATATGGATTAGAAACACTTGGGGCGATCTTAAGTGCGACAAAACCTTTCCCTCCCAACTCCTGGGTGTCATCAACAAAAGACTTGAGAGACGCAACCCTAGTCATCTTTAGGAGCTCGAAACCGCTTCCCTACATCTCCGATCACAACGACTATGGGGTGAACTAATTAAAACTGGAGGTGTCCCTAGGAGGTGTCCAGGGGGATAAGTATCTTTCATATCATGGGCATTGGTGCTAGAAGTATGAGTCAATCACATTTCGAACTAAAAGTCAGGTTATTTATAGTCTATAAAACTGGGAAAATATTGCCCAATTTTCTTTGATTGGTATACAGGTGTGTGAAATGATTTGCATATGGTTTTAGAGTCTAATAAAACTGGGGAATTGTTGCTAATTTTTTGTAAAATCTAGAATACCAATTGCAACTTTTCTTGTGAAATTGAATGAGTTTTGAGATGGTGGAGCTAAAAGCATGAAAACAATGTATTACTTATTGGCAATTTTATACAAGTTTTTTTGTTATAGTGCCGAAAGCACGTAACTAAAGAGGCATAGTGCCAAAGGTACGCATGACTTTTAAAAAAGAGAATAGAGCATCATGAGCATCATGAGCAGTCTATGTTCGTGGTGCGCCCAATCTCTATTTTCCGTTATGTTTTCAGGTAGAAAAGAAGCATGAAGTCTTGTAATATTTCCTAGTTTAAGCCACAGATAATTTGGTGTACAGGAATCAGGAAATCTTTGTCCAGTATGCCCATGAAAAGGAAGAGGACATATTCGGGTCGTCGGCGTATTTGGGTATCCATAGCTGCCCTGTTCATACCAAAGGAAGTGACCGTATTCACACACTATGCTTAACTAACTTCTCAACTTTAGTTTGTCTTCAGTTCTGTCCCATGAAATGTACGCCGAAAATAAATGATTCTGGAGAGAACAATTTTTTTTCTTCAAAATAGTAGACTTTTGAGACTGATAAATGAATTGTATCATACTACCGTACTATACTTGGTAGTGTCACAAATTTAAACAAGCCGAATAATTCAGCTATTTTGGAACAACCTAATTTAAGCAAAAGCTGCCGAATGATTTGGTTTTTAAGATAAAATGCTAACAAATTCAACTCAATTTAAATAAAATTGGCCGAATGATTTGGCATTGCGGAGAAAACCCATTTTACACAAACTAGCCAAATGATTAGGCAATCCTTAAAATCGCCCAATGATTTAGCATTATTAAAAAATTGGCAAATGGTTAGGCAATTCTTAAATATATTCAAAATAGCCGAATGATTTTGCTTTATTAAAAAATTGCCAAATTATTTGGCATTCCGGAGAAAAGCCATTTTACACAAACTAGCCAAATGATTAGGCAATCCTAAAATACATTTAAAATAGCCCAATGATTTAGCATTATTAAAAAATAGCCAAATGGTTAGGCAATTCTTAAATATATTCAAAATAGCCGAATGATTTGCCTTAATTAAAAAATTGCCATATGATTTGGCATTGCGTAGAAAACCCATTTTACACAAACTAGCCAAATGATTAGGCAATCCTTAAATACATTAAAAATAGCCTAATGATTTGGCATTAATAAAAAATAGCCAAATTATTTGGCATTCCGGAGAAAACCCATTTTACACAAACTAGCCAAATGATTAGGCAATACTTAAATACATTAAAAATAGCCAAATGATTTGGCTTTAATAAAAAATAGCCAAATTATTCGGCATTCCGGAGAAAACCCATTTTACACAAACTATTCAAATGATTAAGCTATCCTTAAATACATTTTAAATAGCCCAATGATTTGGCTTTGATCAAAAATAGGCAAATGATTTGGCAATTCTTAAATATATTAAAAATAGCCCAATTATTTGCCTTTGATCAAAAATAGCCAAATTATTTGGCATTCCGGAGAAAACCCATTTTACACAAACTAGCCAAATGATTAGGCAATCCTTAAATACATTTAAAATAGTCCAATGATTTGGCTTTGATCAAAAATAGTCAAATGATATGGCAATACTTAAATATATTCAAAATAGCCGAATGATATGGCTTTAATAAAAAATGGCCAAATGATTTGGCATTTCGGAGAAATCTCATTTTACACAAACTAGCCAAATGATTAGGCAATCCTTAAATACATTTAAAATAGCCCAATGATTTGGCATTCCGGAGAAAACCCATTTTACGCAAACTAGCCAAATGATTAGGCAATCCTTATATGCATTTAAAATAGCCTAATGATTTGGCTTTTATCAAAAATAGTCAAATTATTTGGCATTCCGGAGAAAACCCATTTTACTCAAACTAGCCAAATGATTAGGCAATCCTTAAATATATTCAAAATAGCCCTATGATATAGCATTATTAAAAAATGGCCAAATGATTTGGCTTTTTGGAGAAAACCCATCTTACCCAAACTAGCGAAATTAATAGGCAATCATTTAAAAGATTCAAAATTCCCCAATGATTTGGCCTTATTACAAAATAGCCAAATGATTCAGCATTTCGAAGAAAACCCATTTTACTCAAACTGGCCAAATGATTAGGCAATCTTTAAATATATTCGAAATAGCCGAATAATTTGACTTTATTTAAAAATGGCCAAATTATTTGGCATTCCGGAGAAAACCCATTTTACACAAACTAGCCAAATGATTAGGCAATCCATAATTTGATTCAAAATAGCCGAATGATTTGGCCTTATTAAGTTTTTTGAAAAAAAAATGAAAAATGAAAAATGAAAAATAAAAAAACTTATTCACATGTTATAAAATACATGATAATTTGAGGTTTCTTCAGCTAATTATCAGATGATAGACTAAATTCAATGTCTCGAGATACATTAATACACCTATAAAAGTATAAAACTAGCGATTGCTAAATGATATCTGACTAACGCAATATCTACAGCACTCCGCCTGCACAGTAAACCTATCTTATTGCAACTTATAAAAATGCCAGCCTCACTAAATGCAGAACCTTTATTTTTGCACACTTTATGCCGGCTCAAAGGGCATGCATTTATATAGCTTTCATGCCCAAAGTTATAAACCTCAAACAAAATAAACAATTGCTGCAGGGACAATATGTAGAAGTATTGATACTCAAAACTACCATATGTGAATGAGAGAAAACAATGAGTCTCTAGAACAAGTGACAACAGATGCAATATCATAAAAATCAAGTTGCTTACAAAGGTGAAGGTCAAACATCACAAAATTGCTTACATGGAAATATAAAATAGTGCCATGTACTTTACGAAAGAAAAATACAGGACTAGTAAGGCTTCATAGCCAACAGCAGCTGTGCTCATTCACCCACAGCAAGTGTTTGACCTACCATTAAATATCAATGAGTTTTCATAAAGTTTCCACTCATTTGTTCTAGATAAAATTTGCGGGTTCCAGAGCAGCTTGGCAATAAGAAAGAACCTCTTCACTCCTGAAAGATGACAAAACAAGGTGTTAAAACCAGCAAAACCCTTATAAGATAAAACAGAAATCATCCACTATCTCAATATTCATTGTTCATATGTTTTTCAAAACCTGATTAGAACGTATGAACTAAAACTCACAAATTACCATCTGTCAAAATTATAATTTGTAATAAATTATATTTTGCAAAGGGGTATTGCCCTTTTAGGTTGCATTATGTGTATTTTTGTGAACTTAAATGCAAGTCCTAATTATAGAACATCTCTATTAATAAAATAAAAACCCTCAATATTTGAGTTGAGGCACGGCTGTACATCAACGAGTTGTAGTTTTCGAGGAGTGGTTTAAAGCCTAAGATGCTAACAAAAAAAAAGGACCAAAAAATAGATCTTGACCGTTGATTTGAAACTCAATATAAGCCCTCTATTTGCAGAAAAAATACACTTCTCGAGGCATCAGCTTATACTAATTTTCTTACAACCGAATCTTCCCCTCTTCTCACTTCTCCTGTCTCTCTCTCTCTCTTTATTTCAAGCAAACCCAAATTAATTCATTATTAAATATATAAATGTTTCATCATTGTTACTTGTGGAGATAATGTTCCATTGTTGGTTTCTGTTTATTGTTTTTCATTTATAGAGAAAGGGTTGTAAACTCGCAAACACCTGACTAACTTTTCAATTTTGAAGATAGTAGAATACATAAAAGATATCTACTGAATTTGGTTTTCATCATTTCTTCAAACGTTTTTGTTTCTCAAATCCTTGCATCCGTCTATTGGGCCTCCTGAAGTTTGTACGAAGCAACTGCTTTCTGGAATAGCGAGGGCGTTTCTTGCTATTCAAAACTATAAACGCTTGATATAACCCCAATAACACAAAATCAATAAAGCTAATATGATGATTCAATTTTTGCTTGGATTATAAATAAAAATTCCAACAAAAAATTTGAACATAATGCGTTAGCTATTTGATCGTTAATAATAAATGAAAACAAAATGTTTTTAAAGTGTCACCACTCACCAAAGACTAGAAGTTTAGGCACTCGATGTATGTATCTGACAGCACACGTTTCCCTCTTTATATACTCTTCTTTATATTATCGTATGTAAATGTATGCTTGTTCAAGAACTAAATGCAAGTAAGAACATCAAACGGAGCAGTTGCTGAAGAAATGTTGAAGAAAGAACAATACGAAAAAAAATCAACGGCAAAAGCAAACCCTGGCTATGTAACGTAATAGAAATTGCCACATAAAACAAAACACATAAAAAGGATTGCCAATCTAAAATTAGAGACCAATAAATACCTGTTCCATTGGTGTGGAACCCTCGTTCTTATGCTGATCCTCACCGTCTTTCGACTCCTCAGCACTCACATTCTGACCATCCGTATCCATTTTATCGCCTTTGCTTTGAATACCATCAACAGTAACATCGTCTGGGAAGTTTAAATCTGCAGGAAGTTGACCTGACTTCAATGCCTGTTCATGACGCGGTACAAAACAATTATGAAAATGTCAATGGTGATAGACAAACATGACTGAGATAGGAAAAAGGCACACCACAGGAGCCAATAAAGATAGGCGCAAAATAAGACTCGTAGGGAATAACCTGTTCAAGCCTCGCAACCTCTTCTAAGGTTTGAGAATTCACAATGGCAGCCTGCACATATGCACAATAAACTAATTAACAAATGTTAACAAATCCCAATATATTTCAAAAATATTGTAGTGATAATAAATAACAGATTGACACCAAGATCAGGGAAATAGCTATAACTAAATGCAAGCACAATAATACCTTAATAGCTATAATTTGCTCTGGGGTGGGGGCAACTACTTTAGGTGTCTGCTGTTCCCTTGTAACCTCCATATCACTTGGAATCTCATCTGGAATAATGGTCTTAGAAGAAACCTTTTTTACGTCCTCCTCAGCTTCTTTTGTAGCAAATAAGTTTTCTGCTTCATTCCGTTCCTACCCTCAATAAGAAAATGAAAGGAGGTCAGAAACGAATCAACATGTCATACCCAGAAAGAAGGAATTTTTGCAAAACAGCTAGTCCCACCTCAGGGTCTACATTAACTGGCTTTACAACCCATAAGATAAGATAACCACTCTGTGTCTTATTTTTTGATTATATAGACGTACAACTATAGTGTAACACGAATATCTTACTACTATAAAGAAACTACTTTAGCCTACAGTGACGGCTCAATTTAGCATGTGCCATGTGTCCCAAACTTAATGCAAAATTCTGCTACTTCTCTGTGTTGTCCCTTTGCCTGGACCTCCTATACCTATTTGCCCAAACCTCCTTAAATCTCAAAACACATAGCATGCCACACATGCAACAAGGAGAAAAATGGAAACATAGAGGAGAGATGATAGCGGGACACAAGAAACTCGCTTTATGAGAACCATGTTTCTATACCTCTTATTACAATATTACAATATGCACAAAGAAGGGAGTGGCACATTTTTGGAGATTCACACTAAAGGGGAGTCGCACAACACTAGTGTTTTAAAAGTAAAACACTTAACTGATGAATCTAGAATCCAGGAAAGAGAAAACGCACGCACCTTAAGCTTTACTTTCTTGAAATCTAGCAACCGCAAAGATTTTAATTTATGTATCACATACAAGCGATAATTAGCCTTCTTTGTAATATTGTTATCCAAGAGACTAAGGAATTGCAATTTTGTGAGAGATGCAAGAGGATCAATTTCCACCAAATTCACAAGTCGGTTGTTTGTAAGGATGAGTGTGTGTAACTTTGGCAAGTATTCTGCAATACAAGAAATTAGATTATTAAAGTTGTGAATGAAGAAAGAAATACAAAGCAGGTGAAACTGACCTCCGATTTTAGGATTTATTCGGGTAATCCTATTATTGTTCATAATCAAAGTAGCGAGCCTATTAAGATAAGGAAAGTTTTCAAGCTTAACAATCTCATTGTCCGACAAATCAATGGTATCAAATTGATCCTGCCAATTAACCAATACAAAAGTAAGCAACTCTGGATTAAAATTGAGTGATTTTTGAAGGGTTTATTGTTAGTAATTGAGTGATACTGATAAGTTAGGGTACCGAAATGCGCGATTAAATATAGGGACTAGTATCTATATCTAGGGTATTGAAATAGTGGATAGTACCTCTGTTCCACCCAAGTTCTCAATCACTGCAATCTTATTACCTGCAAAGCAAAGAAAAGCATTACAACTAGTAAGTAGTGAGGATCACAAGATAAAACCCTAATTAATTCTCTCAGTAATTAAATTGAAGATATACCTCGAAGGTCTAATTCACGATCAGCTACAGCGTTGAAGAAGTGAGGACTCTTCCATATCAACTCAGCTGTTAAACGAACCATCTTCTTCTTAGCTCTCTCTCTCTCTCACACTTCTTAGGTATCTCTTTCTACCCAGATTATCTTTGATCTAATGTTCCGTTGCCAGTGGAAAACGTCTCAAGTAAATACTACCTCTACTTTGATCCAATTTGAAGTGTCTGAGTCTCTTCACTGATTTGGTCTAACTCATCGTACTCCTAAAGTGCCTCACTGACTTGGTTGAAAAAAGGTCAGCGCCTGTTAAAAAAAACAAGTCAGGTACTGTTGGAGGAAATAGAGATAAAACTTGGGCGCCTGATTATAAAACAAACAGACACCTAATCGCGACGTAAAAAAGTAAGGTTGAGTCTTGAATTCCAATACTCAACCTTGCTCTTGGAGACTCAAATCCAAGTCAGTGAGGCACTGTTGAAGAACGAAAATCCTAGGTGGCACCTTAGATTCCAATGTTGAGGTGTTCTTTTTCTGCAACTTTGATTTTTCACTTAAAACTGCCATCTCCACTCATATCCAATCTCAGACTCAGATCAAGTTCGACTCAGAGGCAAAAAGCAAAGCCAGTCCTCATTTACGGATCGATCTCAAAAATATACTAGTTCTACTTTGATCCAATTTGATCCGTTTAACTATTTCTAGGGCTTCTTCATCATCATCCCTCAGTAATCCAATTTTGATTTTAATGGCGAATACTTGTTCATCATCATCACTATCACTAGTAACAGTGAAACAAGAAGAACAACAACAAGAAGAACAAGTTGTCAAATCTGTGAACGACCTTCGACTCCTCTCTTCCTCTATCTCTCAATTCTTAACCCAATTCACAGATTTGCAGAACCATCTCAATTTCATCGACAATGCAATTCATACAAGGTCCAAATACCTCCATCATCAACAACCATCATCATCTCATAACAACACTCCTCTTGTATTCCTGTGTGAAACAATGGGTAGTCGAGGTCTCCGTAAACACATTGTTTCCAATCTTGATGTTTCCAAACTACGCCAACAACTTCCAGACGCTATAAAGCGTTCCCCCAATCCAAGAAAGCTTGTGTTTGATTGCATTGGTGGGTTTTATCTACAAGGGAAGAAAGCTTACCTCAACAAAGCCTCTCCAATGGTTACCAATCGTAAGGCTGTTTTGCTTATCATGGAATGTTTCTTGCTCTCTGGATGTAATACTAATAGTAGTACTAGTAGTACTGAAGACGATATCAGCGAAACTGCGACCAAGATCGCTGTTGCTTGGAGGAAAAGGCTTATTAGTGAAGGGGGTATTGCTGCTGCGGATACAGAGGATGCACAAGGGTTACTTCTATTCATTGCGTGTTTTGGGATTCCGTCGGAATTCGCTAACAGAGATATACTCGACTTGTTCCGTTTGAGTAATGCTGCCGATGATGCACTTCGGAGCTCACCTATACTTCTTCAAAAATTTCCAGGTATAACTCAATACCACTACTTTCACATTGTAATTACATTTTGTTTTCTAATAAATCGTAAATAGTAGATTAGCTTGAAGATCTTCTAAATCATTAAATACATTCCCTTAGTATTGTTGTAATTAAAAGCAAAGGAGAAGTGGAAGAACAACAAAGAGAGGGGAGAAAACGAAAGAAGAAATAAAACTTATGGATAGCAATAACAGACGTGAGGAGAAGAAGTAGAAGCCAAAAAGAACAAATAGAAGTGGGAAGAACAAAAAGATAGAGATAGAGATGGTATACATGATTTTTGATGAACCCTAGCTTCATTCACAAATCTCAAGGATCAATTCTATTGTAAATGTTCTAGATGTTAATTATGAGACCCAATATTTGATTTTCTAGAACCTTTTTTTATTCGAGGTCGAACATTCCAAGTATGTGTTTTGTAGGATATTGGAGAGACGACGTTCACTAGGAAAGAGAGAAACCTCATAAATAGAGGTATTTTATTTGATGAAAATAATTAATGTCAAAACTACCCTTGAAATTTACCGTTGGTTAAATGTTTGTTTTTTTCCGCTTTAACCAATATGGTTTTTTTTTTACTGAGCGACCGTTTTATCTCGCTTTGAAATCTACTGGGCTTTTATAGCGTGTGATGCGTTTTCATTCGCTTCGCTTAATACTTAAAGCAACCTAAGTGATCACTTTTAACATCAGAGGTTTAACTTTAAAATTACTACAGAAGAAATCATTAACACTTAATAGTGGCCTGGCTCACATCTTCCACCCGTCACCAATGGTAAAATAACAATTTATTTTCATTATAAATTTTGGTATTAACTTAATTTTAAGAGAGAATGGAATATGCTTATTTATGCCTGTATTTGTTACTCACAATCAGTATTTGTCATCTTTGGTAACAATCAAGGTAGTTAATGCGCGCTACGATGCTACATGATCTAGCAATTTATAGTTGCAATTTTTTTTGAATATTGCGAACAATAGGAATAAAACTATAGATTCTTTATATACATACAAATATTTATCTATAATTGTATTATATCAATCAAGAACACATAGAATCATATATGGATCCAAATATGCAAATCCATATAAGAGCCAGGTGTTATATGTTTTCTTAATTATGGAAAACAGAAGAATTTTAATCACCTATTACTTAGTAATTAATAATTATAGAACTATTCTGCATCTTAGTGTTCCTGCCTCTTTGGTTGTTCATGACTCTTTTAGTGTTCCTGAATCTTAGGCTCTGTCTAGGAATTCCTTCACAAACCAAGGATTATTTCTTTTCATCCAACCGTTGATTACCATTGCATCAATGAAAATAAACGGAAATGCCCGATTTGTGGAGGTACTCCCGGGATTCCAAGCAGAGCCTTAGTCCGATGTCTTTGCTTTCTCCTCGAAGTCTCGATTATTCCTTTCTTTCGATAAGATCCACCCAATATTTTTTGTCATATGATTCCATAGAGTTTCCAATCTATCTTCTATAGGCCTTGCTCTTCTCTCTGCGCTCATCATCAAAACTATCATGCTAAATAGGATTTAGTCGGGTTACATAGGTATTTGGAGGTTTATTAAAAATGTTTTTGTAAGTTTGCAACAGTTGGAAAGGAATTGATTTTGTTGGGATGGTGATGCAATGGAACTGACGAGTTGTTTTTGACGAGGGTAATGTATAGGTGGACAAGGTGATGTATTATTGGGTGAGCAGGGCGGGGATAATCATCGGTAAAAGTGATTTAGGTGCTAGTGGTAGTGGCAGTGGGACTCTATGATATTGGTAGTAGGGGGAGTGAAGGTTAAAGATGCATTACCAGTGGGGTTTCCTTGATAGGAAGTTGTAGGGTAAGCTGCTCCAAGACCTTGCTTACCGCAGCGTTGAGGAGGCAAACTGAGGTTTGATAATCTTCACAGGATGTCCGAGTTGAACGACCTGGGTACAAGGGATCTCTTTGCTTGATAGCAGTCAATCTTCAGGAATCTGCTGCTCTTGTAGTGCTTGATGATGCTCCTTTATAAACTTCAAAACCGTAAAAGGGTTCTTAGAATCGACGGAGAACTGAAAATCTCTGAATCCACATAGAAAATTTAAGAAAAACGTTAAAATCATTAAACCAACTACTAAGGCTTTTTTTATATGTTTGTGGGTTCCCATATTAACTAAAGCACTTGGAGAAAACTGTCTACTAGTCAAACTAAATAAATATAACAAATCTAAACCTCAAAGAACTCGAAAATAAACGATTTCAGAATTAAAGAAAGAATTATGGCTGGATCTCAGGTGATTGGGTTGATCTGATTGCATCTAATCGACCCGATTGGGGTATAACACAAGTCCTGCAATGAGATAATGTGAACCCGTTAATGGGTTAAACCAGATAAATTTTCAGGTTTTTTTTGAAAATAAAATTACGGGTTATTTTCTCTAGTAGTTCCTTGGGGACTCATACGGTACCCAAATTACCATAAGTTTCAATTTAAGCCGTGATGCATCCTGATGGTGGTCCGGCATTGGTGAGAGTCTATCCAAGGACCTCTATGTCTATTTCGGTCGATCTGATAGTATCAACTCGACCTGCTTTGTCTTGCCTGGTATTTTTTACTTCGGGCACTGCAGTTGAACCTAACCAAATATTCTCACGGAGAACCCTAATTGTTTGGATTTGGGCTTGTATGATGGATATCCTACATCACTTAATTTTTTGTTTTGTTTTTGGAAATATTACCAATTTACACCTAGATCGAGATTTTTGTTTGTTGATATTATAGTGTTTGAATATTTTGCTAGAGTCATCGAGCTATCATCGGGCATTAACTTTTCTCTCTTGTCACAGATATCATTCAGGAAATGGTGAAGAGCAGAATGTATCTTTTAGCTGTTGTTGCTACTTGTACTTTTGGCCTCCAAGACAAATTCCCGCCAAGGGTAAATCTGAAATTGCTCTTATCTGAATCAGGAGGGGATTGGAAAAGAAAGAAGCACGAGTTACAGGGTTCACCTGTTGCACTGGTACGAGCTATTTAACTCGCATTAATTCATCGAATAGACCAGGATTCTTACTATAATGCTTGTGATTCTGTGTTGCAGAGAGAAGCACATAAGAAACAACTAGCTACACTTAAATCCGTTGTTAAATGTTTGGAAGATCATAAAATCGATCAGGTGAAGCTTGCAGATTTTAGTCTGAGTGATAAAATATCTAAGCTTGAGAAAGATATTTCAGATCTTGATAAGAAGATTGAAGAGAAAGTTGTTTCGAAGAGAAAAGCTGATGCAGTACAGCCGGCAAAAAACTCGAAAACCCAGGAAGTTAAACGTCCTAGGCCTGTTATCACAGGAGTGTCAACAGAAACACATTCTTCCATGGGCATGTTGTCTCACGAGCCAAGAACTAACGGTTTAGCTGATAGCAATGGATTTCCGGGCCTACTCAATGGATACCCAGGAGGTGCATTTGGAGCTGCTATATCAGGTGCAAGTGGGTCTCGATTTTTGCCTGGAACTTTTCATGCCATTAATGGTGGGTTGATAGGAGACAGGGTTGCACATCTAACAAACAGTGTTGGGTCATCATATCCTTGGTATGGTGAAAGAGTGGGCGCGGCTGACAACAATGCATTGGGGCATAGTTATATGGGACTGCAGCCACCAGCATTCATGGGAAGAGGCTTGTATGGGGCAACACCATCATCTTTAGAGCGCGGCTTTTTGGGCAATCGGAGCTCTGCTTCTAGTCTGTATCAGTTTGCAGATACTGTTGGCGAAAATGAATCGTATTATGCAAGCAGCTCCCATTCCAACAATCCTGCTGCTTTTGGCTCCTTCATGTAACCGTGCCAACTATCGCCCATCTTACTTGTAAGTGACCCATTTCTTTGTTGACTTTCTTTCTGGGCAGTTAAATTCTAGTTTTTATCTAAATATCATTCAAAGGGACGCCTTTTCTTATATATGCCTTATTGTTTGATGGCTTGATGGTCTTTGTGTTAGTGCAAACAGATTGTCTGTTTGAAGTGCTAAATGATGATCTGGCATCAGATAATGCTTTAATGGGAAATGATGTCTTATTTAAGAACACTAATTGTGTCTTGACAACTAGGGTTAAAGATTATCTTTCCGAAAACAGATGTATTTTCATTTTGCTAGGTCGAAAACAGATATGCAATTATTTGTCTTCTCTTTGAAATTGTAAATGCAATGTGAAGCCTACAGTAAGGTTCCAATAATCTGAAAGTGTCTTATAAAGCTGTCTTAAGTTATTATCTATGATCCAAGTTGTTTCACATAGTTTTTGAATATGGGCATTGTTATAAGTGGGATGTGATGTGCTAGTTCGAGTTGGACTGGACCTTTGTCTTTTATGTCAAAGATGGTGTTTAACTGGATGAAGTTTGGTCACTGTGGTCCATCTTGTGATTAATAGGGACACAAGACATGGACACAAAATCTCTTTATTCTCTCTTGGCAAGAGGGGGTAGTGCATCAAAGTAGTTTTATGAGAGAATGTGAAACTTGGAACCTGAAATCCAATTTCAATTCATGTTGGTTGAGGTTTATGGTGTTGGCTTGCTGGTCCCAATCCAATGCCTAGATAGTGGTTAGTAGTTTTAATTTATTGACAAATTGACATGTCTGTGTTTAGAGAAGAGTAGTATCGACTTCATTGCACCAAGGCAATGGAGAGGCCCACACTGCCACATTCATTCAGTACACAATTAAAGGCTCCTCCAAATACCATACAACTACTGGTTTTCAGTTTTTCACATGTGATACACTGTAAGTGTAACAGTGAAAAAGGTATCATTTTTTATATCTTCTTCTTGGTTCTGAGTCTATCAGACTATTCTATCATCTATCAGTGAATGATAACATAGTTTCGTTGGAAGTTGAGGCCAAAATTTAATATAGAGCAAGCAGGATCCGCTCAATAAGCACTGACACTATCTACTGCATGTGCCATGTGAGCTGAGCATCGTTTCTCACATGCAACAAGAAAATTACCAAAACCCCAATCTCCATTACAAACAAGTTTTAACAATATTTGGTAAAAGCTTAGATACAAGAAACCACATAAAGAGTAGAATAACACACAAAGATCTTAATAAAGTTTCTTAAATGTAGAGCTAGAAAGAGTGATACCCTTACAAACAAACACTCACAAAAGAAAAGAAGATAAATGACAAATGTAGGTTGGGATTGTTTGCCTCTACAATTAGATGAAGATAATATAGTAATGAAAACTTACACTACACTAATATTATTATTATTAGTAGTAGTTGTAGTAAGCAAAGAAGGAATGGCAGCCAAGTTTGGGGTGATGCTATTATTACCAGCAGCAGCTCTATCATCTTCTGCTTCTTTTGGTTTTGAAGGTCTAAATGCTCTCATGGGACTTGCAAGAGCCCATCCCCAACTCTTACTACGACCATGTGGCACTATCCCTGAATTACTAGTTCTTCCTCCATGGACAATGCTACTACTACTACTCACCTCTTCTGATGCCCAATAGGTTGAAGATGAGATCATACTGAAACCACCAAATAAACCACCACATTTCACTCTTTCTTCCTTAATCCTGTAATGGTGATGCACTACCTTATTATTACTATTACTATTACTAGCAGCAGAAGCAGCAGCAGCTGCAGCTTCCCTCTGAGACTCCACCCTTCTTAATGTGCAATCCCCAAACCCAGTAGATATCCTTTCCAAGAAGTCCCCGGAGAAGCTCCTACTACCACATCCCACAGATCTAGATCTTGCTACTTTGCGTCCGAATGAAGACGATGAGGCATGGCTACTGTTGGGACTACTCTCATTCTCATCTTCTCCTCCTCCTCCTGCCCTAGTAGTAGTAGTGGAAGATGTCTCCCCCTTCCCATTCCCATTCCCATTCCCATTCCCATTCCCAGTATGGCTACTTGTTGTTGGACCCATATTGTTGTGTTTTTTCTTGGAAGAAAAAGAAGAAGGATATGGGAGGTGAAGGAAGGACCAAAAACCCCTCTTAATCCTGGGGCTGTCAAAGAGGCCATGACCATGTCGCCTAGTAGTCGTAGTAGCAGATGACTTGCTCCTCTTGAGGGTGATATTAGGAGAAGATGCTGCTGCTACTACTGCCACCTTGGGCTTCTTCTTCTGAGCATGTGAAGAGGTGTTGGTGGGAGGGACAGTGAGTGAGAGAGAAAGAGAGAGTGAGAGAGATAAAGGAGGAGGAGGTTCCCTGAAAGAATTAGGTGAAGAAGAAGAAGAATTGGGAAAGAATGGGTTTGATGAAGATTTATTATTAGAAGATGATACTAATTTACCCAACTTATCTTGAAGGCAGAAAGCACAAATCCCTCCTGGGTTGTTCCTGTTGTAAGGATGGTTGTTGCAATGCATCATCCCTTCTTCTCCCATATCTTCATCATCCACTACTACTACTGCTCCACCACCTTTATCCATCTTTCTTTCTTTCTTTCTACTATGTCCTCACTTTAGCTGCTGGAAATCTAGCAACCACAACCTTTGATATTATTATTGAAGAGAAAGAAGAAATGGGGTTGCAATCACAGTATCTGTACTTTGTGTTGTCTGAGACAAATACAATACAAGAAAGCAAGCAATTGTGAGAACAACTGTTTCATTAATGGGAGGATAACAATAGTATTAGTAGAGTTATTAGTCCGAAGGGTCTTTTCTTGGAACCACGTGGTTGTAGCAGTTGTTTATTACTCCCCACCACAGGAGGAGTGGACAAGCCACAACAAACAACAAAAGAAGAGCAAATGAAAGGTTTAGGGAATGGAGACAGCACACACATCTATAGATATGCAGCAGATATTAATACCCACAAAGAGAGATATTGTTAAAACCAAAACTTCCCATTCACACAATATCATATTTCACCACTAGTGTATTTATCTTTGAGAACATTGTAGTATGGCGAAATGACACCATTCCTCTTGTTTTAGTCTCTAGATGTGAAGTCTTTGGTTGGTGGGAAGTTTGATTGATCACTGAGAGAGGGTTCTTCTTCTCACATTCATCTCTAGATTGGTTTATTGTTTTGGATTTTAAATGGTGGACACAAGCATATTAAAATCCAGTCGTGGAGTAAACATGTGCATGGATGCATTTCTTTTTCTTTTCTTTCTTTCACTCACTCTTGGAGTCAATGTAGACCAATATGTAGGCCTCATGAGAGCAAGATCCTGATGAATGTGTGTGGCCTTTAAAAAGAAATGTGTCTTGTGGTTGTCTCTATATCTTCATATCTTGTGCATGAGTCCAAACTTTACAATGTGGGGTACTCATGCCAATAATTATCAAGGTCCAGTCAACGCAACCATACCACTTCAACCTCAACAAAAAGTTGGAGATTTTTGTGATTGAAAGAACATTGATAAAGACTTGACAAATTTCACTTGTCACAATCTTATGAATGTTCTACCCACTAGTTGGTGAAACTTTGTCATTAGATTACTTGGCTAAACTATCTCAATTCAGTTTGTCTCAAATTTAACTTGTGATTTATCAAACTTGTGCTTGAACAAACCTGGAAACATCCAACAACCTGTTGCTCCACTAGTGGTAAGGTAGGCTAACACCTACTTGCGGGTGCAGGGTTCGATTCTCACCACTGGTGGGTTTCGAGGTTGGTATGAGCCCACCGACCTTGTGTGGTTTACAGGCTATTACACGAACCGTAGTGGATCTAGTCGAGAATTGAGAGTCTGGCTGTGGCCAAGAAGTCACCATATTGAGATTACATGAATTAGCCAAGAAGTCACCATATTGTGACATATACATCTAAGGAAATTTGCTTTTATTATTCAATTCCACAAAAAAGAAGAGAGGAAACTATGGTACATATAAACATAATCTTCTTTATGCATAGAACCAAAGTTACTAAGCTAAACGCTCAAGTTAGTACAGGTAAAACAAGGATTACATGATGTTTGGACTACTGAATTTCTCAAAAATGTTAGGCATTCAATTTTACTTTTGGTCCCCCAAATGTTCAAATTTTTCCACTAAACCAAGGAGGAGGAAGTCATGATGAGAAGCAGCGCAAGTCAATTTTGTGATCCTACACTAGTTATGTTCAGAATGACGCTCAAGTTTGTGACCAGCCAAGGCTCACGCTGGAACCTGCAACATCAAGTAACACTAAGAATTAAAAAAGGAACGAAAAAAAGAAGTAGCAATTAGAAAACCGTAGCAAATGTGAGACGGGGTACTTTTTTGCTACTAATTACTACTAAGTAGATACGGTTCCTTAATGGCTGCGGTGGTCCTAAGCTAATCATAGATAAAGAAATTTCATATTATCAGGTGGGTACCTTTTCTAGCTTTTTTCGGAAAACTATTTCCACTTCTACTCTGAGACTTTCCATGTCCATTGCCAAATCTTTGTGAGTTTCCACTGTCATTAATTGTTGCAACTGCTTCCTCATCCTCTCCAGGACCACATCTAGATCACAAAAGTCCTTGAAATGTCTTCCAGCTTCATTTGATCTGAGTTGAAGGAGACTCTTAATTGCCATTAGTGCCTGCAATAAAATATCATACAGAGAAAAACGAGTTGTATTAATGTGCAATGATCGTTCACTTGTACGGGTATTTTTATAATAAAATAAAAATAAACTAAATAATAAATGGAGCGGGCAAAAAGACCAAATACATGCAACTGAACAGCAATTTGAATGCACCATGACCTACCCGCAAGCAGCCCAAGGATGAAATGAAAGGGATAATAAGTTCACTATGAATCTAAGGCAAAGCAATTTTTATTTTTTTGAGAATATTCAAGCCATGGTAAACAGTATTGTTGAGGGTATAAGTAGTGCACCTTTTCCTGGAGATCTAGGTCAGACGAAGTTGTTAGATCAACAACGGATTTTAAAAAGAGCTTATTGCTGAAGAAAATAGGCTCTGCTTCATCTGTATTTTCTAACTGAGACTCGGCCAAATCAGCTACGAGAAAAGCTGATTTCCTACGAAGTCTGATATCCATCCCGGAGTTGCGCATTATGTCCTACAAATTTGAAACCAATTAGTAGCAACAACCGCCAAACTTCAAGTAAGCGAATTAACATCCTTTCTATTAGTTTACCTGTAGCATTAAATTTCCACCGTCCGCGTAGAACAATTTCTGACCATCTACATTGTTCCTGATCAAAGCAGAAACAGCATATAAAGCTTTTGTGGCTTCTTCTACAAAACTGGATCTCACCATCTTCATTAGCTTTGACAATGCCCCAAAATTTAATATCTGAGACACATACAGGGTTGGAATCAGTATCAGAACATCAATACATTACTTTTGGTGCATGTCATCTACATCTCACCCTTATAGTCGTTGGCATGACAAATCATATATAACATATCAACTAGCTGTATTATGTACTTTTTAGCCAAGGCTATTCAGCTCATCCAAATGAACAAGCTGAACACAGCACAAGTAGCGCAACTGCAATCTGAAAAGTTTCACTGAATGTATCCGTCGTGTGTAAATATCTGCTGAAAATCTATTGCCAAGTTTATGCAAGAACTTACCTGCTTCTGAACAGTTGGGTTATTTTGACTTGCCTTCCCAAGGATCCATGCAGCAGTTAAGCGTATCTCTTGGTCAGAGTTGTTGAGCTCTCGAATCACCACAGCCAGGCCCCCAAGATTGTTCAGATCTAATATATAGAATCTCATCAAACCAATACGTCACGAACACAAGAAATCAACATGACATGATAGTAAATTTTGTTTCTAAAAAAGGTTATAATATAAATACTGTCCATCAAGCCCAGCACATTAGAATAAGAATTAAGATCGATATATTAATTAAAGTTATACATCGGTACAAGTGTATGACGAAAAACTCTTTCAACCCCTAATCAAATATGAGAATTTTTTTTAAGGCTGTGATATACTTTGCTGTTAAGTCAATTGGCTAAAAACTAGGATTTTGTTGCCTCTGATTCCTTGCTGGAGCTAGGATCAAAAGGCGAAATACGCTAGGCTAGGATCTATTATGTTCTATTACCCTAAGCCACTCTTATGTCTCTGACTCGCAGCAGGAAAGATTTTAGCAACATAGCTCCTAACACGAAAACGATTCTTGTTTTCTTGCTAGATTTCGCCTAGAGAATCCCAATCTGGTCAAGGGTATCGTCGGTCTCTATGCTCTATCGCCTAAGCGGGCAGCCTCCTGGAGGCCCATCAAGATGCGAAGAATGCAGACATCTTCTGAGCCATCGGTTCGAACCCTACTTATCGCCTCCTACGTACCACTCTCATTGGTTAAGCTTTCTGCTATGCTCTAGCCAATGCCATTGCCTGGATAAACTTCTTGAAGGGAAGAACCATATGAACATCCTGAATCAACTATCGCAGGTCGAAGAAGATAAGAACTACCGGGCGATATGCGCCATTAGTCAGAGCCCACCAATGCCCAATGCGAAGTTATAGAAAGAAGTCATGGCATAGAAACGGAAGCCTCCAACCCCTAGATACTGGAGATCCCAGAAGAGGAGATTTTGGTGTAAGATGATCCCGAAGGTCAGGAGAGTAGAAGCACTCTATTTCCCTTTTTTTGTGATAAAACCTTAGATTCTGTGATTAAATAAATTACAAAAACTCACAATAAAAAACCTACTACAAGTTAATTTACCATTTGCATTGTCTATGACCTCAACAAGAACTAGAAGCTCTTGTAGAGCACGATGGTACTCTTCCAGAGAAAGCGAAGAATTGTTCAAATCTGCTATAGCTATTTGCATCAACTGTGCATCTGACGGCATCTTCAATTGCTCCAACGCCTCCTGTATGATCAAAAACGAGAAATTTAATAAGACATGGCATACTAGTTCACGCCATCCAACAAAGCTGTTAGATTATTGTTAAATATCTGACACAATATAAAGTGTGCAGGAGAAACATCAGCAGAATAAAATGTGCTTGCATCACCTCCAATCATTGGAGATTTGATCCACAAATTTCAGAGTAACTATACTAACCATTTTATCATACTAAACATAACGTGTACATCAAGCAATCATTCTTAGTTAAAAGCATAAATACAAGAGAATCGTTACCTTGATTTTCCACTGACGTTCTTTTAAATCAGAAGTTGATAGACATTGAACATCCTTCGCTGTTTCCTTCAATTTTTCAGGGTTGGAGTTCCCTGGTACATTTGAAAAGAGAAGTAAGGCTTTCTTAATAACAGTAATAAGAAATTTTATACAAGAAAAAAATATTGTTAGAAAGCAGGAGGTGAAGTCAAACCTCACAATATTTATAGAAACTTATTCACAAATAAATTTTAATTTCATGCCAGTAAATTATGAGGCCATTTTTCCATGTCGACAATTGATGACTTAGTGGGACAAGAAACGGTTATACCAGTTTTGCTTCTTTCATCCTTTAGTTAAGCCCCCATTTCTCGACATCAGCAGATACAGGTACAACCACCAAAACACACTGGTGCATGCCCCAATGTGCAGCCACAGTATGAATTTCTAAACCTAGCTTACAGAGGCATTCATATCAAACATAAAGTTTGAGCTCGTTGCATCCTCGTAGGAAACTCAACTTTACTTCATTTGTAGGTTATTAGCCTTTAATTTAAGGATTTGTTGTTCCTCTCAACCAATATTCCCCTCCTCCCTTTTTCTTGGAAAGCAAGCTCGTATTTGAAGATTGGTATCTCAGGGTTAAGAACCTGCTAAATCACAGCAAAGGTAGATCCACGGGCAAAAAAAAAACAGAAAAAGGTAAAACAACGAAGCCCGAAGGCTAATAATGATGCAATTTTCACCAATAATATAAGATATATAGTCCCACATTGGGTATTCAAGCCTTGCACCTCAATAATATAAGATCCTGGTGCTACTCTCATTGCCAATTGGTTTTGAGATGGAACCTCCAGTTTTAATATGGTATCAGAGCGGGCTTTTCTTCTACGTGTCAAGCCCAACGCCCACATTCTACTCCGCGTCACCTAGATATTCGTTCACGTGTTGAGCCAAACAATTACGCCACACGTGAGGGGGCGTGTTGAGATATATAGTCCCACATTGGGTATTCACGCTTGCACCTCAATAATATAAGATCCTGGAGGCTATGGAGGAAGAGAAGAAAGAGAAACTTGCAAAAGACATGGCTATTTTCTTTCCCACTTAGTTATTTGGGCCTTTTTGTTTATTTTTACCCGTGGGTATTTATGTTGCGTTGTTCGTTTCGTTGTCCCTAAGAGGCTATTGGTGTTCTTAATTTTGTTGGTAGTTTTTGTGGCTTGGAGTCCAGGTGTTAGGCTCTTCCCCCTCCCAGTTTGTTCTGTTGGAGGTTGGGGTAGTTGTCCCCATCTTGTACTAGTTTCGATTTTTCATTATTTTATAGGGGGGTCGACCCCAGCTTACCTTCCAAATATATATATATAAGATCCTGGGGCTACTCCTCTCATTGCCAATTGATTTTGAGATGAAACCTCCAGTTCTAATACTTAGAAATAGGCATTAAAGAGTAAGTGGGTGTTCAAGTTGAAGAATTAAGATAATGAGAAAGTAAGGTAAAACTTTGATGAGATCATTTCGTTGGTGTTCTATTTTAGGCGTAGCGAAATAAAAACCATATTCCGTTATTGAGTAATTGCAATAAACAAGTAAGTAGTAAATAAGGGAGAGAGAGACGAACCAATAGCCCATTGTAACATGCCATCCAGTGTGGAGAACCCACCGTCCAATTCTTCTTCATTTATTTTTACAACATCATCATCAGAAAAAGAGTAGTCTCTAGATCTATTTATGCCTCCTAGTCCCTCCAATTCTGCAGCTGCTGCTCCCAATAACAGCAACACCCACAATCTAATAACCCACATCTTCATCTCCTCCTCTTCTTCTCTGTTCCAAGTTTTCACTACAGATTGACCGACTGAAGCTATATATCTACTAAACAAAACGTTTAGTTACCGTTGACGGTGGGGAAACAACCGTGACATGCTCTACAGCCTCTACTTGTTTGGCTCAAAAAACAGAAAATCTCTCTTTTGAGAGTTGAGAATAAAAAGAGAAATAACAATTTTTCTTCTCAAAATACATCTTACAGGAAAATCTCTCTTATTAAACCAAACCCCTAATATTCAATTTTCTATATCAACATAAATGTACACAATTCTTCAAAAAATTAAGTCATCGGAGTTTGCAGATCAGGATGGCTATATTTGATTTCTATTTAAGTATCGTGTTTTCCTTACAGAACACAATACACTATGATGCAATTCAAGATATCTTGGTTTATCCTTCAGGTTGAGTTGCACTTTTCTTCTGTAAGTTGACCTCTGCTTTGCAAGCCCATTATATTAGAGCACATTCAGGTTCCAAGGCCGTTATGCAAATTGATGGATGCCTCTCTTAAGCCATAATTGGTAGACGGTCATGTAGAAAGAATCATAGCCTCTTGGTGTCTCATGCCATATAAAATGTCTCCTCACTTGGCACAGATTGTTGTACATTCTCAAATACATTTCTCTTGTTATTGATAATAGTATTTGCTTTAGCAAAGGAATGTCTTCATGGCTGATAATGACTGAGAACTTGCTCCAGTCTAAAACATTGGCAAATGGTAAATCGTAGTGATTGGAAATTATGACAGGAATGCATCCGTAATGTATGGCATCACTTATCCTTGCTGTGTTAACCTCATACCCCTTCACATGGAGGCAGTACTTGCTCCTCCTAAATCCATCCTCATACGGAAAAGGTGGACTATGAGAGAATATATCCATGTGCGTATCATTTCCCCATATATCTGTGAGCTCCTGGCGGATTCGGCAGTTCTGTGCCCGCCCAGCATAAAATGCAACTCTATCCCTACAAGTAGAGGACAGTTGTTTTAGCAAACTGGTATCCACAGCAACTACTATACGAAAAAGAAAAAAATATTAATGCTCAAGTATGGGAGAGTGAAATACTGCTGTTGGATGAAAAACTTCTGAAATTGAATATGATCCTTGATTTTTTCTTTCTTTCATAATATCAGAAAGATAAAAGTCAGTGCTTTAGCATACATGATAAATACCTAGCACTAGCACTCATGATGAAGTTCAAGTTAAGGTGGAGATTGTAGCCATAATTCTCTCGCCATGGTGGATAATTGTTAAGAAAATTGAGTCTAGTACTCATTTGTTTGTTAAAGGCCAGATTGCTTGTGATGTTTAGCCCTTCTTTAGCAATATTTGTGGTGTTACACTTTTCAATAACCAGTGCATTAGAAGCAAATATGAGCAACGTTCTCTGGCAGCTTTTATGAGCAGTCAGCTCACCTTCAATCGACTTCTGGGGAAAATGGAAGGCACTAAACTGATTTTTATATGATAGTGTGAGGATGGATGCAAATGGCATTGTTAGAGCACCTCCAACAGAAGAGTATGTTGTTAAGGTTTTCCCATACTCTTGCAAAAAACCCATCCAACAGGGGTATGGGGTTTAGCATAATCACCCCCATATCCCTCCAAAGTATGCGAAACCTAAACTTGGCGCTGATAAATACCTAGCACTAGCACTCATGATGAAGTTCAAGTTAAAGTGGAAATTGTAGCCATAATTCTCTCTCCATGGTGGATAATTGTTAAGAAAATTGAGTCTAGTACTCATTTGTATGTTAAAGGGCAGATTGTTTGTGATGTTGAGCCCTTCTTTAGCAATATTTGTGTTGTTACACTTTTCAATAGCTAGTGCGTTAGAAGCAAATATGAGCAACGTTCTCCGGGCAGTTTCTACGAGCAGTCAGCTCACCTTCTATCGGCTTCTGGGAAATATGGAAGGCACAAAACTGATTTTTATATGATAGTGCGGGGATGGATGCAAATGGCATTGTTAGAGCACCTCCAACAAAAGAGTATGTTGTTAAGGTTTTCCCATACTCTTGCAAAAAACCCATCCAACAGGGGTATGGGGTTTAGCATAATCACCCTCATACCCCTCCAAAGTATGCGAAACCTAAACTTGGCGCTGAACCGTTCAGCGCCCAACAAATTACAGCTGGCATCTCTCTCTCCCATAACAACTTCTCTCTTTAATATACCACTTCTTAGGCGCTGAACTGTTAAGCGCTCAACAAAACATTTTAATACACGTGGCATCTATCTCTCTCATCACAACTCCTCTCTTAAAACCGTAATTCTCTGTTGGGCGAAAACAGTATTCGATTCTGGAATACAGGTATGGTAAACCGGAATCGCATACTCTTCTGTTGGAGGTGCTCTTAACAAAGGTTTCTAGCCACTCAAATCTTGTTGTTTGGTTTCCAAATTGATTTTTCTTAGACAACAACCTTGCCATCCACCAACCATAAAGCATGGCTGTCATTTTCTTGACATTTCCCAACTCATCTTAGCCTATTGCAAGGGGGGAGGAAACAATTCGATGAAAATGTAATAACCATTGGTAGACTAGTTGTGCATTCAGATATTACAAGTTTAGTGTGAAGAATACCTTCCCTATAGTAATGTGAAATCACATAATGCTACCCGTATTTTGAACAACAAAAGTAGCTATTTCAGATTTTAAAATTAATAATGAATGGTAAGTTGGGGTAATGCCTGGATTTGGTATCATGAGAAACATACCTAGCATGTGGAGGATTGAGTGGTTTCTCGGGTGGGCGAGGCCAGACTTGAGGCAATGCTACATCTTTATGAGAAATATAAAGCCTCTGAAAGTAACTAGCTGAGCAGGCTACCTGAATAGCATTGTTATGCAAATGAAAATGCTTAGAAACCGCGTCCCGGCCAACAGAGTGGCAGCATACAAAGAAGTGATCTGAACCCATAGAAGCATTCCAGAATCTGAACTCCATACTAATATTGGTTGTGTATTGTGTCACAAAATCTGCAATGGAATCCTCTGAGTGAACAGCGGGGTGATTGCGAAGGGAGTTGATGGAAAAAGGCATGAAAAAGAAGTGAGCCTCTTTAGGATTATGAGTAAGGAGGGAAGTGTGAAGTAAAGATATCTTAAACATATGTTCACTGAAGTAATTTCCCAGCTTGGGATTGAAGGGGTCAGGATGAGGCAGGAAAATGCTCCCTAATGATCCTATACCACTGATGCCAAGAGGGGGTGGAGGATATGCAAAAATCTTAAAACTATGGAGCATTTGTTGGAAATCAATGGAGAAAAGCTCCCAGTTGTGATAGGGTGATGATGGTATCTCCTTCTCCTTTGTTGGAGTTGAGAAGGTGGGTACTGGTGGTTGGGGAGCCCAAGCTGATATTGTTGATGACAATGAATGTAGCATCATCACCATTAGCATCACCAATAATAACAATAACAACATGGGAGGTTTGATAATGGTGATGGTCCTCTTGCTCTGGGGACCAAATGCCATTGTTGCTTTGCTTGCTTGCTTGCTAGTGCCCCAACAGAACCTTTTTTCTTAAACGACATTTCTTATTTTCTTTTAAATAAATGCAAAATATTCTTGGTTTTGTCGGACGGCATTCGGCAATTTTTGTCTTGCTAGAATTTTTATGGGCAACTCAGTGGATCTTTCAGGTGGAACGGAGTTTATCTCCTGCTCTTTTTCAGCTTCTTGACGCTCGGATTGTGAGTTCATATCCCACCTTACCTCCCCTTTTCTGGAGTTTGATTCCTGTTTTGTTACTACAAAATGTATCATTGCTGCAATACGTGTGTGCTGCTATGAGTTGTTACGTCCCGCAATACTCATAACTCTTCTGTTGTATTGATTGCTACTTGTAATAGCTTATTTTCGTAGAGACCGAAAATAACTTTACACCATAGAATTTGGAATGATATGAAGCACAAAGATTTAGCGTGGAAAATCTTTGAATAGGTTAAAAATCACGACCTCCCCTGAAGATTTGAGAAAAAGTTGTTTATAGATTGTTAACTATTACATGGGAGAGAGATATACAGCCAAATGTCCCTCTTCAGAGAAACTCCCCGGTCCTATTTATAGGTCTTATAACATGACCGTTATTGTTTTAATGAGGAACGTTACAATATCAGGTTTTGACGAGTCTTCATAATGGTCGAGTAACGGCTTGAGTAACTCTTCTTCCTTGTAACCGCTCTATAATGTGTCATAAATGCGCCACGTGTTTGTTGACGAGGTCGAGTAAATGCATGATGGTCGAATACTGAGAATTGAGCTAGAGTTTAAGAACTGACATTTACATCCAATCGGGCTGAAGTTCGAAATCTGAGTTTAGGTCGAGTATTGGAAATAAGGCACTACACTATTGTCCTGCTATTGGCTGAATTTTAGTTGGTTCACATGTAAGAAAGAAATCCTATGGTATTAAACATAGGCCTCATTGCAATTATGATTCGATACTAGTCGTCAATGCCACCAGAAAACTTCACTTTGCACAATGATTCCAAATGAAATTCCTGTCACCACTTTTATGTTCAAGAAAATAAGCTATGCATACGCCAGGCGTCCAATTTAAGCATCTTACTTACTAAACAAGCAAGCGATAAATTATATAACCAGAGTATGAGTAGCTTCTCTTATTACTAGATTTAAAGTCATACTATACAAGTGAGAAATGGTAGCTTGTGGTATCGAGAAATTGTATTTTGGCTTAGGTATAGAGCAAAACTGTCAAGTTGAATAACTACGCATAAATATATATTTACAAAGAACTTCTTTGCAATGGAACAAAAGAGAAAGAGTAAAGGGATGAAATGTAAATCTTACTTATTGGAAATGACTGTACGATGTACGCTTCTTCTTTCGAAATAGATGGCAATAAATTGATCTTCAAACTTCTGAAATACTCGTCACTTGAAAAGCAGGCTTATCACGATCACTTAACTTTAAGGCATAACATCTTTTCTGAAGATGCGGTTCAATCCACAAGAATGTCTCTAAATTGTTCTTGCTCATAGAGAATAACTTACTGGCATCGTTAGAGGCAATCATTCTGTAAGTGCCACTGCCACTGCCACATCGGCCATCTTTCAAAGAGTAATAATTTATTTGATCGAATTCCCCAGTTCGTGGGTATAAATATCTGTGAAAGTTATCGTATACCCAATCTCCCTTTCCTTCCCAATCTCCCATTCCTTCGGGTGTTGCTGATTGTGGAAGTAAAATATGATCATTGTCGTTCCAAAATAATATTTGACCTCCCAAGCTTTTTACTACAACCATTTTATTTTGAGAACGGTCAATCCTGCAAGAATAGATATCAGAAACATCTATAGTCCAGTGGTATCTTTTTGCAACATACAAAACCTCATCCCCGATGTCTACAAGGCTTTTTACCGAGTGCTATATCTTGAAATCATCGGATGGCAACAATAATGGAATTAAGCTCCAAGTTTTGTGAGCAATATCAAAAATTGCTACATTTCCAAAAATAGTCAAGAAATAGATTAAACCGTCTTTATATAATAGGTGGTTTACTCTGGGAAGACGTACAAAGTTGAAATTGGGCTGGGATGATATCACCGTCCAACTTTTGTCCGTGCTGCGACATATTCTTATACAAAGTGGTAATTTGGACCTCAAATCAGACTCGACGGCACAAATAAGGTAATCGGCGGACGTAGGTGGGCATTCGGAGGAGGCATCAAATTTAAGGCATACTTTTGGAAAATCAGGAAATACTTGTGGAAGATCAGGAAATTTTATTTTCTCAAAAGTAAAGGGATTGTAGTTTCTGATTTCAATAGCAATAATCCATTCTTCGAACTATAGATATGGGGCTCTTCTTTAAATCCCTGCCCCTTGATAATATAAGCCTTTTTATAAAGAGGGTCGTAGAGATAATATTTACTGAAGGTATCATTGAATTCTTTGGTAAAGAGCCATGGAAGTTGTCTTGCTGGTTGTATATGACATAGGGATCGCCATGTCTTACACACTGCACGTACTAGTGCTTGATCTATAAATACGAGCTTTGACATGATAACTTCTACAAGCTCTTTTGGAAGATCAGACCACCTAGGTTTCATCACTTTCTCGTTATCCTGTTTCATCACTTGCTTAAACTCCTGTTCCATTACGTTAAGGTTGAAGTTATCGTTTCCAATAGACTGAAAAATCAACATTAAACAATACAAGACAGGAATAAGTAAACATACCATAGCATATGACTCAAGATTACACAACCTTGAGGGAAGTAACAAACTGAACAAGACACAGTCAATGCAACTTCACCTTAGCAACCAGCAGGAAAACAGATTAAGTAAAACAACAAAAGAAAGAAAAAGAAAGCACACACGAAGATTCATAAAAAGAGGCGAAGCCGGTCAAGAAACACGGATGAAAATTTCCTTCAACCTAACCACGAGGGTTCTTTTTATAGAACACAAGGTGTGTTAGAATTAGTAACCCTAATTCTTATTGAAATAAAATTCTACTTAGACAAAAGCAAGTCCCTAAATTAACTTAACATCTCCAGCAATACAGAGGTTTGAATAAAAAAAATAGGTCACACGGGGGTAGACGACCCTATGAGGGATGTGACACATCAAACCCTCCGTCTGAGAAGAATTCGTCCACGAAATCAAGGGGGCGGTGCTCCAGAGGACTTACACACGTATGTAGTGTGCATCTTACCTTCGTCTTCGTCTTCGTCCTGTAGAACTCGCTGAACATCTTGAAGTCTTCCGCGGAATTTTCCATACCCGGATGGTTTGACTGGCAATGCACAACTAAAACCCATAAAACTACTAGTGGAACAAACCACCTTCTTCCCATAGGGAGCACCTTCCCACTGTCTCTGATACTCAGTCAAAGAAAATAAGATAGGTGATTGGGGGTTACCTTGTCTAAGACCCATTCTAGAGTGGAACAAACCACAAGAACCTCTATTCACCACAATATATATATATATAACCACTTATGAGCAGATCCTGAATCAACACTTACAAATCGTCGAGTGAAATCCCATATTTCTTAAAACATTGAAAATGAAACTTCAACTAAGGGTTGTTGGGGGAACCTCAAAGATTAACAAGGGCATCATAAGCTTGAGAGATATTAAGCCTTAGAGCAACATTACCACCATATCTTTTTTTGTTAACTTCATCCACTAGTTCTAATATGTCCTGTTACCTCTTTTCTTTTGAGGGAGTTCAACTCAATCTTCTAAAATTTTCTCCACTTGATCCTTTTTGTTTCTATTGCAGATTGCAATGATAGATCCCGGGGCTGTTACATGTTGCTTCGAGGAATTGTGTAATATATAGTTTACTAATGTATGCATGACCTCCAGAACACTTGTTCTCGCTGTTAGGCCATTTTTCTTCTTCTTTCTTGCTTGATTATAGAAACATACATGTACACTCTATAGATGGTACATCCGCCGTGATTTAATTTTGATGTCATTAAATTTTGGGGACTAAGCTGAGGGCTAACTGTCACGGCCCTAGCCGGGACCGACTCTACAGTGCCCGGAGTGCAGCGGAATACGGGACCGTGCGGCGTACACGGACGCGAGGTCGGCGTGTACCAGCCATCTTCACAGGCGCGGCGCGCCAGTGGCATACAACCCACGGATGCTAGAGCGACATCCGGATTATCCTGGATACTCGTGAGGGGTCATCGAATATGTATTCGGTATAGGCAACAACGCTGAAGGTTCCCTCAATAATCCCTACAGCGTAATCTCTCACGACGCGCGCGAGATACGGAAGCACACCTGTCCTGTAGCGGATCAGGGTAGCTCAATATGCCGGTTTCCATCTTAGGGACTCATATCTCAAGGGGCGACGAGCCTGGACTAATTATACTGTCCATCTGAAAGGGGCGGTGCGTCTCGGATAGCCCGCGGGGCATAGCGGCGCCATATGAAGCCCTCTAATGAAAACCGGCCCGCATTGCGAGGCAATGTCCCCTAGCCTACCCTAGGCCTAGGAGAACTCATAACTATCCCTTGTAGATAGTCCATGAGCCGGGGTCCTTGATGACCAAGCATTAAAGCTCTTTTAGTCATGGGGAGGATCGGACCAAGGTTCCTCCTTAATATAGCTACTAAGTAAATAGTCAACTTCCAAAAGGAAACGTTAAAACATGAGACGAAGCGTACTGGACCTTTTCGCCCCCTTAACTGAATCCGATTGCGACGAAACTTGGCGTGCTGCTATATTAGGACATAGAGAACAAATACATTCGGACAGAACTCAAAACGCTCGGGTAAATTTGGTCGGCGTTCGGTAGGTCGTCACACCCTCCCGCACTTAAAATAATCTCGACGTCCTCGTCGAGGACCATCGCCAACACGGCTCTGCAAGGATTCAATCTTCTGCATCTTCAAGAAACCAACAAATCTCCCGCCCTTAGTTCAGAGTACTATATCTTCTTCTGTACTAGCGGATACTGAGCCCAACTGCTAGTCTCGATGCTGACAACTGTGTCTTCAGAACTGAACCTTAACTTCGCCCATTCCAACTGAAGTGCGTAGTGACCGAACCTTCATACGACTGGAGTCTTCCTTCTCCTCTGGGTATTGTCTCTTGGTCTCAAACCTTCTGAAAAAATGTATGGGCGGCGCACTCTAGCATCGCGCCCTCTTAAATGCGCTGCATCCTGCTGCAAAGCGCCTTCTCCCCTGACACTGTGGAATGTCTCTCTTCTCGACAAACCAAGGGCGTCTCCTTCGGACAGCCCGACGAGGATATCTCCAATCCCGTCCAAAAGTGCGCTCACTTCCAAGTCGCACAATGCCTTCGCTGCTCGAGAGTTCAATCTTCTGTGAATCTCGGCTTCAAACTTCACTCTTCATCTGCGAGTGGCAAGGAGCAAGTCTTCTAAAACAAAGGGGTAACTCACCCCAACTGCACGGAACATCTGCCGCACACTGAACTGCCTGACTGCCCTTCAATCAACTCCGCGAAGGTCTTCCAACCTTGTCCGCCCTTCTTACGGACCATCGGGGATACAACATCAAGATGCGGCACTCTAGCCTTACCAGTATAGAACTGAACTGGTACTCATTGTTCACTTGGGCGAGGGAGGGTAGCTCCTAGAAGGTAGCATACTCTCAACGAGGCGCGGGTACTCTGTTCCCTACCGCCAACAAAACCATCGAGGCAGCCTATCTAGGCGCGGGTACTCTGTTCCCTACCGCCAGCTAACCATCGAGGTCCGCCATAAAGGCGTCCTGTGTGAACTTCTAAAACCCATGAGACATCTATCAGTGCAGCCGCGTTTCTGCTCTACCACTTCGTAGTAGGCCATCATCTAACCCATGTAACGCTAGATGGCATCTGCACCTAACTTGGCTGCAGGAAGGGTGATCGCCACTCCGGCGTCCCCAAAGGTCTCTCCACTCCGGAGGACTCCAATCTGCCTCACTCTCCAAGGAGGACTTCCCAATGCCTCTTCTCTGACGAGGACTTCTCAATGCCTCTTCTCTGACGAGGACTTCTCAATGCCTCTTCTCTAACGAGGACTTAACATTGGCATCTGTACTTGCCAAACTCTGGTGGCAATGACCCATGCTGGAACCTGCGTACATCTGCGTCACAACTTACAGCTCTTCCCACACTCGATAAGCTCGACGTCCGCGTCGAGAACAAAGCTGTGACATATAACTGACGGACTACTGAAGCGTTTCTCCATCTCCACATCCCTACTCCAACCTGAGTACTTGGGGAACTTGGGAACAAGATACCGTCACTGTACCTATCGCCCTGAGCTCGTTGGCTTGCCATGTCCAACTGCTATCAAACTCGCGGAGACCAACCTTCATACTGTCGCAATCATCTTTGAACTGAAGCGTAGCCATCCTCTGTCTCTTGAACTAGCTTCAACAAACGCAGCCAACTCTAACCGGTCACTGAGATGTGGTCTTCTAAAGACACTCCATCGATATAAACAAAGAACGAGGCGCGGGAACTCTATCCCTACCGCCAACCACCAAGTGATAAGGAATTGGGAAACTAACATCCAATTCCGCTCAGGATCTTTCACCCTAGAGCAATCTCCCATCTGAGATCATGTCTGAGGTAACCCGCACAACTGACTGAAGCTCAACTCTGTTCTGCGACAACCACGTAACTTACTAACCTTCGGAAACGTGAGTCTTCCATCTGAGAGCTTAAAATGACCCAGAACCATCATGTGGAACAACATGGATCAACTCGGCTAGAGTACTCGAACGCCGACAAACCTGAAACTCACCTCGGAGCCAGAGAACAAACATCACTCGGCAACTTGCCTTCTTGGAGTGATCAAAGCAGGGTCCCAAGTAACTGGGGACCAACTGCGGACAAGCGACAACCCATCTGGGAGGTCGCAGTTCATGTCGCGTCATAACGAATCACTCTGCCTTCGAGGTCTACCTGACGACATCACTGTGTGCAAACTCGGGACCCAAACCATGTCTTCATCTCTTACTTCATGCCGCTTCCTCTTCGGCTCTTGACATTCACCTCTGGAACGTCTCAATGTCCAACTCAGGACAATCACAACGAGTATCTCTCAGGATTCTTCAATCTTTAGTAGACACTAAGGAATTCCAACAAAACCAAGCATCGCGGCTTCCACACGAAAGTACTCGGCAACGGACACTGACCATATCGATCTCTGCTGAGGGGCATCGTCCCTGATCACACCTGTTACTAAACTTCGCAGCGCGGACACGGACCGAATGCAATAACAACCTGCTAGATCGCTCTATTACTATTCTTCATAGAGCATCTGCGACACTGATCAGCCTTCTAGAGACAACCAACGATATAGATCATCGCGTCCAACTCAAATCTCAATCCTCCTCTTAGCGTCACTGTCCAAAGCACATTTAACTTGAGCAATCTCGCGCTCGGATATGGAGCCTTTCTCTTGCGTCCAATATCGACTGACATGTAGGCAACACACTCTACAAGCGTTCACAACGGTGCTTGGAACATCTCTAGGGAGCAACTACGGCTCTGGAGAGAACAACAGCCAAATGGGTAACCCATACTACCAACTCGGGAATCATTACTCCGTTTACTCCGACGGACGTAGGCACAACCCATCTACGCTCTGACAAGCAAACTCCCAGCAAGCCTTGCTCGGATAAGCCTAGACCCAACTCTGTCTAGCTCTGGCAGACGTAGGCACAATCCATCTACGCTCTACCAACTCAAGAGCTAAGCTTCAACAAGCTATTCTCGCTCTGATACCAACTGACACGGCCCTAGCCGGGACCGACTCTACAGTGCCCGGAGTGCAGCGGAATACGGGACCGTGCGGCGTACACGGACGCGAGGTCGGCGTGTACCAGCCATCTTCACAGGCGCGGCGCGCCAGTGGCATACAACCCACGGATGCTAGAGCGACATCCGGATTATCCTGGATACTCGTGAGGGGTCATCGAATATGTATTCGGTATAGGCAACAACGCTGAAGGTTCCCTCAATAATCCCTACAGCGTAATCTCTCACGACGCGCGCGAGATACGGAAGCACACCTGTCCTGTAGCGGATCAGGGTAGCTCAATATGCCGGTTTCCATCTTAGGGACTCATATCTCAAGGGGCGACGAGCCTGGACTAATTATACTGTCCATCTGAAAGGGGCGGTGCGTCTCGGATAGCCCGCGGGGCATAGCGGCGCCATATGAAGCCCTCTAATGAAAACCGGCCCGCATTGCGAGGCAATGTCCCCTAGCCTACCCTAGGCCTAGGAGAACTCATAACTATCCCTTGTAGATAGTCCATGAGCCGGGGTCCTTGATGACCAAGCATTAAAGCTCTTTTAGTCATGGGGAGGATCGGACCAAGGTTCCTCCTTAATATAGCTACTAAGTAAATAGTCAACTTCCAAAAGGAAACGTTAAAACATGAGACGAAGCGTACTGGACCTTTTCGCCCCCTTAACTGAATCCGATTGCGACGAAACTTGGCGTGCTGCTATATTAGGACATAGAGAACAAATACATTCGGACAGAACTCAAAACGCTCGGGTAAATTTGGCCGGCGTTCGGTAGGTCGTCACACTAACCCTTAAAATTCTTTTCTGGAGGGCCAGTTCGGAAGTGGAACTGTGTATGCCCGCAAACTAAAACCCTGTGTTTGTAATCAAACAATTACAAATGGTTTTGAATCTGTTCTATTGCTCCTATAAAATGGTTCAGAGTTTGCAGTAGAACATATGCTGGAGACATACAGTGGAAAAAACAATTCTTGCACTAAACAGTTAGTCTAATTGGACTCCATTTATACAACTGAACTAGAAGATAATAAGATGTACATTTATGCTGGTTTCACAGGATCGATTCAAGTGAAAATAAAGTAGACTAGAAATTAATACCACATAGTTTCCCCTCAATATGATGACTGCAAACCAGCTTTCATCAGATTCATTTAACCGAGTTGAGTACACATGGTATTAGTATGTTACTTATAGGCCCCACGCGACGGTTCAACGCACCCCTTCGAGACCCTTCGGCTAACCGTCTGGCAGTTCGCCTATCACGTATCTTCCCGAATTCCTGCACCCTTTGCCTCCTAAAAAATAACATACTACTACAATGTTGTTCTAAACCATCTAAATACATCCCAACCTCCTCTGTCTTCTACCAATATGCAGTTCTTAATCTCACAAACATCGACTGCACATTCAATTCCTTATAAATTATACATCACCTGCAGGCATACACCTAGCCATTGTTTTTTGTAAAAACTACATCATATCTTTCGTTTTAAATCTACCTCCTATTTAAATGGCACAGTTGTAACTAAAATTAAAATTTCAAAATTCAAACTTCACAACAATATTCGAAAAAAAATTTGTTACTATGTCAAACATGTAATTACATTTGAAACAATGCACATGATTTACTTGTCCACATGGAATCAACACTCCTCCAGCAGCAAAAAACATCTTCTTGGGGAGCTTTATAAGCAAGGAGATATATTTGTAACTACAATGAGATATAAAAAGTTGAATTTTTTTTTGGAGAGGCAAGGTGAGGGCCCCACAGTGAAAATAGAAACCGTCTCTCTCCTCTTTGTTCTTCTCTTTCATCTCACTGTATAAACATTGATATTCATTTGTGTTTTCCAAAAGTAGATATAACAAATTTCTAGAGTTTCCCGTAAAGTAGTTGCCAAAACACCATGTAGTAGATGTTCGTATATTATCTATCCATTTCCAAGAAACGCTAACTCTCCAGTCTATTTCTTCTCCTTATGATGCTTTAAGTTCTTTCTACCATGAATACTATATCTTCCATAGATCAATACTAGCCTTTTTCTCAGGAGCCTGTTAAGAACAGTCTGAACCTTGCACTGAAAAAAATCTTATGCTTGTTTAGGGTGGGCATGTTCATATGACGTCAGGGGTAATGCCACATAAGGTGAGCTAAAAAACATAGAGTGCCTAAGACACAACACATCAGATTGCGGGTAGGCCACCGAAAGCCTTTAGACAACTTGTTGCCGTTAGGCTTAGTTACTGGAAATCAACTTAGTTAGCTTGCCTATTGCCCTGACAACATAATCAGCTTGCCTGCTATAGCAAAATTCTCTTATCTACAGCCGTATATACTCCATCATCGAACGCCGTCCCACCGTTACCTCCCCAAGGTCCGTAGGACATCGAACCTCCCACAGTGGTTGTCGTTCCTTTCGTAGTACTAGAAAGAAAAGAAACTAACTGCTATATATATACAACTTCATTAGTAGTGGAAAAAATCTGTATAAATAGTACGTCGACATAGTAAATGAGACCTCTCACCTTGTGATTTGATTCCCCTTCACTAGTACTGGATGTATATGTTAGGAAACCGAGGGGGCAAATCGCAACGCGGAAGCACAATACGATTTAACAAGAACCAAAGATCTATAAACTAACCACAGAGAATTTAATCCAAAACAATAAATCACACACACAAGGTTTAATTACGTAGAAACCCTAAACAAAATCAAAACCACCCCCGACAAGCACGATGAATATATTATCACACTAGGGTTACAAGAAGTTACAGAGATCACTCAAACCTCACCTCTACCCTTACAAATAATCCCAGCAAGAAACCTTAGAAAGAGAACCCAAGAAATCTTTACAAAGCTAAACCCTGAATTTCTTCATTTTTTATCTCGAACTTTTTTTTCATGTACAGAGGCCTTTATCATACATTATTTATTTATATGCTTTCCATTAGGTCATCTCCAAAATACGCATCACGAGATAATCCATCGCTTTTTATAAAATCCCCTTCAAAACGAACTTAGAAATAAGCAAACAAAGCCAAAGTCGTTCGAACGAGTCATGAGGTCGTTCGAACGAGTCATGAAGTCGCTCGAACGACCATTAGACAATCCTCTGGAATTTTGGCCCAAGAGCTATTTTCGTTCGAACGACCTCAGAAGTCGTTCGAACGACTTCAACGAAAACTCTGCCGTTCGAACGACTTTCCCAGTTTTTGAGCCGTATTCCTAACAGTATCATGAGTCCCACTGAAGTCGATGAAACGAACTTTAGATGGATTTGGTTTTGTAAGTGGTTTTAGATAAACACCAATAGAGTCGAGGTACCAAGCGGAGCTACCGTGGAATCCAACTATCATACCTCCAGTTGTCGGAAATGAGAAATATGCCCCTTGATTTGTGCTAAATGGTCCATATTTTAGCTTATTAGTTTGTAATGTAAGCGAGAGAATGAAGATGGTATCCCCGCTTTTGATGCTACCGTAGTATCCACTGACCGTCGTTAGGTACTCATGAGGAAAGTCCAGTTTGATCTGTACAAAATTACGACGAAAGAGAAATGATCATATATAAACCCCTGCAGGGCTATTTATGCCAAAAATACTTTCAGTACGGCGAAATAACATTTTCTTAGACACGCCTAAACTCAAATTGCAAAATTTGGGAATATTATGAAGAGTTGTCTGACCTTGTCTACTTTGGCACTACCAACACCGCCATGCTTCCCAGACCATACTGAATTTCCTTCCCTGTCGTACTCGGTCTGAATAGAGTCGATTTCAGGGCCGTGACCAATCACCATTTGTCATATTGTTATATTAAGTCCATTGTCAAACATAGTTCCTCCTTGACCTCCCCATGGTCCAATAGAAATTTGGTTATTTTCATATTCGTAGCAGTCCTGCAGACGTAGTTATCATTGATACACAATTTACTAGCTAGTAATAATAGTATGACAAAAATATAATTTGCAGTATTTACCATTTATGAATGGAAGCACGGAGAAAACTTGAGAGAAGTATGACTATGTGTTACGAGCCTGGATGATCTCGCTGGTGTTTGCAAAAAGAGATGTTGGGGACATATTTTTAAAGGAGAAATATGTGTGTTATTGCTTAGAGCTGATGTAACATTTAAGTGAGGTATTATTCCCGTTCCACTAGGGAAGAAGAAGAAGAAAAAAAGTTGGATCGATGTTAATTCTCTAACGAATGGCAATGAACATTTCGACACTTTTTTGTATTAGGTCCCATGAATTGATGGACATCCAACCTCCATTGAGATACTGGAATATTTTCATATATTCTCAGCTGTAAGTACAACTCTCCTTCATTGTAATGTGAAGATTTTATTCCGCATTAACTCAAACAAAGGCATTGCCATGCAAACTTTGGCTAGTTCATGAAGGAGATATTTCATATGGGAATGGATGGTATCGCTATAAATAAAATTAGAGGCATAATTTGATTCATATTCTATGTTCCAAAACAAAGTAACTTTGAACTCTATGCACATTATTGTGGGTTTTTTCACTTGATTTGTCTCGTTAAAAATGTTCGAATTTAACAATCTGACTTGATGTCCACCTCTTGGAGGAAGAAATCCCTATTTTTCTTATGCTCTAGCCGTAGACATCTCTCTAAAAGTTGCCCACATTTTATGATTCAGAGCTTCAGTATTGGATATTGGCGTGGCGTGACCCAGTGAGATGAAAGAGAAGAATAAAGAGAAGAGAAACAGTTTATATTTTCACTGTGGGGCCCTCACCTTGCCTCTACAAAATAATTGTAATTTTTTATATCTCCTTGTAGTACAAAAATATCTCCTTGCTTATAAAGCTCTCCCATCTTCTTGCCTAATCTCATCCTCTACAATATACCTTACGATAGCATGACGATGGTTGATCTCACGCACTTTATTTACAAAAATACCATACCAGAGCCAGTGATCAGCTTCCACTTCCATCTGCTCTGGTGACATACCTGCAACGCCTAAAGGTCTGCGAGGAGGAAACACATCAGCAAGTGCCAGATGTCCAAAGTACCATTCCTCCACTTCAACCACCTTAATGACCTAACGATCTTCTTCTGCACATCTTGCTAATGACGTGAACGAGTTCTCACCATTATAGCAAACCTCTACACTTTTTTCCAAACAAAGATAGTTATTTATAGAAGAAGCTCTCAAAAAATATACAGTATCAGTCAAATATACTTGCCCTACATTTTTACCACAAAATCATGGGATTATATTCTCCAGCATCTTTTCCAAGACAAGAGTCAACATCACAAGTTCCAAAATATCTTTTTGACACAAAAACTAGTAATTGTATCCAGAATTGGGGGATTGTAGTAGCATATTCCCCAGATTCGATAAGAAGAAGTTATTAAAGCCACGTTGAAGGTTTTCAATCATTCGAGAAGATGTTAAGTCTACAACTATATATCTTGACTCTCTACAGTAGCCGTTACACTTGGTCATATATAGCCGTTGCACATGCTTCGTGAAGTTCGCCCACCTCTCATAAAGTTAAAAAAAATATTTGTAACTGCCTGTATCCATCTATAAATACAGGCAGAGCATATGTCAATAGTGATTCCCCAATCTTTTACTTTTTCATTATAACCATCAACCCAATTTCTCTGCAAGTATAATATATTAGCATATAGTGGATTCATATCATAAAATCATCCTCGAGGTTGTGGTTTTTCTTAGGTTTCATTGAGTTTCCACAAAAAATCTATTATTTTCTAGTCCTTATTTACAACTAATTCAGTCTATTTACTTAAGTATTGGTGAGGTTTACCAACCGAAAAACTCACCAGTATGGTACCTACTAACCCTCTGTTGCTCAGTCTCATGGAGTCGTGCACGTGCCCCAAGGAGATAAAACTCATATGTGCAATCATTAAGGTTGTAGAGATCCATTTTCAGAGACTGGAGTTTCCCAAACGCAACATCGCGGTAATTCATGGGGATGAACATCTCTTTCAATTCTCTCCACATCTTCCACCACTCCGTTATGGGACTGTAGCCTGATGTACGCCTTGCTTGTTAAACATGTGAGAGCAAAACTAGTAAATCGGGACTCAACGATCATAACCTGTTTTGGATCCCCATATTTCTTGTAGTTGAACACCCGCTCAACCTTATCCAACCACTCAATAAAGGTGTCAGCATCAAACCAACCCCGTGATCAACAATTTTTTCTTAGGCACTCAACGGTTCAGCGCACAACAGAAAATGCCAAATCATTTGGTTAGGCGCCTAACAAAAAATGCCGAATTAAATGTCATATTAGGGAACAAAGTTGTGATGGGAGAGAGAGAGATGTCAGCTATATTTAAAAGTTGTTGGCGCTCAACGGTTCAGGGCCTAGGCGGTATGCGAATACTCCTCGCCAAGTTCAAGTTTCACATACTTTAGAGTGGGTGTGGAGGTGAGTATGTTGAACCCCATGATGCCCCTTTAGATGAGTTTTTTGCAAGAGTATAGAAAACCTTAATATACCATGCTCTTGGAGGTGTTCTTACAAAATACAGGTTTGACACTTATAGGGTACTGCTCACGTGCAACAGTTATCATATTTTTAACCTACAAAATAATACAATACCATACAAAATAATACATTCTTCAACTCCTAAACACCTCCCCTTGTCCGCACAAGCACAGCTTCTAAGCATCTCACATCCATGAATGAAGCTCAAAGATTAGGAGTAATACAGCAATATATATACCTAATAGCTGAATCACGATCACGAATGCTAAATGTTGAATGCAACTTTAAGAACATTTAAGTGAGATATGAAGCTTTCTCAGTAGACAAGAAGGCTGGGAGTGCCAAAGCCTCATTGCTTCATTACTAACAGATCATGCTCCATTCTAACATGCGATTTCCCTTCGTGATTGAGGACAAAACCAAAACTAAAAACCAAGACCGTTCATAACAAGCAACAGCAGCAGGAAATCTTATTATATTGGACAGGGGATGGGGACTGATCGTCATCGACCCCATGATCATATGTCCACCGGGTCTATTAAAAATAGATGGATGTGATCTTTCAACTCTATATGTGGCTTAGTGTACCCACTTACATTCTTGTAAATGACTTCGACGTTACGAACGTAATTTAACACACCCAAAAGAACATGCATTGGTGGACTAGTAGGGCTAAGGATTAAACACTGGTTCAGATCCTTCCATCCTTTCTCAATAATTTTCCTAAGTTCATGGCATGCCTCAGACTCAGAGACACCATACTCTTTCTCTTTCATGTAGCACTCCACAACCGAAGCAACATGCAACCTTTGTTGGTCATACTTCAAATTTTGAAACGAACTCATAGTTAGAATGTAATTGTTGTCTTTAAATTTGAAAAATTGGGGTTTCGATTGTTTATCGATCATACCTTGTATCCGGTAATATCATCCATGACTCGAATAATTCTACTGACCGCATTAATTATTTGTGGATCGCTGTTGAGTACCCAATCAAATGATTCCTTGGTAACGTTATCCCCCATGCCTATGAAGGATGAAATAACAAACTTGGTGGCACCTGCGGTAACACCAGCGACGCTTAGATACTCCTCAACTGTTGGCACATACCCCTGGTTGCACCAACAAGCTTCGGTCCAGTAGGCATATACCATACGTTTCATCTGTTATTATTACATTAAGATCATCAACAGAATCATCATTTGGAAATTTATTATCACAATGCTCATTATATATATACCATCACGCATGTTTTATATAATATGAGTTCTGCAAGCCTTACAGCTTCTTTTGCATACTGAATACGATATGATCTTCCTTCCTTCTTACAGTACTCTTGATCTGTTTCATCATAAAAATCTAAAATTGAGCGATAAATAAGTTTCATGTAATCAGGAAGCCCGTCGATTGCACTGACATCCCACCTGAAAGACGAATGAGTTGAGGTAGATATAGTTAGTAAGTGTTTGACTGAGTAGATAGGGAGGAAGCTAGAAGAAGTGATTAACCTCTGAATTGCATCTGTAAGGAGTTGGAGCTCTTCGATTGTTCCATATCCGTCGTAAGTGTCATCCAATATCGATAAATAGCATGCTAGCTTCACCGTTATTACTCTTGCAATGGAGTATTGAGGCTCAATATTTAAACCCATCAGCCAAAAATAAGCCTCCGTCACTCTATCTCTAACGAAAGGTAATTCCGATGTGAGATTCTTCCACCACCTGCAGTAGTGCAAAAATGAAACATAGCTTATTATCAAATATGAAATGTGTAATACTGTTTTTTCAAGCCAACATGCATGTATTACTGTGGTTTGATACCACTTACACTGTTACATCTCTTAGCTCCTTAAGATATTGGGACCGCAACACGTAAAAATCAAGCTTTGCAAGCTTTAATAGTGTTTCATTACGGTCTTGATGTTCACCATAAAACGAAATGTAATGCTTCGCCTCCAGCCTTGGCAAGCCCTTGTGGTAGGGTTGTATGAGGGCATACTCTACTTGTCTTTTAAGTGGATGGTTTTCTGGTGTAGACTTAAGGTGATGTGCAGTGAAAGCAAGGGCTTCATCTAGGATATCTTCTCCATGAGTTCTAAGATGTGTTGCTTGATATAAGGACAGCATGCCAGGAACATCGGTAATTAATTTTGAGGTGAAGCTGCCATGATCATCTTTAAACTTTGTAATTACATCTGCAATCAAAATAATGTAAGATTAATTGAAATACTAAGTTAGCAATAAGGAGTAATTAATGCATAATTACCACATGAAGCGGTGTATCCATGTTGTCGTAGAAGTCTAAAATGAAGAGAAACACTATAAAGATCAACAAAATCATGGACACTGGTGTAGAGTTGTTGGAGCCCCTCTCCAATCTCCATTTCAAAGTGATATCCCACTCCTAGTCGTAGAATTTCTTCGATCAATATCATTTTTTGGGAAAACGTGTTAGAAGTATCGATTAACATCCTCCTCACTTCTTCTTTCAACACTTCAACTTGTTTGGTATAATCCTCTATTTTCTGCAAGTCAAACCTAACATTAGACCTCATATAAGTTAACTTCTAACAGTTGTTTGGGTGCTAAACCGATGAGTTAACTTGAAGTATCTGGTTCTAACTTCTAACAGCTAGACATGGCTGCATGGTCTCTTAAGAGAACATTGTACTCGGCTACTCGCAGGAGTTTCTATTATTTGAAGATACATAATCGAAGCATATATATATATATATATACAATTGAAAAAAAGTACGTAAGAATACATTATTTCTTAGGCATGCACATTCCCTCTAAACAACGGAAAACATACATATAATTAAGTACAGGATTGGGATTGTAGTGTTGGCTTCTTTGTGGCTCTAGCAATCAAGAGATAAAGAACAGAGATGTAATTACCAAACTGTCACATGTGTATGTAAGAAAGTGGTCACGCCAATAGCTTGGTGGGAACTCTTGTATTGGACGAGCAACTTGAGGTTCTAGATTCTTTGAGGACTGCACAGGGGAATTGGGAGAAGATAGAGAGGAAGTTTGAGTAGTCATTTGTTTTTGTTATGATGTTTTCCTCCACAAACAAGATGAGTATGTACGGGGTTGCAATTTAGGGTACTTATAGGCACTTACAGAAGGATTTAAGAAATTAAGCATAAACAAAAGGTAATTTAAGAGTTTATGGTCCGTTGATAGAGGCGTTAAACAAGAATGCCTATCACCTCACCTATGACATTACCATTATAACGACATTGAATCATGGCTGAACATGAACATGTTCTTTGGCCTAAACTGTACTTAAGACATAACAGCTTTAGAATAATTCCACGGATGTCCTGCAGGCTGCCTGCAAATTTATTTATTTTTAATTTTTTTTTAGGCAAAGGATATATATAAAACTAAACAGAAGTTATAATGAGTTTAAGGCTGCATACAGCCTTCTTAATCAAGTCTAGAATTGTTGAGCATGCAAATTTAAGGTAGGCCTAAAATTATTGTATATTGTAACATATTAATACTTTAGTCTATACTCTATACCCAACAGCGAACGTGGCATGCGAACTTTTGCTTCTATGAAATTATTGTATATTGGAACATGGATAAGGATTATCTCTAAAATTATTGTCTATTGGAACATGGATAGTAACATATTAATACTTTAGTCTATACTCTAAACCCAACAGCGAACGTGGCATGCGAACTTTTGCTTCTATGAAATTATTGTATATTGGAACATGGATAAGGATTATCTCTAAAAATTATTGTCTATTGGAACATGGATAAGGATTCGTCTAGGCTCAACTCACCACACACTTTGAGATGAGGTGGTCAACCCACACCACACACTTTGAGATGAGGTGGTATTGAGTTTTTCTCTCTCATGTGGCACATGGTTGTATTAGAGCATCTCCAACAGCGAGTGTAGGTTTGGATGTGGGCTCTGACAAGTTGGCCCGCCAAAAACCCAACCCTTTCCAGTAGTGAGTTTGAGTTGAGTTGAGTTTGAGTTTTTGTGTTTTAAATTAAGTCCTCACGGTAATCTTTAGTTCGCGCGGTAATCAAAACACCGTCATTTTTATTTTTATTTTTATTTTTTTGTGGGCTCCTCACACTCGGTTGGGTTCTGACACAGCCACGTAGGCGAACTCGCACCCGTTTTTTCGCTGCTGGGAGGCTCAAAATGTGAGTTTGGGTTTGCAAACCCAACTCAAACTCCTACCCTGCTGGAGATGCTCTTACTATTAGGTGAGAGGACCTTTAATTTGAAATTTGTTAGGAGTTGGGTCCAAGCCCAGTCTAGGAACCCAACAGGGTTGGGGTGTTCTATACAAACACTTATTTGTCCATAGGCCTTTAGGGTTTATGGGGAGAGTTTAAGTAGGATTAGGAACATATGTCTATATATATGTTCTATACCTGTTTAAAAACAGAGCTTGAATCATTAATAATGAATTCTCTCTTCTCGCTTAATTTCTCTCAATAGATCTCATATAGCTAGATTATGTTATTGTCTAACAAAATAAATTATAAACCTATCTCAACAACTCTCTCTCTCTCTCTCCTCATCTTTCTTTATAAGCGGCTGTTGTGACCAAAACTCTCGTTCTCCTAAGATTTCATCATTGTGGGTATTGTGACCGAAGCTCTCATTTTCCTAATATTTCTCCATTGTGGCTGTTCAAGAAGAGGATCTTTCTTTGGTTGCAGAAGCTAAAATTTCTTAGTCGCCTGAGACTAACCAATTACGATCGTTTTAGGTCTAAATCGATAGGTCTTATGTCACGTCCCAAAATCCGGTAATCGGCGGTAGCTTGACCAATTACTAGATTCTAAGTAGTGCAGGTCAGGGAATCCACAGATTCTACCCCACAAATAGCCAAGCCGTAGACAATTTTTGGCTCAGCTTCTTTTATCCCAATCTAAAATAGTTGCGTCCTTCATGATCGCAAAAACATCATCGTCGAAGGTAGCCAAAAGATCCAAGTCTGATAGTTAGCTCGAAAACATATTTCTAGCCATACTAGACATATTTTGCACAGTGTCCGAACTTAAAGAATTATCATTCGTTAATGCAATCCGAACATCTCCATTATCTACTATGTGATAACATTCATCATATCTAGACAATTTGCTTAGTAGTATCCTTCATGATCACAAAAACATCATCGTCGAAGGTAGCCAAAAGACCCAAGTCTGATAGTTGGTTCGAAAACTTATTTCTAGCCATACTAAACACATTTTTCACCGTGTCCGACTTAAAGAATTATCGTTTGTTAATGTAATCTGAACATTTCCATTATCTACTATGCGATAACACTCATCATAACTAGACAATTCACTTTTACCCGACGTAAATTCCAATGGAGCATCCAAGTCTAACCTCAACCTTTTACAACACACCATAAGACAACCAACATGACTTATCCCGAGTACCATGAATCACATTGCATGGTTTACCCCAAACATTACAAATCATATCACACAAATCATTAAAAATAAAATTGGAGGCACTATCGGAATTTTTACCTTCCTTGAAGAAAGTCACAAAACGTCTCTTTACAGATCTTCTTTTCTTCGTCGTTCTACAATTTTTCTTCTTATGACCAACTTTACTGCAATTCTAACTAATATCTTGTTGATTGATATTTCATGCATTTATGTGCCTTTTGCTTCCATTCTCAATATGTAAAACTTTTTCTTCTCTAACTTTAATTAACATCCGATTAATCACCCGATGTTAACAATAAAAATTCAAAAGGCATTACGCAAGAATCTTCACCATAGACTTCTACTACGTCGTTGAAAGTAACCCGCTTACGAGAATTTGAAACACTCGTAACACACTTCTGTGTGAGTTTAAATTACTAGAAGTTGATTATAATATCTTTGATAATTTGTTTATCATCTCTAACACGGTACTCACTTTAGGCAATTTCGAAGAAATAAAATTTGAGAGTGTAGAATGAACTTTACCTAGAACATCTCGATTTAGAAGCTCCGACTCCAAACGATCCATATCAGCCGGCTTCGTTGAAATCCTTCCTAGAAGAAAATGGCAATCCTCCGCATATAGAAAATCCTCTACTGGCATCTTTTAAATCCCAAAGTTCAATCTATTGAATTCATCGATTTCTAATTTCTCCATATCGGCCATCACTCTATTTACACAAGCCCTAACCTTTGATCTTATACCAGTTGTTATGAATTAGGGTAGCTAATCCCAATCCCTTACTTATCTTAAAATGATAAAACAAAAATACCAATTGAAAAATTAAACAAAATCAAAGCACAACGATTTACCCGGAGGAGGGAAGTGGAAAACCCTTACGGATAAAAACCACTCCTCGTGAGCAATCCACTATGATCAAATAGGTTACATACGATCTTTTAAAGCTTCCCAAGCTTTCTAATGGAGTCTTTCAAACCCTAATTTCCTCTAGATTTAAACTCATCAAGATACATATGAAACACACCCTAGTATCCCCTTATAAACATGGGATGTCATTACATAAAAATGGACTCAAAGTACAGATAATGAGACACACCAGCGCCTTCAGAACAAACTTTTAAAACTAACTTTACAAAGTCTATTCGAACAGACTCTCCGTCTATTTGAACAAAGTAGGTTGTGAGTGTTTTGTTCGAACAGACAAATAGCATATTCGAACAACAAGCATTTCGTTCAATCAACTTCCAGTCTCGTTCGAACGACTTTCAATTTATTCGAACAGACAATAATGTCAATTCGAACTATCTTGCCTCTGCCCGTTTTGTTCGAACAGGCAAATAGTCTTTTCAAACATAACATTGAAAAAATCTTTTTTCAAACCGTCTTCGATCCTCGTTCATCCCACGAACTCTGATGAACTTCAACATAATTCGAGTTCATACCTTAACATGTCAGTGCAAAGAGTGACAAGTTACAGGTTTGCCATGTGCTCATGCAGTGAGCCAAATAAAAAAAATGAGAAGACCTTGGATTGAGTAAGGACTACTTTGATTAGCCATAGTTTGATTAATTTTTATTAATTAGGTTTTTTATGCACATGAAATTGTGTTTGAATACTTGTTTTTCTTTGTTTAGATTCTTACTTTCTCAAATTTTGTAGTGAATACCATAGAGTGTCAGATTATGTGGCTACCTACAAATAACTAATTCATGCCATTGATGATTCATCTGACTGGAATGAGGTAAAGTTACATTTTATTTATTTATTTATTTATTTATTTTCCTATCAAGGGTTTTGAAAAGTAAGTGTTTAGTCATTGCCATATATCCATGTATTGTATCAAGTGTTTGGTCATTGCATGCCATTTTACGGCCATCATATGCAGTATTGCCCCCACTATTAGTCAGAGGTCCTGGAAGGCCAAGGAAGGTGAGGAGTAGAGGAGAAGATGAGACTAGTGGGGTGCATAGGAAATGTGGCAAATGTGGGGATTTTGGACATAACAAAAAAATATGCAAAAGTTTTCTAAATATGGTAAGACCTCCTGTTAAAACAAGAACAAGGAGCAGAGTTGATACTGAATGTAGCAGGGCATAACACAGGCAAAATGTTGGTATTTCACCAACTATACCAACTGTTAGAGGTGGTAGAAGGAGGGGAAATGGTACACCAATTGGGAAAGATGCTTGAGGCAGAGGGACAACTTCAGATGTTGGGAAGGGGACAACTATAAATGCTAGGAAGGGGGCAACTGTAAATACTGGGAGGGGAAATTGTACACCAATTTTGAGAGATACCAGAGGTAGGAGGGAAACTTCAAATATTAGGAGGGGGACAACTTCAAATGCTGGAACAACTACTGTGATGGAAGATAGATGGACTGGAACTACTGTGAGGGAAGATAAAGGGACTGAAACAACTACTGTGAGGGGAGATAGATGAACAAGATGGATTGTAATAACACCAAATGTTTCAACTCAAGGATCTTAGACAAGTGGGGTTACAAACACTTATAAGAAGAACTATCAAGCTAGGATCTGGAAGCCTTGAGGCTTTGTATAGCCTAGAAGTTCATTTTGTTAAGTTTGTGTGATGCTTCTAGTTACTCTCTTTTTTCTTGTGATTATGGTAGTTCTGAACTAGACTGCATCTTTTTCTGTTAATTTGGTGTATAAGATCACATTTACTATTTATGCTTGAAGACTTAAATTCCCTTGTTAATGGTTGTGGTTGTGGTATATTTATGTTAAAGTGTTTGTGTGCATGTTTGTGTGGTTTGAAGTTGCAGGTTTTACTATCTATGAAATTTTAGAGTGATAGTGATATGTTACAGGTTTTGCTATCTTTTTGCATCTTCTATAGTTGTAGGTTTTACTATCTTTGAAAATTTAGGTTATTAATGCTTGCTTTTATTTAGTATGGCTTTACAGTTGTAGGTTTTGTGTTTTGTGTTTTATTTATTTATAATATTTTATACAATCATTTGGCAGGTTTAAACTAGATGGGGAGAATGCTTATGTTGAAGGTACTACAAGATTGTCACCTTGCTGGTTTAAAAGTATGCTTCTAGACCAAATTTTATTGACATCAGACATTAGAAGAAACAGGGAAAACCACTAGAGAAGTACACATATTAGAGACATAGTACACATATTACATTTATTACATTCATCCAAGTTTTGTTTTGCCTTTAAACACTCTGCAAAACTCACTTAGAGACATAGTCACAGAAACCTTCACATTTGGTTCATCAGCTTTAGCTTTAGCCTTCATGGCATCCCTAAGCCAGCAGAAGTGCTTACACTCGATATTAATAAATTTAAGAAACTTTTGCCCTTTAGTTGCTTCAGTTTTAGAAATACATAGATTCATTGGAACCCCACAACCTTCTCTTTTACAATATGTAGTTCTTCATGGACATTCTTTCCACCAATGACCAAATTCCCCACATCCAAAACATCCTCCTTTGAAAGAGGACTCTGGAACCTCCTCCTTTGAACATTTAGACTCATTCACAGCATCAGAAAGCCACTGAAGCCCCTTACATTCACTATATTGGCACCTTAGAAATTTTTGTTAGGGTGTGTTAGTATGTGAAGTCTTCAATTTCATTATTCTACTATATCTAGGCTTTTGCAGGTACTATATATCAAGGACAACTGGAAGTTTGATGCAATTCTGAGTAAAAGTGACAATTCTAGACCTGTACAAATAAGATTTATATATTAGTCTTGGTCCCCATATAGTTTTCTGAGCTATGTCTTTACCCCCCCAAACTTCAGTTTGAAGTTTTAATGGCAGAACTGAAAAAACCAGAAAAACTCAGTTTAAACTCATAGAGAGATATTACCTTGTTAGAGGATCCTCCACCCATGTCTTCAGGTGTCAGATTGTTTAGTTGAGGCAAGATAGATGAAAGATTGAAGAATGTTTAGTTAGGTTTCCAAGTACCATATATAGATAGAGTGAGAGAGGGAACACAAGTGTGAGAGAGAAGCCAACGGCTAGTTTTTTGGGAAAAATTTGGCCCTTATCCTAGTCAGCTTGAAAGGGTACTTTGGCCGTTATAAAAAAGTTAATTCTGGTCAAAATGAGTCAACAAAGTCAAAGTTTGGTTCAACCGACTGTCAGGGGTCGACCACAATATTTGGCAAGGGGGGGGGGGGTAAAATCCAAAACGCCCTTTATATATCTTCTTTCGTCCTTCATCTTTAGACTGGAAATTCTACACCATGATCCACCACAAGTTCTTAAACATAACCATAGACAAATGCTCTAACAATTTTGTGAATCTTCTCTTCTTTCTTACCATAGTTAGTGTACAACTTTCTACAAGCTGTAGTTTCAATATCACATAAAATATTGTACCAATTCACTCAGCCATTTCTTTTATTCTATGTTGCAGTCCCTGAGTTTAAAACTTCGACGGCTAGATGTTAGCATTATACATCCCATCAGTGAGACTTGATGGGTTTACTAAAGTTACTGATGCTGTCTTCATATCGATTCTGCATTCTTGTGAGAGTTTGAAGTTTTCAATACTGATTCACTGACTTATTTAACCTTCAAGAGTTCTCAATTTTTAAGTTTTCAATTCTTACTAAAGTTCCTTGATAGAAGTTGGACTAGTATCCTGCCGTCATATAACTCTGCAAGAGCGTAAGTAATCGTTGGTTGAAGTCAGTTTCAGCTCTTAGTAGACTAACTACACTGAACCTTTGTAGAGCTAATATCACAGACAATGGATTATCAGCTTTATGTTCTGGCAATGCGCCAATTGCGTCTTTATGTCTTCGAGGGTGTGAACGAGTAACGGCTACTTCAAGGCGGAAGCACAATCAGTACAACATTAACTATCCTTGATCTTGGTGATATTCCAAATATATCAGAGGTGTCCATTTTTGCAATTGCTAGATATGGTTTCGGTGTTACTGATTTATGTATTAAATGGACAGTGTCCATATGATTGAGCCTGTAGTATACTTTTGTATGCATTTTGGGATGGATGTTGCAGATATGGACAGTGTTGTTATCTGTTCATTTCCTTTCCAATTACAAAATCCACTTTAACAGATCTCACCAGCAATGAAAATCCATCTGGGCAGAAAAAGAAGGAACTTAAATGGCTGAACTACAACAAGATTCCAGCTTTAGTACTTGCCGAACATTCCAATATTATCAAGATTCCAGCTTTAGTTGTTCAACTTAAATGGTTGAACTACAACAATGATTTGGCATTTAAATAAAAATATGCCAAATCATTTGGCATTTCTCGAATATCCCAATTTTATCAAACATGCCGAATGATTTGATATTTCTCGAATATCCCAATTTTATCTAAACAAGCCGAATGATTTGGCGTTTTCGCAACAATCCAATTTTCACGTAACTTGCCGAATGATTTAGCATTTAAGAAAAGTATGACAAATGATTTGGCTTTTCCGGAACATCCCAATTTTCACTTAACTTGCCGAATGATTTTAATGCTTTTCGTTGCGTACCCCATTTTCACTTAATATCACCAGGCTCAAAGGCGTCACATTCCGTACCCCATAGCTGGAAGTGAACTGAGGCGGTTTCATCAGCTACCAACGTCAAACATGTCTTCCCTGGACCTTCTTTAACTGGGTTGTCTTTCTCCAGCAGTATGAATTGCGCGCTTACTGTTTTGAGCTGCTGGCACTATGTCCTTAAGGGAGACCATATCGAGCCTGATGTGTTTTTTGAGACTTATTCGTTAGGGGTCACTCCGATGCACTTTCCAGAAGTCAGTCCAACAAAAACCCGGAGTTTATAAATCAAAGTCTATAAACAAATACATGGGTGTTAAAGGGCTCCAACATCTATATTATAAAATCACAATTTTGTAAAAATGAGGATTTTTCCCCCTGACTAAATGATTCCCACTCGAGACGATGATGATACGAAGGACCAAAAACCAATAGGGTTGATTAAAATTTTACAATGTACCATTCAACAATGATGCTTTTAGAGAGAGCTTTGAAGCCCAAACCAACCCATGTGGTTGATTAAGCACTGTTTGTCTAGCGCCTTTTATCAAACACTTGACAGGCTACAAACAATGCCATCAAAACGAAGTTACAATCTTGAGTGAATCCCTTATTCTATCAAGAAATATTGTTTTGGCATCATTTAATTTGCCAAATGATTTGGCATTTGGGAAACATGCCAATTTTATCTAAACAAGCCGAATAATTTGGCATTTAAATCAAAATATGGCAAATGATTTGGCATTTTCGCAACAACCCAATTTTCTCATAACTTCCCGAATGATTTGGCATTTCCAGAACATCACAATATTATCAAAACTTGCCGAATAATTTGGCATTTATCTAAAAATATGGCAAATGATTTGGCTTTTCCGGAACATCACAACTTTATCTAAACATGCCGAATGATTTGGCATTTAAATCAAACTGTGGCAAATGATTTGGCATTTTTTGAATATCCCAATTTTATCAAACATGCCGAATGATTAGGCATTTGAAACAAAATATGACAAATGAATTGGCATTTTCTCAACAACCCAATATTCACATAACCTGCCGAATGATTTGGCATTTCCAGAACATTCCAATATTATCAAAACATGTCGAATGATTTGGCTTTTCCGGAACATCCCAATTTGATCAAATTATGGAGAATGATTTGGCATTTAAATAGAAATATGGCAAATCATTTGGCTTTTTCGGAACATCCCAATTTTCATTTAACTTGCCAAATGATTTGACATTTCGGGAACATGCCAATTTTATCAAAACATGACGAATGAATTGGCATTTAAATCAAAAGATGGGAAATGATTTGGCTTTTCCGGAACATCCCAATTTTCACATAATTTGCCGAATGATTTGGCATTGAAATCAAACTGTGGCAAATGATTAGGCATTTTTCGAATATCCCAATTTTATCAAATATGCGGAATGATTAGGCATTTAAAGAAAAATATGACAAATGATTTGGCATTTCTCAAATATCCCAATTTTATTAAGCATGCCGAATGATTTGGCTTTTCCGGGACATCCCAATTTTCCAGAACTGATGAGACATTTCTTCAAACAATAATGCTTTCAATGCTTTTCGTTGCGTGGGATCCATTGAACATTGGATGCCACACATCGGAAGAAATTGATCAAAACGTTTTTACCTATGTTTGTAAACTGTTGCCTTAGTTATTCGTCATTTTACTAACTTCTGGTCCTCCCATATTTAGCTGTTAACTAACTGAAGTTGAGTTTAAAACCATATGCAGAACTGTTGATTTTCAGAGGAGCTTTTGGAACAGAAAGCGATAGTCCAGTCAGCAGAGGAAGGCTTCTGAGGAACCCTTTTGACGTCAACTTGCTCAGCTCAGGTTACTTGAGGGCATGCCTATGTTTAGGCTTCTTTTTAGTTTCAGGGAAAGGAGGTTCGCTAGTTATATTGGATTTTACTCTACTGGAATATTACAAGTTTTGAAGCCTCAAGCGCAGTATTTAGAGGTGCGTTATGATGACATTATGGTGTAGCAGCTAGAATTCAGACTGCAAAGTTGAAGTGCTCTTTACTATCCGATAGAAACTGCATGTGTTTCGATGAGGTAGAATGAAGCATCATCTACCGATGGAGAACATCTTAACTCTAGTGTTTTTGATCATGCAAAATATCCATAATTATATATTTCGGTCTTTAATCTTGTATTGAATACTTTAAGCTTTTGTATGAGGCGATAATGTAAGGTTATTTGAAACATGGTGGGTGACTCAGTTTGTAGAAAGCAACGAATTTCATGTTTTGTTGTAATTAATGAATCATACTTATCATTATGCTTTGATGTCTATCAATATTTAGTGTTAAAATTATATTATACACGCTTTCAAAGGATATGTAAGAGTAAGAGTTTATAAGGAGACCCCCACCGACACTCATGAGCCTAAATATCTAAGTACTTGTCTTAATGCTTAACTCAAGGGGTGGTTACATCTTTTGGGAAAAAGCACTGCATTTCATCTAGATAGCTCACATTGTGATTGCACAATGCAACCTACGAAAACATATGAAACACTGTTCTGCTGCCCTGGATGCAATGTTTTCTCATTTTCTGCTTTAGAGATATAGTTTCCAATTTAACTTTGGAGCATTCAAGAAGCCAAAATATAAGACTGTAACAAACACAACATGTGAAGTCTACAAATATGTTTGGTCACCTATCATTCTCATAATAATATCAGCAACTTGTATCATTTTTTTCTCCCTACAAACTCAACATTATCTTTAGAGAGAAATTTGTACTCAGATCACACTATCAGAAACCAATCAACTATGGCGGATGCACTTATTTCCGTTGTGGTGAAACAATTGGCCCCCTTCCTCCTTGACAAGCTCAAGGAAGAGGTCAAACTGGTATAGGGTGCTCCTGAAGATGTTCAAGAGCTCCTTGATACATTTGACAAGATCCGTGATGTTCTCGACGATGTGAAGAATGTTCTCCTTAATTTGGTTACGTGAGGGGTAAAATAGTCAGTCAACTTTTTTAAATGAGTCAACATCGGTCAAAGACCGTTGACTAACAGTCAATGACAAAATGGGGGGTATACACTCATAAATGACAAATGTGAGGGGTAAACACTATTATTAGGTACCAAATGGGGGGTATAAACTAAAAAACTCTTTATTTTACAAGAAAGAAAATTGATTCAATAAAGGGGAAACCTAATTTATTTTACAAGAAAGAAAATTGATTCAATACATATGTGAATCAATCCGCAATATTCCAGCTCATGTTTTTTAATAGAAAGTTCTATGTTGATTAATTATGTTCTAAATTGTGTAGGTCATATAAGTGGCGGTGAAGGTATCCATCAGACCACGAGCAGCACGGAAGGAACAAGGAGACTGCCTCTGCCTCAGGCTTCGAATGTATAGTAGCTGGATTCACCAGCTAGATGTCATTGTAGTATCCGCAAGGGGCCACAACTTTCTCATTCTTCGGATGCGAATCTGCTACGTCGTATCTTCACTCTGAGAACGTGACCAATAATAACGTTTAGTTACCGTTGACGGTGGGGAAACCAACCATGACATGTTGTATTTGCTTTGCAGCCTCTACTTATTTGGCTCAAAAAATGGAAAATCTCTCTCTCTCTCTCTTAAGAATAAATATTTGAAAAATAACATTTTTTTCTTCTCAACATACATCTTACAGGAAAATCTCTCTTATTAAACCAAACCCCTAATATTCAATTTTCTATATCAATATGAATATACACAATTAAGTAACAAATACAAATGATGTGCCCAGTGATCAGAGTTTACAGTACTGCAACTTAAGCTGATTAGAATGGCTATATTTGATTTCTATTCAAATATCGTTTTCCTTACAGAACACAATGCATTACGATGCAATTCAAGATAATCTTGGCTTATCCTTCAGGTTGCACTTCTTCTGCAAGTTGACCTCTGCTTTAGAATAGTAGTTTATATCAGAGCACATTCAGGTTCCAAGGTCGTTATGCAAATTGATGGATGCCTCTCTTAAGCCATTATTGGTAGACGGTCATAGCCTCTCGGTGTCCCATGCCATATAAAATGTGATTATCATTTTGTAGTGATTTCCACCACTTCCAATATTTCTGCATTTTACTCCCACAAAGAACTCTACAATAATTTATTGACAATCATAATTTTCATGAGTGACAAATAAAAAGTCACAAGTCAATAGCCCACAATTTTTCATTAAAATCTGTACTTTGAATTAAAGCAAAATAACTAGTAGCTTAAAAGTCAAGACTGAGGAAAGGACTTACGCGATTAGGGAGCAATGGCATTCTCCTGCTTAAGTTTCCTAAAGTTACTTGGATTAGGACCCCATTGGATATTACTCATATTCGGTGTCTCCACAAACACCATACTAAACTCTCCCACCTTCTCTGTCATCCCTCTCTTTCCCGCCCTCAGAACAAACTTATTACGAACACAAGAGAAGATGCCGTTTGTTAAACGAATAATATCACCAGGCTCAAAGGCGTCACATTCCGTACCCCATAGCTGGAAGTGAACTGAGGCGGTTTCATCAGCTACCAACGTCAAACATGTCTTCCCTGGACCTTATTTAACTGGGTTGTCTTTCTCCAGCAGTATGAATTGCGCGCTTACTGTTTTGAGCTGCTGGCACTATGTCCTTAAGGGAGACCATATCGAGCCTGATGTGTTTTTTGAGACTTATTCGTTAGGGGTCACTTTCCAGAAGTCAGTCCTACAGAAACCCGGAGTTTATAAATCAAAGTCTATAAACAAATACATATGGGTGTTTTCTTAATAACAAATAAACATGGGTGTTAAATGTCATCACTATGAACCAAACTCGCATAATTGATAACCGGATTTCAGAAAAATATTCAAAATCCGTTCAAGATCGGTCCATCGTGCCAGTTCCAGTGCCAATTCAACGTTATTTACCAAACTCCCTCCCGCCAGGATTACTGATATTGTTAAAATCATGTTTTCTACCCTACTTATGTCCGATCCAGAATCAACTTTTCCTATTTACCTTGGACAGATGAGCGATTTCTTGACTGCATTGCCTCAATCTAGGGTTATAGAGGTAGACAGTGGCACCGCAAACTGCATTATTGCAGCATTCAGTTTGGATAATCTGGACAGTCTATTTGGGCTTATAGAACTTCTACGTCCCACTCTCTTGAATTCGTCGCATTTTTACCGGCCTAGTCGAATTAAATGGGATTATGTCCTCAATTTGATCATTGATGCAATGGATAGGGATAAATGGTTTATTACATCCATACTTGTAGGCTGTCTAGAACTCATTTTCTCTCATGAGAGGGATGATAGGGAACTTGTGGGGAGATTGAACTTTTGTGTAGCGCGTCTTGCAGTGGTGAACATTAAGCATTTCGTTCCGCCACCAATTTGTAACTCTTGAGATAGCCTCTCGAGAGCCACTTCAAGTCTTCCTTCTTCTTCAAAGTTTTCTAGTAGTTCATATCAAATTGATGGCTAAATATTTATAATATGGTGATTGTTGTTATATGGCCATAAGGATGATCAGTTCATAACTTTTGTTCTTCCTAGTGAAAACCATGAGGAAAGGTTATGGAGACCTTTAGTGTGATTTGAATTTGACCTAAGGGCGCCTGTTTGGTTTGTATACATACTTATTTTTTACCGTTTCCCCTTGGTCTAGCTTAATTTTTTTTCATTTTTTAGTGGTATGTCCCGGTTTTCCATTTCGGTTGATGTTACTTATTACAGATCATGATTCATGAGTATCGAAATAGAATAACTCACATGAGTGAAATACAGTGTCCTCTGCGAATGTAATCACCTGATATCTAAGGCTAAGAAAAGCTAACATGACTTAGCATACTAAGTACATGAGTCCATGTCATTTTTACTAGCTAGTAGTACTCAGGCAGGTTGCACTGATTAATATTGAACGACACTAATTAAATTGCACTTCTTCATCGTAACTATAGGAGCTATCATGAGACAGTTCTTGATCCATCAACCTAACTAGTTGTAACGATTTTTACCAAAGTCCCTCCCGCCAGGATTACATGATATTGTCATAATGATGTTTTCTACCCTACTTATGTTCGATCCAGAATCAACTTTTCCTATTTACCTTCATAGGTAAACATAGCTTATCTAATTTGGACCAGAAGAGGACCTCGACTTTGCATGTATAAGCCTATTATATAAGAGTCTGGCAAATGGATTTTGCTTGTCGTAATTGAGGAAACCACACCTTCTATTGGCTTTTCTTTCGGGATGCTGTTGTGTCAGTGATATATATCATTAAAATCCAAAATATGTAAAATAAACTTAATCTTATCCAACATGAGGAGATACTCTTTGCAAAAATCAGTTGGCCCTTGGCGAAGTATAACCCTTTATGCATATTTATACTTTTATATGAGAAAAAAATCAGTGCTTCTTCGTAGTTTTCTACGTGGTAAGATAAATGCCTGCTTTCAAATTCTGTGTTCTCAATCATATGGCAGTCACTATGATCACAAGGGGGGGGGGGGGGGGTCTCTTGAGTGAGCCCTGAAGGTTTGCGATTGCGTTCCTGATATTTTACAGTTGTATGCCTGATTGTAATGCCCATATACCAGCATTATCGAATGAGTCTACTTGGGTTGGAAGCATAATCCGATGATTTAAATGGCTATGTTACCATGGTTTCAACCTCTACAGAATTGATATATTTGAAGACTCAGCTAAAATCTGGAAGAATAGTGGCAAATAATTTGGCAGTCGAAAGAAAAACAAGTGACACTTAAATCTAACCATCAGTTGCTGTATCTGTCTTATCTGAAAATCTCAGATCTATCAGAGATTTGAATATCTCTCTGTCTGTCTCTCTCCCGCTCGTTTATTTCTTCTTCTTTTTGAATGGATCTGATCAGAGATTACTACTTTTTGAAGGGTGTATGCATCTCTGATCAGATCCATTCAATTTTAGCACTACTTTTCCTTTGTTTTGCAGATACTCTATTGTTGTGTAGCTTCCAGAGGTATGTTTATATTTCCTAGTATCTCTGATTCATTCAATTTTAGCACTATTTTTCCTTTGTTTTGCAGGTACTACTTCTACCATTTTTGAGTTAAATTGCATGTTTACTATAGTTGAATACTTGAATTGTGCTGAATTGTGTGTGAATTTTGAAGGGTGTGAATGTAGATTGTGTATGAATTTTGAAGGGTGTGAAAGTAGATTGTGTGTGAATTGTGCTTCAACTTCATCGCTCATTCTTCTTCAACTTAGGGGGCTTTGTTTTTTTTTACTATAGTTTAATACTTGAATTTGGGACTGATAAAATCAGAGTCTAAGCTGCAAAAATGGCAGAAAAAGCTCCAGAGGATATGCTCCAGAGGTATGTTTATATTTCCTAGTATTTTATTTTAAGTATTATGGGTGTTGAAGCTGCAAAAATGACAGTGAAAAGCCTCTTGGCCCAGGGGTGGTTGTGACCCTCCATCAAGAGAGCTTCGAAACCCCTTGGGGTTGGAAACTCAGGGTTGCGGATCCCTATATTAAACCGGTTTGCCTAGCAAAAAAAAAAAAAGGGTTGTCATTGGGCTCTTGGCCTAGTGGTGTTTGTGACCCTTCACCAAGAAAGGAGTAATGGATCCATAAAAAAAAAGGTTGTCGCTCTTGGCCTAGTGGTGGTTGTGACCCTCCACCATGAAAGGAGTCATGGATTTGAAACCCCTTGGAATTGGAAAATCAAGGTAACGGATCCCCATATTAAACCCCTTAGTATATTGTTGTGTTGTAGAAGGATAAGCTCCAGAGGTATGTTATATTTCCTAAAATTTCCTTTTAATTATTAAGGAGCTTTAGCTTCAATAGTTTCAGTTAGTTGTTTTTGGAAAGTGAATTTTTGGAGAAAACTCATGAAACCTTAGTTTTCGCTAATTTTGATTTAACATACAAGTTTTCTCATATTAGTTCCTATTAAAAATGTGGATAAGTTTTAGGAAAAACTCATGAAATCTTAGTTTAATCTTGTTATTTTATTTATCAAGTCGATATAAATGTGAAAGAAGCAAAAAGTTAGAATGTTATTCTTATTGGTGGATATGTAGTCAATGTAATTGTGGAAGTTGTAAAGGGTTTGAGTGTCAGTAAAGTCAATGTAATTGTGAAAGTTGTAAAGTCAATGTAATTGTAAAAGGTTTGAGTGTCTGTAAAGTCATTGTAATTGTAAAAGGTTTGAGTGTCTGTAAAGTCAAAGTAATTGTGGAAGTTGTAAATGTTTGAGTGTCTGTAAAGTCAAAGTAATTGTGGAAGTTGTAAAGGGTTTGAGTGTCTGTAAAGTCAAAGTAATTGTGGAAGTTGTAAAGGTTTGAGTGTCTGTAAAGTTAATGTAATTGTCGAAGATGTAAAAGGTTTGAGTGTCTGTAAAGTTAATGTAATTGTGGAAGTTGTAAAAGGTTTGAGTGTCTGTAAAGTCAATGTAATTGTGGAAGTTGTAAAAGGTTTGAGTGTCTGTAAAATATAATTGTGGAAGTTGTAAAAGGTTTGAGTGTCTGTAAAGTCAATGTAATTATGGAAGTTGTAAATGGTTTAAGTGTCTGTAAAGTCAATGCAATTGTAAAAGTTATAAAAGGTTTGAGTGTCTGTAAAGTCAATGTAATTGTAAAAGGTTTGAGTGTCTGTAAAGTCAATGCAATTGTAAAAGGTTTGAATATTTGTAAAGTTAGAGTCGTAGGTTTATGTTTGTTAGCGCAAGTTCTGGAGATTGCTATGCGTTGTAGAGTATTCTTGAGATCTGAGATGCTTGAAAAATCTTCCCTGGCACACGAGGTGGTCAACTTTTAAGGTATTTTCTATAATGGTTTTAAATCTCATTTTATCTTATCATATCTTCCGAAGTCAAGTACGTAATTCTAAAGATCTCTGCTTTATGGTGACATGATTGAAGCAGATAGTGTTGATGCTTATTCAACGGGACCAAATCTTTTCCTGGATATCTTTCGTCGATTGTGGTATCTGTGTCTCGTAAATAATCTTAATGGGATAAGCTATCATATAAGAACTGGAGGTCAATTTGGGGAAGGTATGTACGATTAAACAAGAATGGTAAACATATTTGTGTTGTAAGCCATTACATACTTAAAGCTTGCTTTGCCCTGCAATCTCTTTTCCTACTTATATTATATTCCGGTGTACTTAAAGTTAAATAGAGGGATTTGAGATGATTATATGTTTCCCTTTGGGATAGATTTGTTACTGATGGCATATTGTGAGAGATTGGGAGATACTTATGAGTGGGTAAAGATATTTATTCGTATCCTCTTATCATAGAAAATATTAGAAGTTTCTCCAAAATGTGTAAAATAGGTATCAAACCTAGTTTTTATTTTTTTATATATATTTTTTATTTTTATCATCTATAGTTCTTGCATGCTTTCGAATGTAATATTGGTCTTAGAGAAAACTTGAATTTACCGACTGCATTAGAGATATCATTTTTTTTTAATTATATGAAATGGGGTATACCTTGTTATTGAGTTAGCCATTTTTCAATTTTAGTCTTGGATTACTTTATTCTTGATAGATATTACGAATCTTTTGTAATTATATTTATTATTGATATTACAGGATGCCAGGGGAAAAGATATGAACCTAAGCATATTCAGGGGGAAGGTTCTGTTGACTATCAGTACACGAGTAGGAGGCGTTCGAGAGGTATGCAACTTACGATTTAATTTTCCTGGCTTTGTTGTTTAATGATCTCTAATCCTGAACACACAAACACATAAGGGGTATTGCCCAAGTACCCTGTAACCCAAAACATTTTGGGAATGTGTATATCTTATTATCAAGTAAAGATCGTATTTTAAGATAACTCTCACAAAAAACACATTAACTTTCTCATAACTTCTATCTCTTTGTGGACCACAGGTTCTTCCTGACGACATGGTTGTACTAGCTGAACCAGTTTCTAGTGATATGGTAAAAGCAATTCCAAAGGCTATTTACATTCTTCCCAAGATCGACCTAGAAGTTATTCACTTCCGCGTGAGTGACTTCACATGATACAGGTTTAAATAGTATATATATTTGTATTATTATCAGGTCGATGCTAAAGATGTGAGCCTTTACAGATCTCTCTTTTCTGCCAGGTGAAAAAACTGTACTGTTGGCATGATGCGACAAAAAGGACGAAAGTTGTCTATGACCGTGCATTTAGGTAAATATTTCATTACTCTACGATTCATGAATTGGTAATCAAAACTATTATATATATCATACAAACCTTTAGTTTTAGCTATTGGTGTTCTTCATGTTCATTATCTTTTTGGTTGCTCAAAGATCAAAATCGTTCGATCTTTAAGATTCCGATTGTGTATTCATCCATTCACGAGTTTGCCACAAGGTAACACCAATACAATGTTCTCTATAAAATTACCTAATGAAGGACATGTTTGTTATGAACCATGAACGTCTGGAAAGACACTTTGCCTCTGTTTACTATTATAACCAAAAAAGACATGTTTGTTTTCTCTCTCAAAACAGACATGTTTTGTTTGTCTGTAGATGCATGCATAACTTGTTTCCTTCCCTCCAATACATGGTTTTCCTCACAAAGTAATTCCACATTTGATACAGAAAAAGTTGAATACTTTAAATCACCACCAACCTTATGACCAACATCGATTCGTGAATAACAGGTAGCTTTCTTCTTTATTTCTTTTTTGTCAGTTTTTCTCTTCGCTCTTTATCATTTACTGTTGTTTTCATTTTTTTTTGCTATCTTTCTCCGATTCCCCTTGTTTCTCCTGTAACCCATATTTCTCTTTTGTCGTGGTTGCATAGATGTAAGGATGCTGGTGACATTACTGTGGAAGTTGTAAAATGTTTGAGTGTCTGTAAAGTCAATGTAATTGTGGATGTTGTAAAAGGTTTGTGTGTAAGTAAAGTCCATGTAATTGTGGAAGTTGTAAAAGGTTTGAGCGTCTGTAAAGTTAATGTAATTGTAGAAGTTGTAAAAGGTTTGAGTGTCTGTAAAGTCAATGTAATTGTGGAAGTTGTAAAAGGTTTGAGTGTCTGTAAAGTTAATGTAATTGTGGAAGTTGTAAAAGGTTTGAGTGTCTGTAAAGTCAATGTAATTGTATTGAGTGTCTGTATGTTGGAGGCATCGGTTTATGTTTGTTAGGTCAAGTTTTGGAGATTGTCTTGTGTTGTAGAGTATTCTTGAGATCTGACGAGGTGCTTGGGAAATCTTCCATGACGGATGAGTGGTGCTGACTTGGTCATGAAGAACAAGAGGCAAAAATCTTTGCTTCATGGGTATGCCAATACCACCTATGCCTGATCGCATATATACGAGTCGTCTCACAACCACCTAATATGTAACTACTTAACTAATTCTTATGTTTCAGTGTATTGATTATTTGAAGTATGATAACTGCAACAATGGCGAAATAAAGCAAACAACTAGGTAAACCTATTACCCCCACAACTTATTTGTTAATTTAAGAAATTCTTCTAAATTATTTATTTTTGTTTCCTATATAGATACCCTGTCATGACCCGTACACTGATGAAGTCAGGCCGTTCAATTTTTTTATCCCTGTGTGAATGGTATTTTTTTTCTCCTTGTAACTCTATTTTCTTTTTCTACCCAGAATATGTCTTCTTTTGCTTGAGTTTAAATCTTTCAATTTTCTCTCTGTTAAACAGGGGTGACATGCATCCAGCTCTATGGGGTGCTAAGGTTGGGAATAGCTGGAGAACCACTCAAGACATTTATGATACATGGGAAAGGTAAAACCATTTACTGGCGCTAAGAACAATATTTTTCTTGCTTGCGGTGAAATATGTTGTAATTTTTGTAAAACATGAGTATCTTTTTTTTATTTGCACCCAACAGTATGATCTCTAGAGCTGATATGAATGAGGTGTACGCTGATTTTGCAAGACCTGGAGGTTGGAATGGTAAGCAACTACAGATTTTCCATATATTCCTAGATGATATTTTGTATTGATGAAGGATAACGATTATAGGGAATCATCGCTTCAAGCAATTGGGCTAATGCTATGAAAAAGATTGTAATGCAGATGCAAATTATTAGCTGCTTTAGTGGGCGTGAGTGTATCGATCACTTGAATCTCGATATTTCCATTGAAAACAAAATAATTGCTTGTAGTTGCGTTAATCGCAAGATTTACATGTCATCATTATCTCAGTACTATTTTCAAAAACTAGGATTGACCATATCCTAATCTAGACTAGGCAAAAATAATCCCTGGTTTTTTCATTTGACTAGATCCAGACATGCTTGAAGTAGGAAATGGAGGGATAGTTTTCCCCAGATTTTGAAGTTTGACTCCTACTTAAATTTGAATGCCTGTGTGAGTAAGGTGGTGAGTAACTACAGCTGGAACATTCTCCAACACTTGTACCATAACATCTCAACTATTGTTGATGACCTCCCTCCTATTGTTGTTGTTCTTATGAGAGACAAGATCTTTTGGACTGCCCTCAACTGGAAGAGATTTCACTATTGCTGAAACTATGGAGACCATTAGAATCAATAAAGGAAAGATCCACTGGGCTAACATTTGCTGGTCCAAGTTCAACATTCCTAGGCAAGGGTTCACAACTTGGATGCTTCTAAAAGGTGTGCTTGCTACTCAAAACAGGCTAGTCCAAAGACATATGCTTAATGCCTTCCTTTGCTGTATCTGTAATGCTTCAGAAGAAAGCTTTGGCCACCTTTTTATGGAATGCAGCTTAGCTAAAGAAATTTGGGGTAAATTGCTTTCAAAATGCATTGTCTTTAGAAGCTTTGACACTCTGGAGAATGAAGTGAACTGGATATCCTCTTTGCCTCAAAAGAATCTCTGTAGCATCATTGTGACTGACTATGGGGGCCTTGCTAGACAGCATGATGAAGTGTGTTTGTTAGCCTATGCAGGAAGGACTTCTCCTAACTCTATTATTTATCAAGAAATGGTTGCCATTGAGAGGGGCCTTGCCTTACTAATTGAACTGGGGGTTAGGAGAATCAGAGTGGCCACTGACAGTATGCTTATGATTCATTATATCAAGGGAGAAGTTGTTCCTCCCTGGAACTGTTTTCTCCTCCTACAGTCCATAAGAAGATATTGTGTGAAGCTTGAGTTCTTTCAAATTGATCATGTCTTTAGGGAGATTAACGAAATGTGAGCTTGTAGAAATCCCACCACACATGGGTCAAAGGATCGTTACATACCATCTCCTTGGCCATGCATCCAACCATGGCATCGTACCGACCTAGCCTACAACATGCTTGCTCCACTTAGCATTGCACCCCAGGCAGCATGTTTAGTTTGCGAACTTGAAGCTTACTAAAAGAAAATGCGGGAATGTGGTAATGTGGGGTTATTTATGAAGACGATCTCGGCATCTGCCAACTCGGGGTTTCTCAGAGAGCATTGTGTTGTACTGTAAGATATCCTTGTTAATCTTGTCGACACAATGTCCCGTCCCCGGACTCGTTGTCTGACCGGAAGACTTCCATAGTGTTTAAGGTGCACACCCCAATGGGCCTATTCCCATGCAAACAATCTTCCTTACATCTTATGCCTGTTGTAACTGTTGATTTAGTGCCTGAAATCCCAAGTTCCCTGTGTTCATTATGGTGGAGGGAGCGTTGGCAGGCCCATCTTCTCCACTGCAACTAAACATACATCAGTTAGACAGATTGTCATTATCATAGAATCAAAATCATGAACTGGGGTTGCTTGTTTTGGCAAATGAAAGATGGGTGTTCCAGTTCATGTATAATGTACAAGTGCGGTCTTTAGTAAGGCCCAATAGTGGCCCAACTGACATTTCATATATTTGGCCTAAAGGCGACGGCTACCGTGGGGCATAGGATCCATCAACCTTAGTACCCATTGGTAGAGGCCTTACCTGAATGGGACAAACGTCTATCTTTAAATGGGTACAGACGTTTGTCCCATACGTGGTTGGCGAAAACTAGATTGCATTCCAGAGTGTATGCGAGAGGAAACATTCCACGTCTGGCATTGGGAGATGTATGTTTTGCTTGGTACTCCTAAAATGATCCCTATTGGAAACATATAGATAGTATAGTACTTACCGTATGTAAAGCAAATCTTAGCCCTTTGAAGATTACTGATAAGTAACAATTGTGTTCCTTCTTATTCATATGTAAAGCAAATCTTAGATTACATCTTCGTATCTTCTTTTTTCTTTCTTACTCACTGTAAGTATAAATGCATATAAGAGATATGCAGCACATCATGTGCAGAGTGCAGTAGTAGTAAGTAGTAAGTAGTAAGTAGTGGAGAGTTGCAGAGGGAGATATGAAAACATCTCATCTACTACCATTGCTCTTTTTCTTGATTACTACTAGTAGCACTGTCGTGTTGAGATTTACAAACCAGGACGAACCCAAAGATGACATCAACAGAAAGAATCTAATTGCTAATGGACTTGGCATCACACCTCCTATGGGGTATACTACTACTCTTATCTATCTATCATATTAAGATAAAACAATATTTTAAGAATGTGAGAATTGTAATGGACTTGGTTTCAAGTGGAATAGCTGGAATCACTTCAGTTGCAATATTGATGAGAAAATGATCAGGGAAACTGGTAAGTACAAACTACCACTACACTGACCACCGTCACTGATTATGAGGTTTTCAATTTACCTTTGCCTTGTATCGCATCATGTATCCGGTTTTCCCAAGATAAAACACAGCAAGCAAACCTAGGATCACTATCTGATCTATTCACAGACCACTCTAACTGTTCATCCTATTATTGACAAGCAATGGATTTGTATTAAGTTAACTCATTGGAATTGGTCCAATGCTCTATAACGCTTCTTAGAAATGCAGAAATATTATTTATGTGATTTTTAATCTTGCAAATTTACTAATTAAATACACTTTTCTTGTGATGGTTTCATAACTAACAGCTGATGCTTTGGTGTCATCTGGTCTTGTCAAGCTTGGATATCATTATGTAAATCTAAGTGTGTGGCTGCCTTTTTGTTTCTATTATTACCCTTTTCTGATTCTATTTGTGTCAAAACATGTTATTTGATAGACTGATATCTCTCTTCCTTTATTAGATGATTGTTGGGCTGAGCTAACTCGTGATTACAAGGTTTGTTTACAGTACTTTAATGACTTGTTCCCCCATTACAGTTGCTTACTTTCTTATTACAAGATGTTTTTGTAATTCAGGGAAATTTAGTGGCTAAGAAGTCTACATTCCCATCAGGCATTAGAGCTCTTGTAGACTATGTTCACAGCAAGGGGCTAAAGCTAGGAATCTACTCAGACGCAAGGTAAATATGTTAAATGCTTTCGCCTTTTGCGCCTATATTATTTATAACGCTTATGGATGCCCAGGAAATGAGATAAAAAAAGTATTCTCGTTTAAGGATTCTTAGAATATTTTGGTTGTACAGCAACTGAGCTCTGTTGCAATTTTAAGAAAAGGAGATGAAAGTCCATGTGTTTCATTGATGAAACTTGAAGAAATCCTTATTAGTAATCATTCTAGTTTGTCAGTTTTCCTAAATAAATCTCAAATAACCCCTCCATCATGTGTTTCCTCTATGCATTTGTTTGCATTTTCACGGGTAGTTTATGCTGCAAGTTTTGAAAGAATGGGGTAGCAGCGTCATGCAACTTATCTAAATGATGTCCGTAATTGTGACGTTGATAGGTACTTTACTTGTAGCAACACCATGCCAGGCTCACTTGGTCTTGAAGAAGAAGATGCAAAAACCTTTGCTTCATGGGTATGTCAATACCACCTATGCCTGATCGCATATATATGGGTCGTCTCACAACCACCTAATATCTAACTACTTAACTAAATCTTATGTTTCAGGGTATCGATTATTTGGAGTATGATAACTGCAACAATGACGAAATAAAGCCAACAACTAGGTAAACCTATTACTCCCACAACTTATTTGTTAATTTAAGAAATTCTTCTAAATTATTTCTTTTTGTTTCCTATATAGATACCCAGTCAGGACCCATGCACTAATGAAGTCAGGCCGTTCAATTTTTTTATCCCTGTGTGAATGGTATTTTTTTTCTCCTTGTAACTCTATTTTCTTTTTCTACCCAGAATATGCCTTCCTTTGCTTAGTTTAAATCTTTGAATTATCTCTTTGTTAAGCAGGGGTGACATGCATCGAGCTCTCTGGGGTGCTAAGGTTGGGAATAGCTGGAGAACCACTCAAGACATTTCTGATACATGGGAAAGGTAAAACCATTTACTGGCACTAAGAACAATATATTTCTTGCTTGGGTGAAATATGTTGTAATTTTTGTAAAACATGAATATCTTTTTTTTATTTGCACCCAACAGTATGATATCTAGAGCTGATGTGAATGAGGTGTACGCTGATTTTGCAAGACCTGGAGGTTGGAATGGTAAGCAACTACATATTTTCTATATATTCCTAGATGATGTTTTGTATTGATGAAGGAAAGCGATTATAGGGAATCATCGCTTCAAGCAATTGGGCTAATGCTATGAAAAAGATTGTTAAACCATTGCGAGACGACAAGAGGGGTTTCAGATTATTTCTATAAGCCGAGTCTCATATGTCAAGTTCTATCTTTTCTCCTTTGTTGTTGGCTCATTATTAGGCTTTCTACTAAAGAAAATTTCTATCAAAGCTGTCACCTTTTGCGCTTGCGTGGGGTCTTCGAACAAATAGGCTTTCTACTAATTCTAGTACCCTTCTGCAATGCATAAATTAGAGAAAATTTAGAATAGGAAATTGTTGTAGAGAGAAGTCACAAATGATTGCAACACCAATGAGGGACGTTTTGGAGAAAAGATATCCTAATTGTGAGAATCTCGACCATTGGGAGTATCAATCAGCCATTATTGAAACAAGTAGTCTTCTACATCCCGTCATTTGATGCATAGCGTGTTCGTAGATCAGTAGTCTGTTTGGCATGCATGGGCAAGTTGAATTAAGATTTCGCATGTCAAAAGTAACAGTTGAAGAGCTAAGAAAATTTTAATGGAACACGCACTACCCACAAAACAAGCAGCTGAATGGAAAGCCAACTTGGAGAATAGTTTCACCTTGTTAAGTCTAATGAAGCTACTCAAGTCTCAATGTACATGTATACCAACACCAAAATCACAGAGTTGATTCTAATGAAGATACATACCCTCTATATTGCTTCAAAGATATTTATTGATCCATATTTTACTCTAGAACAAACTTCCTGAAGCTCTTAGATATATTTGTTGGAGTATATAGTGTTTACACATACTTCAACTTTAGTCCCACATTGGTTAGTAATAGCAGTAAAACTTGTACTAATTAAGAATCTTGAAATATCAATATTTTCTTCCACTTCTTATTTCTACATGGTATCCGAGCCTATTAGATCTTATAGATGACTTAAGGGTTTTACGCTTCCGTCATCGGCGGCCTTTGCCGTTGTCAGACAACTAAATTATGTTATTTTTTTTTTCTTAAATATTTTCAGCTTTTAGATTTTTTTTAGGTTTGCTTCTTATTTAGTAAAACCCTAACGCTATTTTGCTTTACAATGGCGGCCATGCCGCTTGAAGTCGACCTAACATTATTTCATTTTTCCGCTTTCGTTTTTCCAATCAACTTAGTTTGACTTAATTAATTAGTTAAACTTTCTCTCTCTATATCTATTATCGACTTGATTATCTCTTATTTTTCGTCAAAGGCGATTTTATTTTGGTACCTGTCGCGAGATGCGATTTCTTTATTTGGATCGGATAAAAAACCACGATCATGAGATGCTTCTTTTCCTCGAGTGATTCATCACTCGAGCGATTTTTATTTCCTAGAGTGATTTTCTCTTTTTCTCAAGCTATTATCTTATTTCTTTTCCGCATAGTTCACAAGTTGTAGTTCAAAAATTGAGGTTTTTTAAAGAGAGAATTGACGAGCCTTGGTGATTTTTATCGCTTTCTCTAGTGATTTATCTATGAATCACTAATTTTTTTTTTACTTCTTCTTTCATCGCTAATACGGTTTGAGGTCTATATTCCTATCACTAGGATTTTACTCTATTTTAAAGTGATTTTCTTATCCTTGAGTGGTTTTTTATTTCCTCAATTGAATCTCTCCTCCTAGACTGATCATCTCTTTTACGGTCTTTTCACTTTTACCTGAGTGTTTCTATTTTCTCAGTATTTATTTAAGATATTCATATTATCTTTACGTGAGAAAATAGGTGAGATATTCAAGATATTTCACTTTTAATATTACTGCTACCGATTTCATGGGTGATGTGTGAAGCTTAGAAATGTTTCTGCTGCTGCAAAAGGAAAGATTGGAAGATGGTTTATCAGGGGGAGCTTCAATTTTTTATTAGTGAGAGAGTGATTGTATTTTTGTGAGGGACTATCTATTTGTTATCTTATTGTCATCCACCTTGATATGAGCATGTTCGTATCAACGTGAGGGGGAGTGTTGGAGTATATAGTGTGTCTACACATATACTCCTCCTTTAGTCCCACATTGGTTAGTAATAGAAGTAGTTTAGTAACCATCTTTTATATAAAAAACAGTAAAACTTATAATAATTAAGAATCTTGAAATATCAATATTTTCCTCCTCTTCTTATTTCTACAATATTTTGGAAGATTTTCAAAGAGAAAGATATATGAAGGAGTCTACTCACCCCAGAATATGTTTGTAACATAAAAAATGTGTCAAAGTTGCTCCAAACTGGTTCTTTGAGTACAATGGTGTCTTAAACCGAGGCTCAGTCACGACTTGTGTAAAACAGCCAGTATGTTTATTTACTGAAAACACCACCTGTCAATACTTTATAAAACTGATACTTTCCACCGGCAAATATTGTACCTCGGTTTAGGCAATGTGACGAAATGGTTAGGTGTTGAAGAAAGTCAAAAGCTCTCTTTCAACTGTTTATTAGCATAGACTTTGTCCGCGGATTTTATTCCTTCCCTGTTATCAAAGTTCTCATCCACTAGCTTCGTTTTTAAATGAACATGCGGGGTAAAACTATTTAAGAATCAAAATGTTTGTATTTAATTGGAGAAAATCCCTTGATGCTCAAGGAGCATGATCAACTTCAGTTTTTGTTACGGATCTTGTTAGTTGTTAGTGGACGGGAGTTGAGTGAGTTCCCTAGAAGAGGTATGGCTCTGTTAAAGTTCTGATGGTTTGTAGCTTGGGAAGGAATCAAAGTAAGTTGATAGGTGAAGAAACAATCTTAGATGATCTCACTCTTCTGCTTTTGAAAGGGATTAGATGAAGTTGGACGGCAGGAGAAAACCAGTAAAAAGTTGTCGTGCTTTCACTTATTTTATCTTTTCATTGGTGCTTCAATGGGAGGTTGCTTTCACATATTTCCTCTTTTGTACATTGCATAGTAAACCTTTTTACCTCCACTTGCGCTTTTTACTTTACCAAATTAGATGTTACTTTCTTAGTTTTGTAGAGTGTCTGGTACTTTCTAACGCGTTGTTTTCGGTGAAAAGGAAACTAATTTTATAGGAAGTACGACTCTGTCAGTTCGATAACTTATATGCATATCAAATATGACTTCTTTTTTTTGAAAAATAAATAAATATGACTTTTTTTATATAAAACTGTGATGAATCAAAGAAGCTGAGATTATGATAAATCCAACACATTAACAATCTGATTCAAGATAATTTCTTAAGGATGAAGTGTAAATTTTGGCGAACAGTACATCATTGCCTTACTTTTGGGCTTGATGAAGATCATTTTTCATGATATTGTAGCATTAGTAAGTAACTATGGATTTTTGGGCAGGGGTTTTACAGAGTACATGGATAGTGGAGGGGATTGAGCCTACCAACAAGTTTGCAGCGAGATTACAGAAGACTTCAATAATTGCTCAAAACAAGTACGCCATCGTTAATTATGCTCAAATATTATTTTTCTTCTTGTAGTTCGTTTTTGGTTAATTAACCGAGATGTTCCCATGTTTATGCAGGTTCTTGAAATGAAATCTCTATTTATGAAACCGGATTTATGCCGGGATGATCTAGCTCACCTCTTAAAAGATGTTCAAGCACACGAGAAACAGAAGCTGCACATGGTATTGTTTAATTCTGTTGAACTCTTCTATTAGTCCAAGTTGTATTTACTTGAAATAATTAGAGAGTGAAGGAAAGAGTTAGGGAATGAATACTAACTTTGCCAGTGTTTTAGGAATTTTTTCTATAGAAAAACATAGCTTATCTAATTTGGACCAAAAGAGGACCTCGACCTTTCATGTGTAAGCCTACTATATAAGAGTGTGGCAAATGAACTTTGTTTGTCGTAATTGTGGAAACCACACCTTCTACTGGCTTTTCTTGCGGGATGCTGTTGTGTCAGTGATTTATATCATTAAAATCCAAAATATGTAAAATAAACTTAATCTTATTCAACACGAGGAGATACTCTTTGCAAAAGAAACTTCATTACAAGGTTAATGTGGCCTTTGGCGAAGTACAACCCTTTATGCATATTTATACTTTTATATGAGAAAAAAATCAGTTGGCCCTCTCTACATGTATTCTCTATTCAAATCTATTTCTAATTGTGTTGTTCTGTGTGTATTTTGATGATCATCATGTATAAAGACGGTAACAATTCAAGTTTTAAAGAAGGCTGGCTGGCCATCGGAGCGTCTAGTAAGCCATGAACACTGCAGATTTAAGAGACCAGATGAGCATGAGTGCAGGCATGTTCATGAGATAACTGTAGCCGCTGGAATTGAAGAAGCTGAGGCAGATGCAGAGTATGATAACGCTCTGAAGGAAGCGATTAGGGGGGTGCAAGATGCCGTTACTAGCATCAATGAGCACCTGGAGGAAGTCATGTATGAGATCCTGGCCCTTGAAGGTAATGAATGATTTCAAACTGGTCTCTGATCTAAGTAATGTTTAGAAAGGATATTATTGGTGTTTTGAAACACAAATATGACCAAAAAAAAATAAAATTCTTTAGTGTAGTGGTTGCATAGCAGTTTTATCTTTATTCTTGATTTGTTGAATTTACAATTTCAGATTATGTGTTCTTTCACTGAATATAGTTTACTGCTTCTGTTTGCATAGCAGTTTTATCTTATTTCTCAGCAAGCTATTAAAGCTAGTTTAGACAGCTTTAGCTCCATGACTGGTCTGGAAGTTAACTTTGAGAAATCTGCTGTTTACTTCTCTAGTGTGAATGAAACAGTTAAGCTGGAAATTGTTGAAGAGCTATGTGTTAATGAAGCTGAGTTGCCTTTGAAGTATTTGGGTGTCCCCCTAATTTCCACCAGACTCTCCTCAAAGCATTGTAACCCTCTAATTGAGAAGATGTCTAGCAAAGTCCTGGCCTGGAGCAATAGATTCCTTTCTTATGTTAGCAGACTTCATCTCATTAAATCTGTTCTCTCTAGCTCCCATGTTTATTTCAGTAGTCTGTTTATTCTACAAGATCAACTCAATCTGTTCTAGGTTTCTCTGGCATGGTCACAAAAGTGGTAAGAAGTCTGCTCCTATCAGTTGGAGGGCAGTGTGTTATGCTAGAGAAGGAGGGCTGGGGATCAATGACCTTGAAACTTGGAATCAAGCTGCAGTGTTGAAGCTTTACCTGGAAGATTGTTAGCAAACAAGCTAGCCTCTGGACTGCTTGGGTTGAAAAGTATCTTATCAAAGGGAGGAGCTTCTGGCTTTTGCCTATAACCAACCAAAGCTCTTGGGCAGATCCTTAATTCTAGAGTAATGGCCAAAATGTATGTGAAGCATGTTATAGGAGATGGCAGATACACTATCTTCTGGCAGGATCCATGGCACCCCCATGGCATCTTGAGGGATAGTTTTCCCCAAATTTTGAAGTTTGACACCTACTTAAATTAAAATTCAACTTCAAACTCATTTAATAGGTTCAGTGACTATAGTGGAGTCAAAAAATATCTCGATTGACCACACAAACGACCCAAATCTGCTTGTATTTACACATAGAAATGAACAATTTTCTCTTATATTATAAGCTACAAATCTATTGCTAAAAAAACCCAAAAATTGTTAATTCCCCGGTAAACTCTATGAATAGGTTCTGTGACTGTCGTAGAGTCCATTAATATAACAAATGAATCCCAAAATTACTCAAATGTGCTCACTTATTTATCCCATAAACGACCCAAATGTGCTTGCATTTACTCATCTAAATGATCAATTTTGTCTCATTTTATAGCCAATATAACTATCGAATAAAAAATCCCTAAAATGAAAATTCCACGTAAAACTCTATTAAGAGGTTCATTGACTATAGTGGAGTCCAAAAATATCACCAATTGACCCCCCAAATGTGCTTGTATTTACACATGAAAATGGACAATTTTTTCTCATATTATAGGCAACAAAACTATTACAAAAAAAATCCGTAAAATGGAAATTCTAAGTCAAACTCTATAAATAGGTTCTGTGACTATCCTAGAGTCCAAAAATATCTAAAATAATCCAACAAATGACTCAAATAAGCACACTTATTTATCCCCAAAATGACCCAAATGTGCTTATATTTACTCATAAAAATGAACAATTTTGTCACAATTTTTAGGCTACTTAACTATTGCTAAAAAAATCTATAAAATGAAATTTCCGCGTAAAACTCTATTAATAGGATCAGTGACTATAGTATAGTTCAAAAATATCTATTATTGACCCTACAAACGGCCCAAATGTGCTTGTATTTACACATGGAAATGAACAATTTTGACTCATATTATAGGCTACAAAAATTTTGCAATTTTTTTTCATAAAATGGAAATTCCAAGTCAATGTCTAAGAATAGGTTCTGTGACTATCGTAGAGTCCATAAATATCTCAAATTGATTTCGCAAATTACTCATATGTGCTTACTTATTTATCCTATAAACGACCCAAATGTGCTTGTATTTACTCATGTAAATGATCAATTTTGTCTCATTTTATAGCCTACATAACTATTGGATAAAAAATCCCTAAAATTAAAATTCCACGTCAAACTCTATTAATAGGTTCATTGACTATAGTGAAGTCCAAAAATATCACCAATTAACCCCCCAAACGGCCCAAATGTTCTTGTATTTACACCTGCAAATGAGAAATTTTGTCTCATATTATAGGGTACAAAACTATTGCTAAAAAAACCCAAAAATTATTAATTCCTCGGCAAAATCTATGAATAGGTTCTGTGACTATCGTAGAGTCCATTAATATCTGAAATTGATCCCAAAATTACTCAAATGTGCTCACTTATTTATCCCATAAACGACCCAAATGTGCTTACATTTACTCATGAAAATGTTCAATTTTGTCTCTTTTATAGGCTACATAACTATTGCAAAAAAAATCCATAAAATTAAAATTCCTTGTCAAACTCCATTAATAGGTTCAGTGATTATAGTAGAGTCAAAAAATTTCTCCTATTGACCACACAAACGACTAAAATGTGCTTGTATTTACACATGGAAATGAGTAATTTTTTTCTCATATTATAGGCTACAAAACTATTGCTAAAAAAATAAGTAAAATGGAAATTCCACGTCAAACTTAATGAATAGGTTCTGTGACTATCGTAGAGTCCATAAATATCTCAAATAGATCCCACAAATTACTCAAATGAACTTACTTATTTATCACATAAACGACCCAAATGTGCTTGTATTTACTCATGAAAATGATCAATTTTGTCTCATTTTATAGGCTGCATGACTATTGCAAAAAAAATCCATAAAAATAAAATTCCACGTAAAACTCTATTAATAGGCTTAGTGACTATAGTGGAGTCAATAAATATCTCTGATTGACCACACAAACGGCACAAATGTGCTTGTATTTAAACATGGAAATGAGAAATATTATCTCATATTATAGGCTTCAAAACTATTGCTAAAAAAATCTGTAAAATGGATATTCCTCGTCAAACTCCATGAATAGGTTCTGTCACTATCGTAGAGTCCATAAATATCTCAAATGGATCCCACAAATTACTCAAATGTGCATACTTATTTATCCCATAAACGACCAAAATGTGCTTATATTTACTCATGAAAATGATCAATTTTGTCTCATTTTATAGCCTACATAACTATTGGAAAAAAAATCCCTAAAATAAAAATTCCACGTCAAACTCTATTAATAGAATCTGTAACTGTTGTGGAGTCCAAAAATATCTCCGATTGACAACCCAAATGGCCCAAATGTGCTTGTATTTACACATGGAAATGAACAATTTTATCTCATATTATAGGCTTCAACACTATTGCTAAAAAAATCCGTAAAATGGATATTCCTCGTCAAACTCTATGAATAGGTTCTGCGACTATCGTAGAGTCCATAAATATCTCAAATTGATCCAACAATTGAGTCAAACGTGCTTACTTATTTATCACATACACGACCCAAATGTGCTTGTATTTACACATAGAAATGAGCAATTTTATCTCATATTATAAGCTTCAAAACTATTGCTAAAAAAATCTGTAAAATAGATATTTCTCGTCAAATCTATGAATAGGTTCTGTGACTATCGTAGAGTCCATGAATATCTCAAATTGATCCCACAAATGAGTCAAATGTGCTTACTTATTTATCCCATAAATGACCCAAATGTGCTTGTATTTACTCATGAAAATGATCAATTTTGTCTCATTCTATAGACTGCATAACTATTCTAAAAAAAATCTCTAAAATTAAAATTCCACTTCAAACTCATTTAATAGGTTCAGTGACTATAATGGAGTCCAAAACTATCTCCGATTGACCACACAAACAACCCAAATGTGCTTGTATTTACACATAGAAATGAGCAATTAAATATCATATTATAGGCTTCAAAACTATTGCTAAAAAAAACCGTAAAATAGAAATTCCACGTCAAACTCAATAAATAGGTTCTGTGACTGTCGTAGAGTCCATAAATATCTCAAATAGATCCCACAAATTACTCAAATGTGCTTACTTATTTATCCCATAAACGACCCAAATGTTCTTGCATTTACTCATGAAAATGATCAATTTTGTCTCATTTTATAGGCTGCATGACTATTGCAAAAAAAAATTCCTAAAATAAAAATTCCACGTCAAAATCTATTAATATGTTCAGTGACTATAGTGGAGTCCAAAACTATCTCCGATTTACCACACAAACGACCCAAATGTGCTTGTATTTACACATAGAAATGAGCAATTTAATCTCATATTATAGGCTTCAAAACTATTGCGCAAAAAATCCGTAAAAGGGATATTTCTCGTCAAATCTATCAATAGGTTCTGCGACTATCGTAGAGTCCATGAATATCTCAAATTGATCCCACAAATGAGTCAAAATGTGCTTACTTATTTATACTATAAGCGACCCAAATATGCTTGTATTTACTCATGAAAATGATCAATTTTGTCTCATTTTATAGGCTGCATAACTATTGGAAAACAAATCCCTAAAATTAAAATTCTACTTCAAACTCATTTAATAGGTTCAGTGAGTATAGTGGAGTCCAAAAATATCTCTGATTGACCACACAAATGACCCAAATCTGCTTGTATTTACACATGGAAATGAGCAATTTTCACTCATATTATAGGCTACAAAACTATTGCTAAAAAAACCCAAAAATTGTTAATTCCTCGGTAAACTCTATGAATAGGTTCTGTGACTATCGTAGAGTCTATTAATATCTCAAATGGATCCCAAAATTACTCAAATGTGCTCACTTATTTATCCCATAAACGACCCAAATGTGCTTGTATTTACTCATCTAAATGATCAATTTTGTCTCATTTTATAGCCTACATAACTATCGCATAAAAAATCCCTAAAATGAAAATTCCACGTAAAACTCTATTAATAGGTTCATTGACTATAGTGGAGTCCAAAAATATCACCAATTGACCCCCCAAACGACCCAAATGTGCTTGTATTTACACATGGAAATGAACAATTTTTTCCTCATATTATAGGCAACAGAACTATTGCAAAAAAAATCCGTAAAATGGAAATTCCAATTCAAACTCTATAAATAGGTTCTGTGACTATCCTAGAGTCCAAAAATATCTAAAATAATCCCACAAATGACTCAAATAAGCACACTTATTTATCCCATAAATGACCCAAATGTGCTTATATTTACTCATAAAAATGATCAATTTTGTCACAATTTTTAGGCTACTTAACTATTGCTAAAATAATCTATAAAATGAAATTTCTGCATAAAACTCTATTAATAGGTTCAGTGACTATAGTATAGTTCAAAAATATCTCTTATTGACCCCACAAACGACCCAAATGTGCTTGTATTTACACATGAAAATGAGCAATTTTGGCTCATATTATAGGCTTCAAAACTTTTTCAATTTTTTTTCATAAAATAGAAATTCCAAGTCAATGTCTAAGAATAGGTTCTGTGACCATCGTAGAGTCCATAAATATCTTAAATTGATTTCGCAAATGTCTCAAATGTGTTTACTTATTTATCCTATAAACGACCCAAATGTGCTTATATTTACTCATGTAAATGATCAATTTTGTCTCATATTATAGCCTACATAACTATTGAATAAAAATCCCTAAAAAAAAAATTCCACGTCAAACTCCATTAATAGGTTCATTGACTATAGTAGAGTCCAAAAATATCACCAATTAACCCCCCAAATGACCCAAATGTTATCGTATTTACATCTGGAAATGAGTAATATTATCTCATATTATAGGCAACAAAACTATTGCAAAAAAAATCCGTAAAATGAAAATTCCACGTCAAACTCTATAAATAGGTTCTGTGACTAATCTAGAGTCCATAAATATCTAAAATTGATTTCATAAATGACTCAAATGTGCTAAGATATTTATCCCATAAACGACCCAAATATGCTTGTATTTACTCATGAAAATGTTCAATTTTGTCTCTTTTTATAGGCTACATAACTATTGCCAAAAACATAAATAAAATTAAAATTCCACGTCAAACTCCATTAATAGGTTCAGTGATTATAGTGGAGTCTAATAATATCTCCTATTGACCACACAAACGACTAAAATGTGATGTATTTACACATGGAAATGAGCAATTTTTTCTCATATTATAGGCTGCAAAACTATTGCTAAAAAAATAAGTAAAATGGAAATTCACGTCAAATTTAATGAATAGGTTCCATGACTATCGTAGAGTCTATAAATATCTCAAATAGATCCCAAAAATTACTCAAATGAACTTACTTATTTATCCCATAAACGACCCAAATGTGCTTGTATTTACTCATGAAAATGATCAATTTTGTCTCATTTTATAGGCTGCAGGACTATTGCAAAAAAAAATCCATAAAAATAAAATTCCACGTAAAACTCTATTAACAGGTTCAGTGACTATAGTGGAGTCTAAAAATATCTCCGATTGACCACACAAACGACACAAATGTGCTGTATTTAAACATGGAAATGAGAAATATTATCTAATATTATAGGCTTCAAAACTATTGCTAAAAAAATCTGTAAAATGGATATTCCTAGTCAAACTCCATGAATAGGTTCTGTCACTATCGTAGAGTCCATAAATATCTTAAATGGATCCCACAAATTACTCAAATGTGCATACTTATTTATCCCATAAACGACCAAAATGTGCTTATATTTACTCATGAAAATGATCAATTTTGTCTCATTTTATAGACTGCATAACTATTGCAAAAAAATCCCTAAAAGGAAAATTCCACATCAAACTTCATTAATAGAATCTGTGACTGTTGTGGAGTCCAAAAATATCTCCGATTGACAACCCTAATGACCCAAATGTGCTTGTATTTACACATGGAAATGAATAATTTTATCTCATATTATAGGCTTCGAAACTATTGCTAAAAAAATCCGTAAAATGGATATTCCTCGTCAAACTCAATGAATAGGTTCTGGGACTATCGTAGAGTCCATAAATATCTCAAATTGATCCAACAATTGAGTCAAATGTGCTTACTTATTTATCCTATAAACGACCCAAATGTGCTCGTATTTACACATAAAAATAAATAATTTTATCTGATATTATAGGCTTCAAAACTATTGCTAAAAAAATCTATAAAATGGATATTTCTCGTCAAATCTATGAATAGGTTGTCTGACTATCGTAGAGTCCATGAATATCTCAAATTGATCCCACAAATGAGTCAAATGTACTTTCTTATTTATCCCATAAATGACCCAAATGTGATTGTATTTACTCATGAAAATGATCAATTTTGTCTCATTTTATAGGCTGCATAACTATTGCAAAAAAAATCTATAAAATTAAAATTTCACTTCAAATTCATTTAATAGGTTCAGTGATTATAATGGAGTCCAAAACTATCTTCGATTGACCACACAAACAACCAAATGTGCTTGTATTTACACATAGAAATGAGCAATTTAATATCATATTATAGGTTTCAAAACTATTGTTAAAAAAATCTATAAAATGAATATTCCTCGTCTAACTCTATGAATAGGTTCTGTGACTATCGTAGAGTCCATAAATATCTCAAATGGATCCCACAAATTACTCAAATGTGCTTACTTATTTATACCATAAACGGCCCAAATGTGCTTGTATTTACTCATAAAAATGGTCAATTTTGTCTCATTTTATAGGCTGCATAACTATTGGAAAAAAAAATCCCTAAAATAAAAATTCCACGTCAAATTCTATTAATAGGTTCTGTGACTATAGTGGAGTCCAAAACTATTTCCGATTGACAACACAAATGACCCAAATGTGCTTGTATTTACATCTGGAAAGAAGAAATTTTATCTCATATTTTAGGCTACAAAAGTATTGCTAAAAAAATCTGTAAAATGGAAATTCCACGTCAAACTCAATGAATAGGTTCTGTGACTATCGTAGAGACAATAAATATCATAAATAGATCCCACAAATTACTCAAATGTGCACACTTATTTATCCCATAAACAACCCAAATGTGCTTGTATTTACTCATGAAAATGTTCAATTTTGTATCTTTTTATAGGCTACATAACTATTACAAAAAATATTCATAAAATTAAAATTCCACGTCAAACTCTATTAATAGGATCAGTGACTAAAGTGGAGTCCAAAAATATCTGCTATTGACTACACAAATGACTAAAATATGCTTGTATTTACACATGGAAATGAATAATTTTTTCTCATATTATAGGCTATAAAACTTTGTAATTTTTTTTCGTAAAATGGAAATTCCAAGTCAATGTCTAAGAATAGGTTCTGTGACTATCGTAGAGTACATAAATATCTCAAATTGATCTCGCAAATGACTCAAATGTGCTCACTTATTTATCCCATAAATGACCCAAATGTGCTTGTATTTACTTATGAAAATGATCAATTTTGTCTCATTTTATAGGCTACATAACTATTGTATAAAAAATACCTAAAATGAAAAATCCACGTCAAACTCATTAATAGGTTCATTGACTATAGTGGAGTCCAAAAATATCACTATTTAACCCCCCAAACGACCCTAATGTTCTTGTATTTACACCTGGAAATGAGCAATTTTGTCTCATATTATAGGCAACAAAACTATTGCAATTTTTTTTCTTCTGTAAAATGGAAATTCTAAGTCAAACTCTATAAATAGGTTCTATGACTATCCTAGAGTCTATAAATATCTCAAATTGATCCCACAAATGACTCAAATGTGCTCAGATATTTATCCCATAAATGACCTAAATGTGTTTTTATTTACTCATGAAAATGATCAATTTTGTCTCATTTTAAAAGCTGCATTACTATTGCAAAAAATATCCGTAAAATGAATTTTCTACATCAAACTACATTAATAGGTTCAGTGACTATAGTGGAGTCCAAAAAATATCATCTATTGACCACACAAATGGCTAAAATGTGCTTGTATTTACACATGGAAATGAGCAATTTTATCTCATATTATAGGCTACAAAACTATTGCTAAAAAAATCCATAAAATGAAAAATCCACGTAAAACTCAATGAATAGGTTCTTTGGCCATCGTAGAGTCCATAAATATATCAAATGGATCCAACAAATTATTATACGTGCTTACTTATTTATCACATAAACGACCCAAATGTGCTTGTATTAACTTATGAAAATATTCAATTTTGTCTCATTTTATAGGCTGCATAACTATTGTAAAAAAAAATCCATAAAATGAAAATTAAAGTCAAACTCCATTAATAGGTTCATTGACTATAGTGGAGTCCAAAAATATCTCCGATTGACCACACAAATGACCAAAATGTGCTTGTATTTACACAAGGAAATGAGAAATTTTATCTCATATTATTTGGCTTCAAAACTATTGCTAAAAAAAACCGTATAATAGAAATTCCACGTCAAACTCAATAAATAGGTTCTGTGACTGTCGTAGAGTCCATAAATAACTCAAATAGATCCCACAAATTACTCAAATGTGCTTACTTATTTATCCCATAAACGACCTAAATGTGTTTGTATTTACTCATGAAAATGATTAATTTTGTCTCACTTTATAGGCTACATGACTATTTCAAAAAAAAATCCCTAAAATAAAAATTCCTCGTCAAACTCTTTTAATAAGTTCAGTGACTATACTGGAGTCCAAAACTATCTCCGATTGACCACACAAACGACCCAAATGTGCTTGTATTTACACATAGAAATTAACAATATAATTTCATATTGTAGGCTTCAAAACTATTACTAAAAAAATCCGATAAGGGATATTTCTCGTCAAATCTATCAATAGGTTCTGTGACTATCGAAGAGTCCATAAATATCTCAAATTGATCCCACAAATAAATCAAAATGTGCTTACTTATTTATCCCATAAACGACCCAAATGTGCTTGTATTTACTCATGAAAATGATAAATTTTGTCTCATTTTATAGGTTGCATAACTATTGCAAAACAAATCCCTAAAACTAAAATTCCACTTCAAACTCATTTAATAGGTTCAGTGACTATAGTGGAGTTAAAAATTACTCTCATTTTATAGGTTCTGTGAATAGGTTCTGTCAAAAATTTCTCGTCAAACTCTATGAATAGGTTCTGTGACTATCGTAGAGTCCATAAATATCTTAAATGGATCCCACAAATTAGTCAAATGTCCTTACTTATTTATCCCATAAAGGACCCAAATGTGCTTTTATTTACTCATGAAAATGATCAATTTTATCTCATTTTATAAGCTGCATAACTATTGTTAAAAAAATCCCTAAAATAGAAATACCATGTCAAACTCCATTAATAGGTTATGTAACTATAGTGCAGTCCAAAACTATCTCCGATTGACCACACATAGGACCCAAATGTGCTTGTATTTACACATGGAAAGAAGAAATTTTATCTCATATTATAGGCTAAAAAAGTATTGCTAAAAAAATCTGTAAAATGGAAAATCTACGTCAAACATAATGAATAGGTTCTGTGACTATTGTAGAGTCCATAAATATCTCAAATAGATCCTACAAATTACTCAAATGTGCTCACTTATTTATCCCATAAACGACCCAAATGTGCTTGTATTTACTCATGAAAATGTTCAATTTTGTCTCTTTTTATAGGCTACATAACTATTGCAAAAAAGATCCATTAAATTAAAATTCTACGTCAAACTCTATTAATAGGTTCAGTGACTAAAGTGGAGTCCAAAAATATCTCCTATTGACTACACAAATGACTATAATATGCTTGTATTTGCACATGGAAATGAGCAATTTTTTCTCATATTATAGGCTACAAAAATTTTGTAATTTTTTTTCGTAAAATGGAAATTCCAAGTCAATGACTAAGAATAGGTTCTGTGACTATCGTAGAGTACATAAATATTTCAAATTGATCCCACAAATGACTCAAATGTGCTCACTTATTTAACCCATAAATGACCCAAATGTGCTTGTATTTATTCTTGAAAATATTGAATTTTGTCTCATTTTATTGGCTACATAACTATTGTATACAAAATACCTAAAATAAAAATTCTACGTCAAACTCCATTAATAGGTTCATTGACTATAGTGGAGTCCAAAAATATCACCATTTAACCCCCCAAACGACCCAAATGTTCTTGTATTTACACCTGGAAATGAACAATTTTATCTCATATTATAGGCAACAAAACTATTGCAAAAAAAATCCATAAAATAGAAATTCCACGTCAAACACTATAAATAGGTTCTGTGACTATCCTAGAGTCCATAAATATCTCAAATTGATCCCATAAATGACTCAAATGTGCTCAGATATTTATCCCATAAATGACCCAAATGTGCTTGTATTTACTCATGAAAATGATCAATTTTGTCTCATTTTAAAGGCTGCATTACTATTGCAAAAATATACTTAAAATAAAAATTCTAGTCAAACTCTATTAATAGGTTCATTGACAATAGTGGAGTCCTAAAATATCTCCGATTGACCACACAAATGACCCAAATGTGCTTGTATTTACACATGAAAATGAGAAATTTTATCTCATCTTATTGGGATCAAAACTATTGCAAAAAAAAGCCGTAAAATGGAAATTCAATGTCAAACTCAATAAATAGGTTCGGTGACTGCCGTAGAGTCCATAAATATCTCAAATGGATCCCACAAATTAGTGAAATGTGCATACTTATTTATCCCATAAACGACCAAAATGTGTTTATATTTACTCATGAAAATGATCAATTTTATCTCATTTTATAGGCTGCATAACTATTGTTAAAAAAATCCCTAAAATTATAATTCCACTTCAAATTGATTTAATAGGTCCAGTGACTATAGTGGAGTACAAAACTTTCTCCGATTGACCACACAAACAACCCAAATGTGCTTGTATTTACACATAGAAATGAACAATTTAATATCATATTATAGGTTTCAAAACTATTGCTAAAAAAATCTATAAAATGGATATTCCTCGTTAAACACTATAAATAGGTTCTGTGACTATTGTAGAGTCCATTAATATCTCAAATGGATCCCACAAATTACTCAAATGTGCTTACTTATTTACCCCATAAACGACCCAAATGTGCTTGTATTTACTCATGAAAATGATCAATTTTGTCTCATTTTATAAGCTGCATAACTATTGCAAAAAAAAATCACTAAAATTAAAATTGCACGTCAAACTCCATTAATAGGATCTGTGACTATTGTGGAGTCCAAAACTATCTCCGATTGACCGCACAAAAGACCCAAATGTGCTTGTATTTACACATGGAAAGAAGAAATTTTATCTCATATTATAGGCTACAAAAGTATTGCTAAAAAAATTTGCAAAATGTAAATTTCATGTCAAACACAATGAATAGTTTCTGTGATTATTGTAGAGTCCATAAATATCTCAAATAGATCCTGCAAATTAATCAAATGTGCTCACTTACTTATCTCATAAACGACCCAAAGTGTTTGTATTTACTCATGAAAATGTTCAATTTTGTCTCTTTTTATAGGCTACATAGCTATTGTAAAAAAAAATCCATAAAATTAAAATTCTACGTCAAACTCTATTAATAGGTTGAGTGACTAAAGTGGAGTCCAAAAATATCTCCTATTGACTACACAAATGACTAAAATATGCTTGTATTTACACATGGAAATGAGCAATTTTTTATCATATTATAGGCTACAAAACTATTGCTAAAAAAATCTGCAAAATAGAAATTCCACGTCAAACTCAATGAATAGGTTCTGTGACTATCGTAGAGTACATAAATATCTCAAATGGATTCCACAAATTACTCAAATGTGCTTAATTATTTATCCCATAAACGACCCAAATGTGCTTGTATTTACTTATAAAAATGATCAATTTTGTTTCATCTTATAGGCTCCATTACTATTGCAAAAAAAATTCTTAAAATAAAATTCTACGTCAAACTACATTAATAGGTTCTGTGACTATAGTGGAGTCTAAAAATATCTCCGATTGACCACACCAACGACCCAAATGTGCTTGTATTTACACATGGAAATAAAAACTTTTATTTCATATTATAGGCTACAAAACTATAGGTAAAAAAATCTACTAAATGGAAATTCCACGTCAAACTCAATGAATAGGTTCTTCGACTATCGTAGAGTCCATAAATATCTCTAATAGATCCCACTAATTACTCAAATGTGCTTAATTATTTATCCCATAAACGACCCAAATGTGCTTGTATTTACTTATAAAAATGATCAATTTTGTCTCATTTTATAGGCTGCATTACTATTGAAAAAAAATCCTAAAATGAAAATTCTATTTTAAACTACATTAATAGAATCTGTGACTATAGTGGAGTCAAAAAATATCTCCGATTGACCACACCAACGACCCAAATGTGCTTGTATTTACACATGGAAATAAGAAAATTTATCTCATATTGTAGGCTATTAAACTATTGCTAAAAAAATCTGTTAAATGGAAATTCCATGTCAAACTCAATGAATAGGTTCAGTGACTATCGTATAATCCATAAATATCTCAAATAGATCCCATAAATTACCCAAATGTGTTTACTTATTTATCCCATAAACGACCCTAATGTGCTTTTATTTACAAATGAAAATGATCAATTTTGTCCCATTTCATAAGCTGCATAACTTTTGCATAAAAATCCCTAAAATTAAAATTCGACGTCAAATACCATTAATAGGTTTTGTGACTATAGTGAAGTCCAAAAATATCTCCGATTGACCACCTAAATGACCCAAATGTGCTTGTATTTACACATGGAAATGAACAATTTTATCTCATATTATAGGCTTCAAAACTATTGCTAAAAAAATCCGTAAAATGGATATTCCTCGTCAAACTCTATGAATAGGTTCTGTGACTATCGTAGAATCTATAAATATCTCAAATGGATCCTACAAATTACTCAAATGTGCTTACTTATTTATCCCATAAATGACCCAATTGTGCTTGTATTTACTCATTAAAATGATCAATATTTTCTCATTTTATAGGCTGCATAACTATTAAAAAAAAATCCCTAAAGGTAAAATTCCACTTCAAATTCATTTAATAGGTTCAGTAACAATAGTGGAGTTCACAAATATCTCCGATTGACCACTCCAAGGAACCAAATGTTCTTGTATTTACACAAGGAAATAAGAAATTTTATTTCATATTATAGGCTACAGAACTATTTTTAACAAAATCTGTAAAATGTAAATTCTGCGTCAAACTCAATGAATACGTTCTGTGACTATCGTAGAGTCCATAAATATCTCTAATTCATCCCACAAATTACTCAAATGTGCTTAATTATTTATCCCATAAACGACCCAAATGTGGTTGTATTTACTTATGAAAATGATCAATTTTGCCTCATTTTATAGGCTCCATTACTATTGCAAAATGAAAATTCCACGTCAAACTACATTAATTGGTTCAGTGACTATAGTGGAGTCCAAAAATATCTCCGATTGACCACCTAAATGACCAAAATGTGCTTGTATTTACACATGGAAATGAATAATTTTATCTCATATTATAGGCTTCAAAACTATTGCTAAAAAAATCCATAAAATAGATATTCCTCGTCAAAATCTATGAATAGGTTCTTTGACTATTGTGGAGTCCATTAATATATCTAATTGATCCCACAAATTTCTAAAATGTGCTGACTTATTTATCCCATAAGCGAGCTAAATGTGCTTGTATTTACTCATGAAAATGATCAATTTTGTCTCATTTTATAGGGCTGCATAACTATTGCAAAAAAAATCCCTAAAATAGAAATTTCACGTCAAACTTTATTAATTTGTTCCGTGACTATAGTGGAGTCCAAAACTATCTCCGATTGACCGCACAAATGACCCAAAGGTGCTTGTATTTACACATAGAAATGCGTAATTTTATTTTATATTATAGGTCCAAAACTATTGGTAAAAAAATCTGTAAAATGTATATTTCCCGTCAAATCTATGAATAGGTTCTGCGAGTATCGTAGAGTCCATGAATATCTCAAATTTATCCAACAAATGAGTCAGATGGGCTTACAAATATATCCCATAAATGACCCGAATGTGCTTGTATTTTCTCATTAAAATGTTCAATTTTGTCTCTTTTTATAGACTACATAATTATTGCCAAAAAAATCCATAAAATTAAAATTCCACGTCAAACTCGATTAATAGGTTCAGTGATTATAGTGCAGTCCAAAAATATGTCCTATTGACCACACAAACGACTAAAATGTGCTTGTATTTACACATGGAAATGAGCAATTTGATATCATATTATAGGCTACAAAAGAATTGCTAAAAAAATCCGTAAAATAGAAATTCCCCGTCAAACTCAATGAATAGGTTCTGTGACTATCCCATAAATCTATGAATAGGTTCTGGGAGTATCGTAGAGTCCATAAATATCTCAAATGGAGACCACAAATTACACAAATTTGCTTACTTATTTATCCCATAAACGACAAAAATGTGCTTGTATTTACTCATGAAAATGATTAATTTTGCCTCATTTTATAAGTTGCATAAATATTGTTAAAAAAATCCCTAAAATTAAAATTCCACTTCAAACTCATTTAATAGGCTCAATGACTATAGTGGAGTTAAAAATATCTCCGATTGACGACACCAACGACCCAAATGTGCTTGTATTTACACATTGAAATAGTAAATTTTATCTCATATTATTGGCTACAAAACTATTGCTAAAAAAATCTGTAAAATAGAAATTCAACGTCAAACTCAATGAATAGGTTCTGTGACTATCGCAGAGTCTATAAATAACTCAAATGGATCCCACAAATTACTCAAATGTGCATACTTATTTTTCCCATAAACGACCAAAATGTGCTTGTATTTACTCATGAAAATGATCAATTTTGTCTCATTTTATAGGCTGCATAACTAATGCAAAAAAAATCCCTAAAATTAAAATTCTACGTCAAACTCTATTAATAGGTTCTGTGACTATAGTGGAGTCAAAAATATCTCCGATTGACCACACCAACGACCCAAATGTGCTTGTATTTACACATGGAAATAAGAAATTTTATCTCATATTATAGGCTACAAAACTATTGCTAAAAAAATCTGTAAAATGGAAATTCCTCGTCAAACTCTATGAATAGGTTCTGTGACTATCGTAGAGTCCATAAATATCTCAAATAGATCCCACAAATTAATGGAATGTGCTTACTTATTTATCCCATAAACGACCCAAATGTGCTTTTATATTTACTAATGAAAATGATCAATTTTGTCTAATTTTATAGGCTGCATAACTATTGCGAAAAAAATCCCTAAAATTAAAATTCCACGTCAAACCCCATTAATAAGTTCTGTGACTATAGTGGAGTCCAATAATATCTCCGATTGACCACCCAAATGACCAAAATGTGCTTGTATTTACACATGGAAATGAACAATTTTATCTCATATTATAGGCTTCAAAACTATTGCTAAAAAATCGGTAAAATAAATATTCCTCGTCAAACTCTATGAATAGGTTCTGTGACTATCGTTGAGCCCATAAATATCTCAAATGGATCCCACAAATGAATCAAATGTGCTTACTTATTTATCCCATAAACGACCAAAATGTGCTTGTATTTACCCATGAAAATGATCAATTTTGTCTCATTTTATAGGCTGCATAACTATTGCAAAAAAATATCCCTAAAAAGAAATTTCCACGTCAAACCCTATTAATAGAATCTGTGACTATAGTAGAGTTCAAAAATATCTCCGATTGACCGCCCAAATGACTCAAATGTGCTTGTATTTACACATGGAAATGAACAATTTTATCTCATATTATAGGCTACAAAACTATTGCCAAAAAAATCTGTAAAATAGAAATTCCACGTTAAACTCAATGAATTGGTTCTGTGACTATCGCAGAGTCCATAAATATCACAAATGGAGCCCACAAATTACTCAAATGTGCTTACTTATATATCCCATAAATGACCCGAATATGCTTGCATTTTCTCATTAAAATGTTCAATTTTGTCTCTTTCTATAGACTACATAATTATTGCCAAAAAAATCCATAAAATTAAAATTCCACGTCAAACTCGATTAATAGGTTCAGTGATTATAGTGCAGTCCAAAAATATGTCTAATTGACCATACAAACGACTAAAATGGATATTCCTCGTCAAACTCTATGAATTGGTTCTGTGACTATCGTAGAGTCCATAAATATCTCAAATGGATCCCACAAATTACTCAAATATGATTACTTATTTATCCCATAAACGGCCCAGATGTGTTTTTACTTACACATGAAAATGATCAATTTTGTCTCATTTTATAGGCTGCATAAATATTGCTAAAAAAATCCCTAAAATTTAAATTCCATTTCAAACTCATTTAATTGGTTCAGTGACTATAGTGGAGTCCTGAAATATCTCCGATTGACCACACCAACGACCGAAATGTGCTTGTATTTACACATGTAAATAATAAATTTTACCTCCTATTATAGGCTACAAAACTATTGCTGAAAAAATCATTAAAATGGAAATTCTAAGTCAAAATCAATGAATAGGTTCTGTGACAATCGTATAGTCCATAAATATCTCAAATGGATCCCATAAATTACTCAAATGTGCATACTTATTTATCCCATAAACAACCAAAATGTGCTTGTATTTACTCATGACAATTATACATTTTGTCTCATTTTATAGGATGCATAACTATTGCAAAACAAAATCACTAAAAAGAAAATTCCACGTCAAACTCTATTAATTGAATCTGTGACTATAGTAGAGTCCAAAAATGTCTCCGATTGACCACCAAATGACCCAAATGTGCTTGTATTGACACATGGAAATGAACAATTTTATCTCATATTATAGGCGACAAAACTATTGCTAAAAAAATCTGTAAAATAAAAATTCCACGTCAAACTCAATGAATTGGTTCTGTGACTATCGTAGAGTCCATAAATATCACAAATGGAGCCCACAAATTACTCAAATGTGCTTACTTATTTATCCCATAAACGACCCAAATGTGCTTGTATTTACTCATAAAAATAATCAATTTTGTCTCATTTTATACGCTGCATAAATAATTCTTAAAAAATCTCTAAAATTAAAATTCCACTACAAACTCATTTAATAGGCTCAGTGACTATAGTAGAGTCACAAAATATCTCTGATTGACCACACCAACGACCTAAATGTGCTTGTATTTACACATGGAAATAAGAAATTTTATCTCATATTATAGGCTACAAAACTATTGCTAAAAAAATCTGTAAAATAAAAATTCAACGTCAAACTCAATGAATAGGTTCTGTGACTATCGTACAGTCTATAAATATCTCAAATAGATCCCGCAAATTACTCAAATGTGCATACTTATTTATCCCATAAACGACCCAAATGTGCTTGTATTTACTCATTAAAATGATCAATTTTGTCTCATTTTATAGGCTGCGTAACTATTGCAAAACAAAATCCCTAAAAAGAAAATTCCACGCTAAACTCTATTAATAGAATCTGCGACTATAGTGGAGTCCAAAAATATTTCCGATTGACCACCCAAATGACCCAAATGTGCCTGTATTTACACATGGAAATTAACAATTTTATCTCATATTAAAGGCATCAAAACTATTGCTGAAAAAATCTGTAAAATGGAAATTCAACGTCAAACTCAATGAATAGGTTCTGTGACTATCGCAGAGTCTATAAATATCTCAAATGGATCCTACAAATTACTAAAATGTACTTACTTATAAATCCCATAAACGACCAAAATGTGCTTGTATTTACTCATGAAAATGATCAATTTTGTCTCATTTTATAGGCTGCATAACTATTGCAAAACAAAATCCCTAAAAAGAAAATTCCACGCCAAACTCTATTAATAGAATCTGCGACTATAGTGGAGTCCAAAAATATTTCCGATTGACCACCCAAATGACCCAAATGTGCCTGTATTTACACATGGAAATGAACAATTTTATCTCACATTATAGGCTACAAAACTGTTGTTAAAAAAATCTGTAAAATGGAAATTTTACGTCAAACTACATGAATTAGTCCTGTGACTATCGTAGAGTCCATAAATATCTCAAATGGAACCCACAAATTACTCAAATGTGCTTACTTATTTATCCCATAAACGACCAAAATGTGCTTGTATTTACTCATCTAAATGATCAATTTTGTCTCATTTTATAAGCTGCATAACTATTGCAAATCAAAATCCCAAAAAAAAAAATTCCACGTCAAACTCTATTAATAGAATCTGCGACTATAGTGGAGTCCAAAAATATTTCCGATTGATCACCCAAATGACCCAAATGTGCCTGTATTACACATGGAAATGAATAATTTTATCTCATATTATAGGCTACAAAACTATTGCAAAAAAAATCTATAAAATGTAAATTTCACGTCAAACTCAATAAATTGGTCCTGTGACTATCGTAGAGTCCATAAATATCTCAAATGGAGCCCATAAATTACTCATGAAAATGATCAATTTTGTCTTATTTTATAGGTTGCATAAATATTGCTAAAAAAATCCCTAAAATTAAAATTCCACTTCAAACTCATTTAGTAGGCTCAATGACTATAGTGGACACAAAAAATATCTCCGATTCACCACACCTACGACCCAAATGTGCTTGTATTTACACATTGAAATTAGAAATTTTACCTCATATTAATGGCTACAAAACTATTGCTAAAAAATCTGTAAAATGGAAATTCAACGCCAAACTCAATGAATAGGTTCAGTGACTATCGCAGAGTCTATAAATATCTCAAATGGATCCCACAAATTACTCAAATGTGCATACTTATTTATCCCATAAACGACCAAAATGTGCATGTATTTACTCATGAAAATTATCAATTTTGTCTCATTTTATTGGCTGCATAACTATTACAAAACAAAATCCCTAAAAAGAAAATTCCATGTTAATCTCTATTAATATAAACTACGACTATAGTGGAGTCCAAAAATATTTCCGATTGACCACCCAAATGACCCATATGTGCCTGTATTTACACATGGTAATGGACAATTTTATCTCATATTATAGGCTACAAAACTATTGCTAAAAAAATATGTAAAATGGAAATTTCACAAAACAATCGTAGAGTCCTTAAATATCTCAAATGGAGGCCACAAATTACACAAATTTGCTTACTTATTTATCCCATAAACGACCAAAATGTGCTTGTATTTACTCATGAAAATGATTAATTTTGTCTCATTTTATAGGTTGCATAAATATTGTTAAAAAAATCCCTAAAATATAAATTCCACTTCAAACTCATTTAATAGGCTCAATGACTATAGTGGAGTTAAAAAATATCTCCCATTGATGACACCAACGACCCAAATGTGCTTGTATTTACACATTGAAATAAGAAATTTTATCACATATTATTGGCTACAAAACTATTGCTAAAAAAATCTGTAAAATGGAAATTCAACGTCAAACTCAATGAATAGGTTCTATGACTATCGCAGAGTCTATAAATATCTCAAATGGATCCCACAAATTACTCAAATGTGCATACTTAATTTTCCCATAAACAACCAAAATGTGCTTGTATTTACTCATAAAAATGATCAATTTCGTCACATTTTATAGGCTGCATAACTATTGCAAAACAAAATCCCTAAAAAGAAAATTCCATGTCAAACTCTATTAATAGAATCTGCGACTATAGTAAAGTCCAAAAATATCTCCGATTGACCACCCAAAGTTTGCTTGTATTTCACATGACAATGCACAATTTTATCTCAATTAGCCTTCTAAACTATTGCTAAAAAAATTAGAAAAATGGATTTCCTTGTCAACTCTATTGATAGTTCTGTGACTATTGTAGAGTCCATAACATCTCAAATGGATCCCACAAATACTCAAATGTGCTTACTTATTTATCCCATAAACCACCCAAATGGTGCTTGTATTTACTCTTGAAATGATTAATTTTCTCTCATTTTTATAGGCTGCATACTATAGCAAAAAAAATCCCTAAAATTAAAATTCCACTCCACTCATTTATAGTTCATTGACATAGTGGGAGTCAAAAATATCTCCGATTGGACCACACAAATGGCCCAAATGTGTTGTATTACACATGGAAATTAAATTTTTTATTTAAATATTATAGGCTACAAATTATAGCTAAAAACACTCTGTAAAATAGAAATTCACGTCAAACTCTATGAATAGTTCTGTGACTATCCGTAGAGTTCATAAATCTACAAATGATCCACAATAGCTCAAATTGCTTAATTATTTATCCGATAAACGACCCAAATGTCAGTATTTACTTATTAAAAAGATCAATTTTTCTCATTTTATAGGGTGCATTACTATTGCAAAAATCCTTAAAATTAAATTCCACACGTCAAACTACATTAAATAGGTTCATTGACTATAGTGGATCCAAAATATCCTCCGATTACCACCTAAATGACCCAAATGTGCGTGTATTTACACATGGAAATAATAATATTTATCTCATATTATGGGCTTCAAACTATTGCTAAAAAATCCTTAAAATGGATATTTCTCGCCACTCTATGAATAGGCTCTGTGACTATTGTAGAGTCCATAATATCTCAACCGATCCCGCCATTACTTTAAATTTCATTACTTATTATCCCAAACCACCCCAATGTGATTTTATTTACTCATGAAAATGATCAATTTCATCACATTTTATAGGCTGCATAACTATTGCAAAAAATCACTAAAATTAAAAATTCTGCTTTGATCTCATTTAATAGGTTGCATGTGCTATAGTGAGTCCAAAATATCTCCCGGATTGACCAACCACGCCCCAAATGTTCTTGTATTTATTAATGAAATGATCAATTTTGTCTCATTTATTAGGCTGCAAAACTATTGTAAAACAATTCTTAAAATATTCCACGTCAATCTCTATTATAGAATCTGCGACTATTAGTGAGTCCACAAATATCTCCGATTGACCACCCAAATGTGCTTGTATTTACACATGGAAAGTGAACAATTTTATCTCATATTTAGGCTTCTAAACTATTGCTAACAAAATCTGTAAAATGGAATTCCTCTCAAAACCTATGAATAGGTTCAGTTGACTATCGTATAGCCATACAAATACCAAATGAATTCTACAAATTACTCAAATGTACTTACTTTATATCCCTAAATGACAAAATGTGCTGTTATTTACTCATGAAAATGATCTATTTTGTCTATTTATATCGCATAACTATTACAAAACCAAATCCCTACAATTAAAATTCCACGTCACACTTCTTAATAGGTTCTGTGACTATATGAGTCCCAAAATATCTCCGATTGACCACCCACATTACCCAAATGTGGCTTGTATTTACACATGGAAATGACAATTTATTCTCATATTATAGGCTTCAAAAACTATTGCTAAAAAAAATCTGCAAATTGATATTTCTCGTCAAACCCCCCCCCAGACCCCCCCCCCCCCCCCCCTTTGATAGTTCCGTGACTATCGCAGAGTCCTAAATATCTCAACCTATCCCGCCATTACTCAAATGTATTACTTAGTTTACCCCTAATGCCAATGTGATTGTATTTACTCATTAAAATGATCATTTTGGTCACCTTTTATAGGCTGCATAACTATTGCAAAAAATCCCAAAATTACAATTCCGCTACATCGCATTTAATAGTTCAGTGACGTATAGTGGAGTCCAATTAATATCTCTGATTGAACCACACCAACAAACAAAATGTGCTTGTAGTACTACTCATGACAATGATCAGTTTTGTCTCATTTTATAGGCGGCTTACAATGGACAACAAAATCCCTAAAAGAAAATTCTCACTCAAACTCCATTAATTGAATCTGCGCTATAGCGGAGTCCAAAAATATCTCAATTCCACCACCCAAAGTGCTTGTGTTACACATGAAATGAACATTTTTATCTCATAGTTATAGGCTTCAAAACTATTGCTACAAAAACTCCGTAAATAGATATTCTGTGTCAACTCTGAATTATCGTTCTTTGCATCGAGATCCATAAATATCTCTAATTCTCCCCAAATGACTCAAATGTGCCACTTATTATCCTTAAACGCCCCAAAGTGCTTGTATTTACTCAAGAAAATGATCAATTGTTGCTCTTTTATATGGCTCCATAACTATTGCTAAAAAAACCCGTAAATTAAAATCTACTTCAAACTTATTTATATGGTGTACAGTACATAGTGGAGCCCAAAAATATCTCTGATTTACCACAACCACGACCCAAATGTAACTTGTAAATTTACAACATGAGAATAAAAAGTTTTAGTCTCATATTAAGGCTATCAAACTATTGCTAAAAAAATCTGTAAAAATGGAATCCGACAACCATGAACGCTCTGTGACTATCGTAGAGTACCAAATATATCAATGAATCCCACACGTTACTCAAATGTACATACGTATTTAACCCATAAAGGACTAAAATTTGCTTGATTTACTCATGAAAAATCAATTTTGTCTCATTTTATAGGCTGCATAACATTGTAAACAAATCTCTTAAAAGGACAGTTCCACTCAAACTCTATTATAGAATCTCGACTATAGTGGAGTCAAAAACTATCTCCGATTGACCCACCCAAATGTCTTGTATTACCCATGGAAATGAACAATTTTAACAAATATTATAGGCTTCTAAACTATTGCTAAAAAATCAGTAAATGGAAAGTCCACGTCAAACTCTATGACTAGATTCTGTGACTATCTTAGAGTCATAAATATCACAAATGGATCCCACAATTACTCAAATGTCTTACTCATTTATCCCATAAACACCAAAATGTGCTTGGATTTACTCATAGAAATAATCTTTTTTGTCCCATTTTATAGTGCTCCATAACTATTGCTAAGAAAATCCCTAAAATTTAAATTCCATATCAAACTCCATCTATAGGCTCAGTGAATATAGTGGAATCCAAAGTATCTCTTATGCCCCAAACTAACCAATGTGCTTGTATTTACACATGGAAATGGGCATTTGTCTCATATTAAAGGCAACAAAACAATTTCTCAAAAATCCGTAAAATGAAAATTCAGGTCAAACTCTTTGAATACTTTTGTGACTTATCGTAGGTCCATAATACTCTAATTGATCCACAAAATGCCACATGTTGCAAACTTATTTATCCCTTAAACTATCCTAAATGTTCTTGTATTACTCATGAAATGTCAATTTGTATCATTTTATGGCTCCATAACTATTGCTAAAAAAAACCCTTAATAAAATCCATATCAAACGCCATCTATAGGCTCGGTGACTATAGTGGAGTCCTAAAATATCAGTTATTGACCCCACAAACTACCCAAATGCCTTTATTTACTCATAAAATGATCAATTTTTGTCTCATTTTAAAGGCTCCATACTATTGCTTAAAAACCAAAATTAATATTCCATATCAAACTCCATCTAGAGGGCTCAGTGAATATATGAAATCCATAATATATCTTATTGACCAACACAAATTACCCAAATGTGCTTGTATTTATACAGGGAATGGGGCAATTTAGTCTCATATTATAGGCAACAAAACTTTGCAACAAAAAAAATCCGTAAATGGAAATCCATGTCAAATCTATGAATGGTCTGTGACATCGTAGAGTCCATAAATATCTCTAATTGATCCAACAAATGACTCAATGTGCTCACTTATTTATCCCTTAAACTATCCAAATGTGATCGTATTTTACTCATGAAAATAATCATTTTTTCTCATTTTATAGGCTCTATAACTATTGCTAAAAAAATCACTAAAATTACAATTCCATATCAAACTCTATCTATAGGCCCGTGATATAAAGAGTCCAAAAATATCTGTTATTGACCACACAAACTACCCAAATGTGCTGGTATTACACATAAAATGGCAATTTAGTTTTCATATTATAGGCAACAAAACTATTTGCTCAAAAATATCTTAAAATGGAAATTCCTATCCAACTCTATGAATAGTTTTCTTTGACTATCGTAGAGTCCATAATTCTCTAATGATCCCCCAAATCCCTCAAATGTGCTAACTTATTTATCCCTTAAACGACCCAAAGTGCTTGTATTACTCATAAAATGATCAATTTTGTCTCATGTTATATGCTCTATAACTATTGCTAAAAAATCCCTAAAAATAAAATCCATATCCATTCCAATCTATAGCTTCCGTGTAATATAGTGAGTCCTAAAATATCAATTATTGACCCCACAAACTACTCAATGTGCTTGTATTTACACATAAAATGGCATTTAGTCTCAATTATAGGTACCAAAACTATTTGCTGTCTACAATCT